>PYUH01000281.1:0-10848 GCA_016808085.1 Suaeda aralocaspica
AATTAATTATTTTCAAATACTTTTATTCCTTTAAAATACGTAAAATGTACGTATAAATACTATTTTAATTTGATAACGTGTATAAAATTACGGGGTATTACACCATACCTCCATTAAACTCAGGAATTTCGAGCTTAAGATTTCGATCATCATTNAGATTTCGATCATCATCCCTCATCTTTCCCTTATGTTTGTGCCTTGATCTTGGTTCCTCATCGTCACTAGAACTTGATGAGTATCCCTTTTTTGGTTTACGTACACTCCTCACACTTTCTTGCTCACTTTCACTTGATGATGAGCCCTCCTCTTGTTTAGATTTAGTAGGAGTTTTTTTGGTAGAAGCCATGATGGTTAGGACTTCATCTAAACGAGCCTTTAACTCGTCAATCTCCCCTTGCATACGTAGCTCCTTTGCTTGAGCCAAGCTCAAACCTTTCGTGAATCCTTGTGGATGTTCGTCTCCACCTTCTTGAGCCATGATAAACGCCAAAAGACACTTGAGATTGAATGAATCTCTCAACGAGAGCACCAAAAGTTGATGTGAATTTTGTTATAGACAAACGCCACTCACACAAAGAAACTTAGACTTCAAATTTGATAAAGCAACGCACCACAAATTCGAACTTCTAAGGCGAATAATTGATAGAATTTGATTAAAGCAAAGCACCCTCAAATCCTAGAACTATCCTCACGTGAGATAACAAAAGCCCACTCACTCAATCGAATTTCTCACAAGAAACTCTCAAAATTTTGTTTACTTCGTGAAACATGAAAACCGGAAAACAAAGTGTTTTTTTCAATCAGCTATCTGAATTTTATTGATGTATTTACATCCTATTATAGCTAAACATTCACCAATATTTCAGAATCCTAAACATATCCTACTACCTTAATATATGGTATAACAAACTAAGATTGGATAACAAGAATATCACCACAAACCGGATACAATCTTGCACCATATATTTTGTAATCTGATTTCTAGTCTAAATCTTACATATTTTGCAAATCAATCTAGACACCATATTCCGAATAACAAACTAAAGTTGACCAAGTCAAACACTTGAAAAACCGTGTTTGACACGTTGCCCAATCTTTCAAAAATCCCGCCATATAACTTGCTTGATTTCTCGTTGATTTTTGTTGGACTTTCGATTTTCAGAACCTTCAGAAACTCTTCAAGATTCAATCTTTATTTCAAGAAACCTCCATTTTTGTGTTTCTCATGCTTGATTCCATCAACCTTGACTCATAAACTAATCAAGAAAATAACAAAACACCATATGGTAAAACCCTATCAAATGACGTGGGAAGAAAACCCATATAGCTCAACACTTCTAAACTACTAACTATACTTGCTTTACATTTACGTGGAGAAGCTTGTACATGTTACCATGCACACGTAAAAATCCACCCTAGCCAACCCAAGAAGCCTTGTGTCTCCAAAAGCCACTAACTCCCCCAAAGTTGCTTCTTGTTTTCCACCTTCAATCAAACCCAAACCCTCGAAGTTTTGCTCATTGATATTCGTATCAAGAATTTATTCTCATAGGGTTTTTCACTCAGTTTCTCTCTAGAAGTTACTTTTGTTCATACTCAATCGTTCGTTCAATACAATCCTAACTTCAGGTTCTACTTTAATTCTTTTTATTGATTTTACTAGTTTGTTCATGTTTATGAGTTGTAGTTGTTAGTAGTAGTTACTTCTAAATCTTGCTTTTGCCCTAGTTTATGTTTTTGAGTTATTTTGTTCATGTTAATTAGTTTAATTGCTTTAGTCATGTTTCTAGTTTTAATTCTTATTGTTAATTTTTTTTCTGTGGTTTTAATCATGCGTGAGTAATTTCCTTTGTAGGACTAGGGGATCTATGGATCGTTTCTAAAGTTTTGTTTCATGATTAATTAGTACAATTGTTGGTGTTACTGAATTCCTATTGTCAGGTTTTGTTGCTTAAAATTAAATTGTGGCCAGATTTAGTTGTTAGTTAGATATTGTCGAAATCGATGCAGAGAGGTAAGATTACCACAATTAGAACACAGGAATAATAGTCAAAACGAGTCTAAGTGAGCGAGAGCCATTAGAGGAGTTTTGAAGGAGACTAGATTCGAGAGAATTAGTGTACCTTAGATCAAGAAGTCAACAGTTTGTTAATTAATCGTTGTTCAATTCATTAGTTGATCTGTGGTGAACCGAAGTCCCATGGTTCTTATTGATATATTTTCTCGTGTTTAATTTCTTCTCTAATAGTCATTAGTTTATTAGTCAAACCCAAATTCAAATGCCCCTTACGGCATAATAGCTTTTTAGAGTTAGTGGAATTACGTGCTTCCTTGTGGATTCGATCCCTACTACCCTGTCTACATTATTTAAAGTTGTAGGTTGTTTTTGATTGGTATACTATTGTCCTTCATCAGAAAGTACTAAATATTTTTAATTTAATAAATTTTTTAAATGAAGGGCATTATAGCAATTTCACAATAAGTATCGAGGAAATGATGAAAGTTAACGGTCTTATTTAATTAAGGGGTAAAATTTTAATTCATACTAACGTTCTACTAACAATAATCTAACAGAAAGGCATTTAGTGCATAATCAAAGCTTAATAAGGCCAAGGTACATCCTGTACTTTTTAACTATAGGGGTATTTCTTACAACTTGGTAAACCTCAGGGGTACCTGGTGAAAAAGCTGTAATATATATAAGGAAGTATTTTCGGATTTTTATAAGAGTAAAGGTTTTATAAATTATTAATTAAAATGGTTTAATTAATTAAAGGGTTTAATTATTTATTTTAAGGATTTATTATTTTTATAAAGCATTGTATAACTTTTTAATATTTATTGAAGAGTTTTAAAGTTTCCAAATAGGGATTTATGAAACATGGGCAAAAAAATAATTTCCATCATTAAGAATATTGTAGTATTCTTAAGTCATGAAAATTTGAATTTTTATTTCAAAAGTCGTTTTCTTGAGTTTTAAGTAAAGAGAGAGATAAAGAGCGAAAAAAAAATATAAACCTAAACTCTAAACCTAATCTAACCGGCCCCCCTTCAGCGACCTTACCTCACTCGCTGACGACTAGTAGACCCACCGGCCACCACCGGCGGATTGTTGCCCCCTCCCTCCTTCTTCCTTTTAATTTTTCGGTAATTAATAAAATACACTTCTCAAATTTGAATTCCAATCTATACTTAAATTAATGTTTTAAAATCATGTTTACGTATGATTTTATTGTTCATGATCATGTTTTAAAAGTATGACCATGATATTTGTTTTTAGGATTTTTTAAAGTGCATGAAATTATTAGGATATAGGATTATAGTCTTCTAGATTGTAGTATGATTATTATAAGTTATTGTTATAATGATTTATGATCAAATTATGAAGTTTAGAATGATTTTTGTATGGTTTTAACTGAGTTTATATTGCTAGAAAATTATGACAAGTATGAAAAAGTTTCGGTTATTATTAAGTTATTTTCATAATATAAATTATGTAATTATGTTAGCTATCATTTGATGATCATAAGATATAATTATAATGTTTTATGCTCAAATCATGAAGTTTAAAGGTTTTTAAGAGAATTTTTGAGCAATATTATATGGATGTAATTTATGAATTTCATGAAGTATAAAGATTTTTGAAAAGGAAAATAATGGGTAATATATGAATTGATTAAAGATGATTTAAAGGTTGTTTTGGTTGACTTTTAAGCACTTAAGAGTGGTTTAGTGTTGCTATAAAATTTAGTCTAATGAGGTTTTTGATTAGTTTTAAATTATGTTTTGTCAAAGGCTTCGAGTTAAGCAATTTCTAGTCATAATGGCGGGTCATCGTTAGTATACAAGGTATTTATATACTACAGGTGCTTTCATAAGCTTGAAATCATGTACCGAGTACTTTAATTTGCATAAGTTCCGTAATAGAAACTTATGTTATTTTGTGAATTGAAATATGTTGATCTATGTTCTATGTTATAATCGATTGGTAATGGTGCATTTTGACATGTCAAGCTTATGTTATGGCTACTTTGTTTATTGTCAATTAATACATCATGGATGTTGGAATGTTTATTATTAAAAAAAGAAGATTATTAGTAGTCAATATTGAAGGAAAGAGTATTAATATAATGTTCAACAACATGAGCAAAGAAGTGATTTAATTAGTGAATTTTTATTCACCTATTAGTAGAAAAGGTTTAAAATGAGCAAATAATTACCCACTCTTAGATTAATGTATGGAAAAAGGAAGGAAAGAAATTGGGAAAGCAAGGAAGTATATAATTTGATAATCTGTTTCACTAATTAGTAAGGATTAAATAAATGGTGATACATGCTTAATTGTGCTATTTTGTTGTGCATGTTCAGTTTTACTTGCTTGTAGGTCATAACAAGTCAATTAATTTGATAATTACGTAACATGAAAGATTTGCACGAAAACTCTTGGAATGTGTATGCCTTGAGTATAAGAGGTGGATGGAGTTGTAAGACATTGTATTAGTCGGAGTACAAGACGTTGTACTTCTTATTTATTATTAATGTGCTGGAATTCCATCGCTTCATGTGACATAGGTAATACCATTTTGGACTTGGTCTCAAGTTGGTGCCCTTTATGTGATTGTCATAGGAGGAAACCTGTTTAATGTTAAAACCAAACTTTAATAATTAAATAATTTAATTTAAAGGAAGTCATTGTTATAGGTACTCGTTGGTAAAGGTAAGACTATCTGTTTAATTTTCATATTCTTGCCTAAGATTGTTCATGTTATTGTATTGCATAGTCTTTTGTAGTTATGTACTCAGCTTTGCTGAATACGTGTTTTGTGCACATGGCCTTGTCTTTGTTATGGCCCTACACTACACATTTTGATGGCGAGTAGAAGTCTATATAAAGATAAAGTAACTAATACACGTACGTAGGAATAAGTCAATCATGTTGGGATGAAATATGGGAGTTCTTGTTTGTCTTTCTTCGTTCTTTTGTTTCGGATTTTCTTTTGTTCGTTTATGACAGTTATTAATGTTGTTTAGTTGGGACTAATGATTGTTTTCAAGTCTGTAAACATATTTGAAGTTGACTATAAGTTGTTTTAAAAGTAGAAGTCTTCCACTTTAGTACTTTGATAAAAAAAATTTAGGTGTTTTCATGGTGATGGTAACACTTTAATTTTTCCTAAAAGTATTTTTCTATTAAATGTTTTTCAGAAATAGTTAGGAATTTCCAGGGTGTTACGTTACCATAAGCAAGTAAGTAAAATTTGGAGAGTAAACGAGAAGGAGCTCAAGAAGGTCCTTCGGAAATATTCACGACCTTTGGGTCCCGAAAAATATTGGTCTAAAAGTTTACATGTCAACCTTAAATGAAATGAAAGAGTCTCCATAAATTTAAAATGTCTAGAAAGCTAATAACAATTTGTCGGTAAAGCAAGAAATACCCTTGTACTTGATATAAGTTGTTGAAGGATTTCAGAAATAATGTACTCCCTCCTTCCCATCTTTTTCTTTTTCGCCACTATCCACACCCTTAATTAATGTGGATACTATTTTTATGTTGATGGAATGGTCAAATTGGGGTAAATAATTAAGGAGAGACAAAAACACTGTCGGTATTATGAGGCGAGGATCGAGAGTGTTGTGTGAGGTTTATCTATATAAAAAATCATTATAATGCTTCCTTAAATTGAATAAAGTGTTTTGAGTAAAAAAATATGTAAAATAAAATAGGTTGGTGTAAATTAAAGAAAAATAAGGAATAGAGAGTAATATGTTGGGAGTTCAGGGACATTGATACTGGGGGTGTGGGGGGGGGGGGGGGGGGGGGGAGCAAACATAAATATTTCATAAATAAAGAAAACATAAATAAACAAATAGTATTCGAAGCATAAAATTATGCAACAATATGTATAATTGATAGATGGTGACTTCCCTGTGCCACGCATTTTTTTTTTCTTAAAATGTTTTTGATTGATTTAGGAATGTGATGAGTTATGTTTAGGGAATTTCCAACCTAGACTTGAACTTGATTTAGATTGAAACCATTTCTTATCTTGCCAAAATAGCCATGTGTAGAGTAAGGGCTTGAACTGTGTTAACGGGAGGATTTGAGCCGCATGCATTATTATATACTTATTTATTTTCTTATGTGCTTACTTCCTGGTGCTTGTATGATCCATGTTTTGGCTTTTGACTCTAGTAGCTTAGCTTTGGTATATTTCACATCGCGGATGATGAAAGGAGCCTTTAGATTTTCAAATTTTAGGCATTCCAACACATTTTTCCCTTGATCCTTGTTTTGAGCTTTTTATCCTTCATTTGTATTTTAGGTACATTACAACCCTATTATCCATGCTTTATTGTTTAGTATGTATGCCCAAGCATGGCGTGGGGGAGTTTATGGAATTGTTGTGGTGTTATGCATTTGTTAGAATTGTGATTGAAGGATTGTTGCTGAAAATTTATTGGAATGATTATTTTGTTGAGGTTTTATTAACATGCTTCACGTTAAGGCTCTGCATACCAATGTCTAGGCTAGTACAGTTCATTTTAAAAAAAATTAAAGTTTATATCTTATATTGATCCTAGTTATGTATGCAAAGGCTAGTCATAAAGAGTCATGAACCTAAATTTTGAAAAAAAAAATTAAAAAAAAAAATAGAAGAATGAATGTTGAAAATTGAATGAAAATGAAATTCAAAACTCAAAAGAAGTGAATAGTTGGTTGTGCTGTTTTGTAAGTATCAAGGTATTGATGTGAATTGAAAAGGTTTGGTTTGATTGGAGGTGATGTTGGAGAATGTTGTTGATGTACTTTGAAGTTGTTGGTGATTTAATTTTTTTTTTTTTGATCTTATATATATGTGTATAACCTGCATTTCAACCACATTATCCCAAATTTATCCTACCCATCACCCTAACCATGTTACAAGCTTAATAAAGACTTTTTTTATCAGCATGTGCATAATTTTAGTTCTTGTGAAGTATTGCCAAAAATAGTGAGTATTACTTTATCACTAGTTTTGTAACATTAGGTTGAGTGAATACCTTTAAACACCTGCATCACTACAAAATAAATGACATTAGGTAACACTGAAGTAGGAACACTTTTTCAAAGGTAACACTTTATAATATGTAACATTTTAAGGTAACACTTTATAATAGGTAACACTTTATGATATGTAGCACTTCTTTAGTAATACTCTTTAATTGGTAACACTTTAACGTAACATTTTGTGGTACGTAACACTTCCATTGTAACACTTATAAAAGGTAACACTTAGTTGGTAACACATTTTGCTTAGTAACATTACCGGGACAACACGTACAATTACCTTAAGATACTCTTTTTATATATTGCGATTTAACTTAATGTAATCTAAAATTCTAATATATTTAATTATCATTCTGAAATATTTTTACTAATTCTATTTTGCATAAATTCATTTTGAAAAATGTAGTACGAATTAATCTAGCACATTTTTATAAAATTCACTTTTCAAACCTTTTTTTGTAAAAATTCCTAAGCACTACTAGATAAAAAAACATTTGCAACCCCTTTGGCAACGATTCACCTTATGGCAACGACGATAGCAATGGTGGACCTTATGACAACAACTTTAGCATCGGTTTCTCAAAAACGTTGCAATAGATAAGTAAAGGCAATGGTGTGATCATGTAGCAACAGCTTTAGCAACGCTTTACCATCAGCCGTTGCCTAAAGTACTCAGTTTTGTACTTTGTATTTTTATTGGACCATTGCAATAAATCCTAAAGTGAACTATTAACTGATGGAACGATTCAATATACTACAGAGTGATTACCATATAGAATTAACGTGTATTATTATCTTTGTAAGTTGTTGAGTTAGTGGTACAAAGTTTTATTTGTTGAGTCTCAGTGAATAATTATTTCTCTCTTTCCTAATTGATTTTTTGCTTCTTACAGGACCAAGATAATGACAATTCATTGGAAATCAGGTGAAATCAGGTCTTTGTGTTGCTAGTATTTTCTACCAATAGCATGGCTGAGCCAATGTGTATCTTTCACTTCTTGACTCCTTGATCATTAATCTGTAACACAATGGAATGCATGTGGGACTAGCTTGATTCAAATTCTAATGGCCGTAATGGTTTCGAGAAACTTTTATTACTACTAATTTTGATAATTTTTTTTTCAATTCTTATAGGACCAAGATAATGATCATAACCATTTGTTGGAGTAAGCAATAGGCAGCGTAAGTAAGCAATTAAGCAACGAGATTGAAGATGGAGAAATTAATGAAAACTATTACACATTTAGGAATAGTTTGGAAGAGTCAATTTTATATGAAATCATTTGTTATGGATGTTTTTAACTACATTATTTTAATTCAAATGTCTTTGAATGAAATGGGTGGGGTGTATTGACACATAGATATTTAACTTATATATTAATCAGCAATTATTATTATTATTATTATTATTATTATTATTATTATTATTATTATTATTATTACTATTATTATTATTATTACATAAAAAAGTGTTACAGATGTTGATCGACAAATGTTACATAATATTAAATATTGTGTTACTTTATCACTAGTTTAGTGTTACTAAAGTTAACGGATATGATACTTAAAGTATAAAAAGTGTTACCTATAGTATTCAATGTAACACTTTCAAAATGTTACAACATATTTTAAGAAGTGATACCAAAGTAGTTTAAAGTTACACTTTTTAAAGTGACACCATTGAACTTAAAAAGTGTTACCTTTGAGAACAGGTATCGACGAGCAGATGTTTCCAAGTCACTTAAAAAGTGTTACTCATTGTTTAAGGAAACATTTTTAATCCTTTATGTAACACTTTAAGGGTGCTACCTAATGTCATTTATATTGTAGTGATGAGGTGTGAGATGTGGGATTAAGTTTGTCAAAATTGCATTTAAACACTTTTTGCATTTGCACTACATATTGTTGTTGGTTGGGAGGTACAGGTGAGCTACATTGTTTATATGCTCAACAAAAATGTGTGGAGTGACACCCCCTGAACTACTCTAGTCATCGACTCCTATTTCTTACATGATTGGCTTTATGATTTTGATTTAAGTGGATCGAGATCAAAGAATTTTGATTGGTTGGTTTAGGAACTTACGTACTCAGAATTGCTTGAGTTGATTTTGTTTTGCAAAGTTTAAAGGGGTGAAATCATTGTTTATTTGATTTGTTTTCTTGAGGACAAGCAAAGGTTTGGCTTGGGGGAGTTTAATAAGCGCATTTGATACTAATTATTTACCCCTGTTTTATATTGGTTATCGGCTCTAACAAGGCTCTTTTGAGCCTAATTTTACTAATTTGGCTGTTTCTAGTGATTTGTATTTCGGTTTGTTATGTATTGCAGGAATTGGTGCATTCGTATCCATTTTCGCATTATTTTGGGAACTTGACAAGTTAGTAGAAGTCTTGACTACTTTAAGGAGCTACAAAAAGGCTAGGATGTGAGTTAGAAGCATTTGGGGAGCAAAGAAGTCAAGCTTCAAAGCAAACGAGCAATCACAAAAGAGCTGGGGGCCAAAGTGCAGTGTGCCCGGGTTAGGTGCAATGTACCTAGCTCAAGTGCGCTATGCCTGGGTACCCGAAAACACTGATTATTTCATGTTTTTCAAGATTTTCCGACTTGGTTTGGCTTTGTATAAATAGGTTTTTTTTTTATCTTAGGCTTATATACGACCTTTTATTATTATTAGAGCCTAGTTTTCAATTAGTTTTCTCTCAAGAAAAGATACTTTTGTGCAATTTATTCATTCATTCAATCAATACAAATTAGGTTTTATTCAATTCTGAGGTTTTAATCAATTTTTCTTTATTCTTGTTATTTAGTTTGATTGTTTTATTTAGTTTATGCTTTTAGTTTTTGTTTTTAATTTTGGTAGATTTATTTTATGCTCTAATTTTTATGTTGTTTGGTTTTGTTAAGTTGATCATGCTTTTAGTTTTAGTTTTTATATGTGAGCGTAGTTTAATTTCTATGGCTAGGGGATCCATGAGCCATCTCAATGAATTTTATTGATGATTGTTTAATATAATTTATGTTGTTTATATATGTTTTCTTATTATCCAGCACAATTGTTCCAGGCGGAGATCTAGCCAAAAAAGAAAAGGTTTCCATTGATTCGATAGTGATTGCAATTAAGTACTGGTCATGTTTGGTTGTTAGTCTGATAATTCTCGAAATTGATGCTGAAGCTATTAGATCACACTGGTAATGCAAAACCAGTCTAAGCAAGCGAGAGTCATTAGAGAAGTTTTGAAGGAGTCTAGATCCGAGAAAATTAGTGTGCCTTAATTTAGAACGTCATAAATTTGTTAGTTAATAGTTAATCAGTTCGTTGTTGGTTTATGGTTAACCAATGACCTAGGCTTAATTAATTTGGTATATTTTCTGCGTTAATTCCTGTTTTCAGCATTAATTAGTGTTTTAGTTAATTTCATTCTCAAAAGCCCTTTACAACTGAATAGCTGTTTAGAATTAGTAGAAATTTGTTGCTTCTCTATGGATTCGATCCCTGCTTCCCTAGCTGCATTAGTTGGAGTTATAGGTTTACTTTTGATTAGGTGTGTGATAGCCTGTTTAGACAATAACCTAACTTACAACACTAAACTTGCACACAATTTGATTGCGATTCAATAGAAATAAATTATAGGAATTTGATTACTAATTAGGAACTAATTTAATTAACGATATACTAGTCCATTAACGAGTTCATGGATCCCCTAAATCGTAGAAAATATTTTACTGACTCATACAATATTATAAAAGGCGTCTCATACAACGTCGATGCGCCACTTAAGCCCCAACCCCCCCCCCCCCA
>PYUH01000281.1:10868-21739 GCA_016808085.1 Suaeda aralocaspica
CCCAAACAACCCCCACCCCCCAACATTTAACTACATTGTACTACATGGAAAGTTGTCGCCAACATAGCGCCATGTATATTAGCTGTCTCCAACTTTGTGCCACGTATAAATAATTTGTACAATATACCAAAAAAGTAACAACAACAAGGATTGGACGCATGCCTATTCTTATGTCAATTAAGAATGAAAGTAATATGTAGCCATTTAACCTTTCAAACGAACATTAAGTACATAACCATCAGTCCACTTTGTTTTTGTTTATTAGTTGTTCAGAATAAAATATAATAATGTGCTATATAGTTACTGATATACGTGTTTTATGTTATTTTTTCCCTCATTTTCGGTTGATTCTTGTGCTAAATAGTTAAGTTTGTGGCTTTGTTTTGATTAAATATCGTATTTCGATGTTAAGTTATGTTTTCGAACGGTTTTAGCATCTTTAGTTGACTTTTAGAACCTTTACGGTTATGTTATACTTTTTCGTTTATTACGCGTGGTTTTCGATTTTGTTTATATGGTACAGGAGTGTAATAGAGAGTTATGAAGTAATTTGAAGCTAAAACGAGCCAAAAAGTACTTGCCTCGGGATGCGTGCCAAGTTACGAGAAGCCACGAATGAGATTCGAAGAATCGAGCGAAGAAACAAGAAGGATCTTCAAAATATAGGCAGGCAAGTAAGATGCGGGCGCTAGGGCTGTTCAAATCCGTAACCCGGAAAAATTCCGGTCCGAATTTCTGGATATCCCGGTTTTCCAGAATCGCAGAATTTATTCCGATTCCGGTCCGGAAAAACCGAATTTCCAGAAATCCGGATATCCGAATATTCCGGATCGGAAAACCGGAATTCCGGTTCCGAATTCATTTAATTTCATGTTTTTTTTCCCTTGTTTTAAGTTTAATTTTTGCAGCATAAATCCTAATCAAATAATGTTGTTTTTGAGCAGCAAAACAACTAAGCAAGTTCCCCAAAAATTTCAATGAATAATGCAACAAAAATTACAAGTTAAACTCCACAATTTGCCATGCAAGGCTCAATAAAGTCCACAATTTCAACTCCAAATCTCAAGTTCTCAACCATGTCAAATTACAATTTGCCATACAAGGCTCAACAAAGTCCACAAAGTTTTGTATTACAATATAAAGTTCAAAGGGGAAGGGAAAACAAATTACAACCATGTCAACTAAAGGATGGGGTAAGAAATTAAGAATTACAACAAATCTACAAAAGCAAACTTAAGGTTTCTTCAAAGTCCATCACACTATCATATCCATTATCTCATCTATTATGATTTCCGGTTGCTCCAAAGTTAAACTTTAGTTGAAATATGTTTTCCAAAGCAAACTTTTGAACACATAAGCAACTCCATCAACATTTAACATCAAGTAGAGTTAACACTTAATAGTTAATATTGTAAATTTAAAATATATATAAAAAAAACATATTTAAAACAAAAAAATGTAAAATGAAACCAACCTTCTTCCATTTCTTCCAACATTTTCAAGTTGTCTTCAATCACTAGTGGCAGGCATAAGAGAAGTACGTAGCCAATCATTTGAGCAAACTAAAGCTTCAACCATTTTTGGAGTCAACGAAGTTCGGAAATCTTCAAGCACACGACCCCCCCCCCCCATACTAAAAGCCGACTTNACCCCCCATACTAAAAGCCGACTCCGATGCAACGGTAGAAACAGGTATGGCAAGCACATCTTTAGCCATCTTGTGAAGAATAGGATATCTTTTTTGTTGATCTTTCCACCATGTTAGGATATCAAAATTTTGACTCTTTGGCTCTTTTGCTTCTAGATACTTTTCTAGCTCATATTTTCCTCACTAGTTTCCATACAACCCGTGTCCCTTTGAAACTTTGATGTCATCAATTCCTCAAGGTTAATTTTTTCCCGCAACCCTCTAGTCCTAGTCTTATCAACATCTTGAGTAAAGGTAGAAGTAGATGAAGTAGAAGTAGAGGTAGATGCTTGAGTTTTCTTTGGTTGTGACATGGAAGCGGCATAATAGTGAAAAAAAGAGTCTAAAACAAGCTTAATTTTAGAGGTCAAAAGATTATCTTTTGTTGTTTCATAATTATCATTAACCATCCATTCAACATAACTCATTTTATGACGATGGTCTAAAATGACAGCCACAAACACTAAGACATTAATGTTTTCAACATTGCCATAATATTTCTCATACTTTTCTTTCATGTTTTTAGCCATGCTCTTAATACCTTCATCCTCATCTACTAAGCTACTCTTTATCATCAAGTTAGTTCCATAAATCTCATGCACATAAGAGTTGCATGTGACATATCCAGAACCTGATAACCTCAATGTTGCATCATAGAAGACGTTCAAGAAAGGCAAAAAAGAGGCCACTCTCCNACAAAGAGGCCACTCTCTTCCAATCATCTTCGCTTGGACCACCACCAATTTTTTTCATTTCTTTAAAACAATTAGAATCTTTCATGAGCAAGCAATCAAAAGCCTTTTTGAATTTTATAGCAGATTCAAGCATTAGAAATGTTGAATTCCACCTTGTTTCGACATCCAAACAAACAAGACTTCTATTTTCCAAGTTTTCTTCTTTATCCATTTTTAAAATTTTAAAAGTCTAGCGGGCGAATATCTAACATACCTAACTAGAGCACAAATTTTCAGAATTGAAAAATCAAGTTCTTTCAAACCCTCTCTCACAATCAAGTTTAATACATGAGCCGCACATCGCATATGCAAATATTGACCATCCAGCACACTAGACTCCCAAATGTTAAGCCTTCTCCTTAAGTAATCAATTGCAAGATCATTAGAAGATGCATTATCCACAGTTACAATCAAAATGTTCTTTTAACCCCGTTCATTGAAACATTTCTCAACAGTTCTACCAATGATTGCCCCAGAATGGCCGGCAATAGGACAAAAGTTAATAATTCTCTTATGCAAAACCCAATCATCATCAATAAAATGAGCAGTCAAACACATGTAACCTAAGTTTTGGCTAGAAGTCCAACAATCAGTAGTCAAACAAATCTTACATTTTAGATTCTTAAACACATCTTTCAGCTCGTTTCGTTTTTGAAGAAAAAGAGCATAACAATCTCTAGTAATTGTAGAGCGTGAAGGAGGAAGAAATTGAGGATTTAGAGCTTTACAAAATGCACAAAAACCTTCACGCTCAACAAAAGCAAATGGCAACTCATCCACAATAATCATTTTAGCAAGCTCTTGTCTACAAAAATCATGATCAAATTGCCAAAGTTTTGGAACCGTGTAAGTTTGAGTGGTTCCATCAGGATTCATACATGTTTTGGTCTCTAAGTCAATTCATTTTTGGCTCATATCAATATTGGGTTGATACTTTTTACATCTTCTAATATTATTTGACAAGGGAGCAGTGCCATTTTTACTATCACAACCAACATGAGCGTTGCAATACTTACATTCAGCAATGGGAGGCTCATAACTGATTTTATCAAAGTGATTCCACCATATGGATCGATTTTTGCGCTCAATGGTTATGCTAGCTTTGCTCCCAGACAAGGTTGAACTCCTCTTCCTTTTATTCTGGCGCTTTTTTTATGGTTCTTCCGCCGATGAACTAGATTGTTGGACGTGATCCTCCGTATTTTGGTTGTTCAAGAAGTCATCAACTTGAACATTATATTGATAATTGATGACACTAAAAACATCAAGGTAAACTAATTTAGAATTGAAGAATAATAAACATGTATGGCAAAATAATAAACAACATGTATGGCAGAATAATAACAATAATCTGTAATTTGTAACAAAACAAAAAAACGAATCAAAATTACTGAGAATAATTAATCAGAAATTAATAGTTGAAATTTAGATTAATAATTAATCAGAAATTCAGAACTTTAGAATTAAACATAATCAGAAATTTGTAATTTGTAATTCATCAGAATTATACAGAATTAATCAGAATTAAACAAAATTAAACAGAATTAATCAGAATTAAACAAAATTAAACAGAATTAATCAGAATTAAACAAAATTAAACAGAATTAATCAGAATTTAGTCATAAATTATATCAATGACTAAGTAATCTAACAAACCAAATCAATTGACTACAAAAAAACGAAATAATCTAACGAACCAATAAAAAACGAATTAATCAGTTGATTAATCTAACAAACGAAATATTGATTATAAGAATTAGATTATCATTAATCTAACAAACGAATTAAACGAAATATTGATTATCATTAATCTAACAAACGAATTAAACGAAATATTATCATGAATTATATCTATGTAATCTAACAAACCAAATCAATTGACTACCAAAAAACGAATTAGAACAATAAAAACAAGTGAATTGTTGATTTATGAGTGAAAATTGTTGATTTTATGAGTTATAAACTTATAATCAATAAAAAAGAGTTAAAATCAAGTAAATAACGAATTAAAGTTGATAAAAACAAATTAAAATCAATACATCAAGTTAAATACACTTACTTTTGGCAACGGCGACGGCAGATGGAAGATGGCGGCGGGCCGGCGGCAATCTCTGGTGAATAGGCAGCGATCTCCGGGAAGAAGTTAGGGTTTGGGAAGAAGATAGGGTTTGGGAAGAAAATTTGAGACTTCAGAGATTGAAGTTGAAAAAAAGAGGAATGGGCCTTAGGAAATGAGAAGGATAGCCCAAAAAAAGAGAATAGGCAGCACCGCAGCAGACCAGCAGTGCAACACCGCAGCATTTTTTTTTAATCCTGAAGTCCGGAATTCCGGCTTTTTGAAAATCCTATTCTGGTTCCGGTCCGATTTCTGGTTTAAAAACCGAATATCCGGTCCGGTTTTTCCGGTTTTCAAAAATCTTGATCGGAATTCCAATTTTTCGAAACGAAATCGGAAAATTTCGGACCGGAAATTCCGAACCGTAAAATCTTGCACACCCCTACGGGCGCAGCCCTAGTTACTATTTTGATCTATGCGCCCGCATCATAGATCAACAGCTCAAGAACTTGCAAACCACAGAGGCTGCGGGCGCAGGGAACAAAGCCAGATTGGCTTATGCGGGCGCAGGTGAAGTATTTCTCGCCCCGATTGACTTTTCCGCGCGGTTTTGCTTCGTGGGTTTTATTTTAATAAAACCCAAATCCTATATATACTTTATGTAAAGGGGGCACGAACCTAACTAGTTTTTATCATATTTTTAGACCTAGGATTCCAAAATTTTTCTTTCTCTCTAGAATTTTAGGATTAATTACTTTGTTCATAAATTCAAGCTTTCAATCAATGCAATTTAATCTTTATTTTAGTAATCTCTTTCCTTATGCTTTTTAATTCTTTTAGTTTTATGATTCTCTTTAATTTCTTAGTTTTTAGTCTAAAGTAATTAGTTTTGTTGTTTTTGTTCTTACTTTAGTTTTATTAGTAACTAATTTAGTTTTAATTAATTCTTTGTTCATGATCATGTTGTTTGATTTCAATTTTGCTCTTGTTCCCTTAATTATGAGTGAGTAGTCGTTTTCTCTATGGTTAGGGGATCTATGATCATGACTTGAATTTAAATTATGTTTTCTAATTAGTTCTTGGCTTCTAATTGAATTCCTATTATTGATTTCTAGTGATTGCAATTAAATTGTGGCCAGATTTAGTTGTAAGTTAGGTTATTGTTGAAATCGAGGCCGAGAGGTAAGATTACCATAATTAGACCACTGAATAATAGGATAAAACGAATTTATGCTAGCGAGAGCCGGTAAAGGAGTTTTGAGGGAGTCTAAGTTCGAGAGAATTAGTGAGCCCTAGTTCAATGAATGTCAATGAATTGATTAGTGAGCGTTAATTGAGTTTGTTGATTGATCATAGTGAACTGATAGCCCTAGGTTTCCATTAATAGAGTTTAATCGTTAATTTCCCGTAATTTCCTTAGTTTCAATTCCTAATCTTCTTAGTTTTATAAACCATTTACCGAAATTTCCACCAAGGCCCCTTACACGCTTTAGGCTTTTTAGAGCTAGTAGAATTTAATAGCTTCCCTGAGGATTTGATCCCTACTTCCCTAGCTATATTAGTTAGAGTTGTTCGGTTATTTTTGAGAGGTGTGCGACAACCTATTCAGTTACATGAGTACATGTAACTTAAAGTACATGAAAAAATATGTAAATCTCTAAGAGGTATTATAAGAGACTATTGCTAACACATTCCATTATCTTAAGTGCCAGATAATTATTATTTTAATGCAAACAAAATGAAGGTTTATTTTATTACGACCAGCTTATCATGGAAAATAATCACAATTACACACGAACTATAAAATTACAAAAACATAATAAAATAAATAAATAAAACATTATGAATGATAGAATATTTGGTATTTGAGATCGACCTCGGGGCATCGCGCAGGCCAAATTAGTAATTAAATAAAAAATAAAACAAGTTGCGTAATTAAACCCATGATCATAAAACTAATACAACAATCAATAATAAAAGAACTACACATAAACTAATTAATAGAACTAATTAAACTAAATAAACCTATAAACATGAAATGAATAAATTTACTAAGAACAAAAGTTGAGAAGTTACCAAACTTGAATTAACGAAATCATAATTGAATTGATGAACAAAGAATTTTTCAATACAAAACCCTAACTAATGTTAATATAGATAGAGAAAGTGATTAACAAGCCTAAAACTCAAGTAGAAATCACAAAAGTGAAAAATGTAAAGTTTACATGAATAGGCTCGTAAATCGTTCCTTATATGAGCCACTAATTGGGCTTAAAACACTAAAACACATGAAATAAGGAAGCCAAGTGAAAATGCCCCATACAAATTACTTGTGGATGCAAGGAACAAAGAGTTGTGCCCGGATGTCCTCTATTTGTGAACTTGATTTTTGGGTGCTTATGTCACAAGTGGCCTCAAAATGTACTTTTTGCCGACTTCTTCATTTTTCCTTATTTTATTCTTGTTTTATATTATTGCCTCATACATTTGGTCGTTTCTAGAACGCTTCCCAATGTTACTTCATATAACCTTTTCCAAGCTCTCGTTTACCCATTATTTCTTGACTTTCGCGCTCCTACACAAATAAATCAAACCAAAACCATGAGTAACAACTATGGGAAATAAAATTAGAGCAAAATGCTCCAAAATTATCGAAAATCGCTAAAACTTAACAATAATACTCAAGATGACCAAAGAACACGTTATGGACCAAAACAAAAGCTAGATATGAACATTTAAGTACTCAAAAGACCGAACATTGTGGGAAAACGACCTATAAAATCTATGCATATCATTGTGGATTATAACTTACTGAAAGTATAGAATAATTTTAATTAGGTTTACATGAAATAAGTGTCCTCACTGGAAACTGTCGAAGCAAATGTTATTTTTTAGATGATTTTCTTTGTTTTTTTCATAGTATCTAATTCTAGTTATTATATTAAAGGAAATTGATACTTATCCATAACTATTACTCAAACAACAATTGTGAGTTATCACAAAGAAACGTTTCATATTCTTGATCAAATTTATCCTCCAAATATTATTTTAAATTTATTTTATATTTTGCTTTAAATTATTGTATTTGTTTGTTTTTTTAAGTTTCCAAATTCTTATGCATATATTATAGGGAATTGAGAAAAAAAAATCAAAGTTCACCTAGAATTATATTTCATTTAAATGAATTTTTGATAATTTAAGATTTTATTACGATCACAAAGTTACAAATGTGAAAGCGAGTGATACGACAATTAGGTCTTGTTTTCATCAACTTATTTTTGCTGATCTGAAGTTATTTTTGTTGAAATGAATTTATTTTTGCTGAAATCACTAACAATTTATTAAGAATTGAAAATGTTTCTTTTCTAAATTGAACATATTTTTAATGAACTGTACTTATTTCTGCTAACCAGAACCTATATTTGATGAACTCCACTTATTTAGAAATTTTAATTACCTATCTAAATATTTGTCTAAATTTTACTTGTATTAGCTTATGATTTATTAAACCATATTTATTTGAGAAGCAGCGCTTAGTTTTCTTTGTGAACTACTAATAATAATTTAATTAGACTCATCGCAGCTTACCTAAACTAAAATTAATTGGTTTGAAATATCATATTCATCTAAATTATGGCATACGTTATATATAAGCAAAGACAGTGTAAACAAAGACAATTCAATATAAAATGTGCAAAAAAGGGGGTCAACTTTGGAAGTTATAGATGTTTAATTAAGTAACGTGCCAGATGCAATATCGATGATGAAAGACATCCGTGTGTATATATGTGGAACTTGTGACTTATTGTCAATCATTAAATCATCCTTTATATATTTATTGTGGTAGTTACAAATGTAATGAGAATGATGAAAAGCGTTCATGTGCATGTGGAAAGTAATTGTAAAGTATAAAAGGCATCAATATGTGTGTAGACACCTACATTTGTCCCCGACCAAAGGCCAAAGTTTAAAGTGTAACATGTCACAACAACTCCAACTCTAAACGTTGATTGATTGAAATACCCTAATTCTATTGCCAAAAGTCAGTCGTTCACCTATTTTGACCTCACTCCATAACCTCATAATTGGGGTTTCATTGCATGATCAGTGACTCGGGGTCCAGGGGTAAAACGCTCTGTTGGGTAGCTCGGAGGCAATGTGCTTGATAACTTTTTGGAACATAAATTTCCTGTTTCAATAGCGGATGCTAGTTCCTGATGGCTGAAATGCGCTAAAAATAATTTTCATAATTTTCTAACATTATTCTATAATTTTATTGTATTTTTACGTCATTATTTTATTATATTATATTATATTTAATTTTATTATTAATAATGTTCAAAAACGAATAAACCTCGCAAGTAAGCGTCACTTATGTCGATGTTCTAGGAAATTGTAGAAGGTTTCGTACTGAATATAAGTTGAATCGGGTTACTTGAGGCCCTAATCACGAGCGCACATACGCAAGCCGCGTGAACATAAGCTAAAAGATCACAAATATTAGGAAACCGAAAAATTATGGAAAAATTTTGGCTACAAGAGCTTCATACGTACACTCAATGAGCGTAGATACAAAGTACAATACCATCTTATATATGGAGGATCTGTGTATAATGCTCCTCTTGGGTATATACACAAATACTTCTGTACACGTACTCTTCCTTTGTATATGTATCGGTACATATTTCGGCTTAAAGACAAGTTCCAAGAAGCTACTTAGCACACATTACGACCGTCTCTCACTCTCTTCTTCCTCAAACATATTTCTACGCCTCTCTTAAACACGTTATACATTAACTAATCACCTTTTCAAATACAATTAATAGTATTTCAATTCATTTAAAACCTTTAAGGTCAAATCAAGCATCAACCTAAGACTTTGTCTTGACCGCCGCATGTAACGTACTTCAACTGAGGCCGGCATCAACATTTTAAATCATGTTTGAGTTAGTTTATTTAATTTGAATTTTATGAAATCTGACTATATTAAAATTACATCAAATATGGATTATCTATGGATTGACATAAATTAAAATCAACTTTAAGTAGAAACATATTTTAGGTTGTTTTATGTGCTTCTATGCTAATTGTTTATTGCTTTTATCGCCTTAATTCATGTTCAATTATAAGAATGGAAAAGTCTGTTCTCACATAAAGTAAAGATAAATACTTGGACAACCGGTTAGGTACCCATTGTAATTGATTCCTCCTAAAGTGATCATCCAAAAGCATGTTGTTAGAAATTATGTGTGCATTAATAAACTCTTCTTGCTAATTGCTATGCGCTTTTAGGGCTTTAACCGAAAATATGGTTGATGCAGGTCGATATTATAATCATGAAATTACAAATAAGACCAAGTATAGACTGTTATACGTGCGGCGGTGTGGGGACATTGTGACCTCCTTTGTCCTTACCCTCTTCTCCAAAACTATAAACTGATGACCTACGTAACTGTAGAGCCAATTGACCTTTGGCTAGACATATGGGGTTCTGTGAGCTTCAAAGAAGAGCACAGTGGTGATTTCTCTATTTGGGTTTCTATACACTTCCCTAAACCAAGCATACTCATACTATGCAAAGAGACATTCAATGTCCATAAAGAGGACGTGGGGGCCCCATCACCAAAGCCTTGGTCCAAAATGTCTATATTAATTGTGGCAGTTACAAATATTTTTATTGTATGCAACTTGCATAACATATTATTAATGACAAAAGGCATTCATGGGTATGTAAAAGTACTTTTAATGTAATATCATTGATAAAAAACATTGCTGTGTAAAAGTACTTTTAATGTAATATCAATGATAAAAGGCATTGAAGTGTATGTGGAGCATGTGTTGGTTGTTGCATGTATAAAATGTGTTATTGTGTCATTTCTATATAAAAAGGCCTCTTAGACTCAAAATCATATCATCTCTCACTTTATTTTCACATCTTACACACTAGCTTATCTACTTTGTGTTAAAAAGCACCAATCATCATGAGTTTCAAGCCCTCTTTTGTGCTAGTTATATTTGTTGCAATTACTTTTGTAAGTATTCTTCACTTCTTCCTTTATGCCCTTAATTCCAAAATATGGTTATTTGGTGTTTGATAGGGTCAATTCCAAATTAAAAAAATAATGGATTTCTCCAATTATGCCTCTATGGTATAGTGTTTCTAAGTTATATACGAAGCTTTTTATAATTTCTCAAATATACCTTGAATTTAATCTATTTTGTAGGCCATATCCTTCACTATCAATTTTAGAAATGAAAATAAATCTTATTTTGGGTTTTAATTAAATCACTTATTTAGAAGAAAAAAACCATAAAATATATTCACAAAATGATAAAATAAACGAATTCAAAGAAATTAGGTTGGTCGTAGGACATGTGAATTCAAAAAAAAAAA
>PYUH01000281.1:22640-40780 GCA_016808085.1 Suaeda aralocaspica
TAAAAAAAAAAAAAAAAAAAAAAAAAAAAAAAAAAAAAAAAAAAAAAAAAAAAAATTCTTTAGATGCAAATAAGAAAACCCAAACCGATAGTATATGATATAAATTTAGTAGTTATTATACTTATAATACACTGTAGATGAATATATCACTTCATATATCGTATACTACTAAATTCAACGATATTAATATGTACTACTAAATTTAACGATACTGAATAACTACTAAGTTGAATTTAGTAGTATATGGCATAGTATACGATATAATATCGTTGAATTCAACCCTCACCTCTTGGCAACCTTCATCCTAAAAACTTTAGTAGTATATGATATATGAAGTGATTGGTGTTTTGAATTTACTTAACACTCCCTACTTCAAAAGGGTTGGTCCACGAATAATATTAGCTCAAAAGACTTTTGATGGTTGAGATCTATGATTTAGGTGCTTTCTTTTATAAAAGTTGTAGCCATTTTTTCAATGTGTTATAGTAATTATGCATTTTATTTTTACCTATTATTTTTTCTTACTTTTCTCTTTTTTTAACTTTAATAATGATAGATGGCTTTTAAAACAAGTGATGCAATTGAGTCACCTGCGGAGATTTATTGGAAAACAAAAGTCGACAACATCCCAATGCCAAAATCTTTAAAGATTAGCTTGCAACTAGGTGATCATTATTTGAATCTCTTATAACTTATTTAAATCCCAAGTCTTTGGGCAAAGTAACTAATATCTTGATTTTCCTTGTGTATTTTTATTTTATTGCATGAGTAGTATAATACAAATGTTTAAATGAAGAAAATATTTCTTACATACATCTCTTGATTCCCTCTTTTTAACCTTCACATGCCATTTTCTCAACTAATGTTTCTTTTTAAAATATATTTTTAAATACATCTAAATAACAAAAATATTTTACTACTCTAGCTACGTACAAATGAATAACAGTTATGAATAAGAGTATGGTCCTTTCCATATATTTTATTTTAAATTGTACGTATTTTTCTTGAAAACTTTTCATAAGTAGATCAGCTAGACAAATTATTGCAATTAGAAAGATGCTCAACAATATAATTGTTCCTTGCGATATATTTGGTGTGCATATAATACAAAGTTAATATTTGCACCATTCGAGTTGTAAAAGTTGAAGTCATTAATTTTGATTTTATCCTCGAAAAATATTAGAAAAACCATTATTACCACTTTTTTTTTTCAAACTTGTAATTCAACGATATTATTATGTACCCCATAACTTTAATATCCTAATTCCTTACAAATTTGTAGTTATTAATACTTCATAGCAATATAAATTATTCTTTCTGGTGATTATCATAAAGCCAAAGTAGGAAACGTAAATTGAAGAAACATATTATACTTATAATATATACTCATCATTTTCTAAATAGTGAGAGGCAGCTCAGTTGGTTAGAATTTGTTAATATTTGTGCCTCTCTACACACCCTAAAAAATTCTAGATAGTGGATTATAAATTGTTTTGATCTTCTTCTTAATCCCTTTTTTAATGGAGCACTTTCTACACATTCTAACTTTATGTTTGTCCTTCTTGTAGAATCAAATGATGGAATTCTTAATCTTAATCCAAATTATAAACTTCCAGCAATAGATGAACATCCAGCTGTGGATGACTGTATTTTTTTTTGGAGAAAAGACGTTAATAACTCTCAATCACTTCAAGTTGGCGGAGCATTATATTTCACAAATGATGAATCATTTAGAGCAGGAAAAAAAATGAGGTTGCACTTTAAAAAAATCGATAATAAAGCCAAGTTTTTGCCATTACATGTGGCGAAATCCCTGCCCGTTACATCTGACAAGATCCAAGATGTCTTAAATATCCTCTCAGTGAATCCTAAATCCAATATAGCTCATGATATTGAGATAACGATGAAAAAGTGTGAAGAAAAAAGTCCTAAAGATGAAAATAGATATTGTGCCACTTCATTGGAGGCTATGATTGACTATGTTAAATTAATATTAAATTCTGAGAAAAAGAAATTGAAGGTGCTAACAACTGAGCAAGACAATGGCATATTTATGGATTACACAGTTCAAAAAGTACATAAATTAGAAGGTGATGATAATCACAATATGGTATGCCATAAACTAGGTAATCCGTATGTCGTGTTTTTTTGTCACAACGTAAAGAATACACATATATACAGTGTGTCATTACTTGGTGCTGACGGAAAGCAAACAAAGGCAGTTGCCGTGTGCCATAAGGACACCTCTTATTGGAATCCAAGACATTATGCCTTTAAATTGCTAAAAACCAAACCAGGTGGCAAGCCTATATGTCATTTTCTGAGTAGGGATGCAATAGCATTTCTCCCAAACTAAAACTACAAACAAGGGTTGATTGCATAAGGCCACATAAATAAGGAGAGAGGTGATCAATAGACAATATCTCTTTATGATCTTCTAAGTATTGTTTGTAGAATACAAACAAGACAATCATTAAGCTAGTATAAGTAGTACTCATTGTTGAGAGTTGTTTAGCTTTGAAGTATTATATACTACTAGTGCTTTTGATTGTCTATTCAATATGTATTGTTATCCCTTGTACAATAATAAAAAATTTACGAATAATTTGCATCTTGTGTGTTAATGGCCCATGATTTATGTTAACAAAATCAAGTAGATTTCTCTCATTGCCATCAAGTATGTTAACAAAAACATAGATTTGACTGCAAGTATTTGTAATTAACTATTTTATTTCTCTTATGTTGGGGTGTTGTTGAGTGAATCTCATGTAATGTGCTGTGAGGCTTAACCCGAAGTTAACTATAGGCGTGAATTGGTCAAAATCTCATGGACAACTTCTTTCATATAGAAACCGAATAAGGACTTAGGGGCTAAAATAGAGCGTGGGTGTCAGGGGATCACCTGCAACAAGTAAATAAAAAGATGGAGTCCGAAACAGCCTTCTGGAAATAAAAAAAGGAAGGCTATAATCCACAGTATTCAAAGCGGGAGGGACAGGGTCCAAGGTCCCGAGAAAAAGTTTTCTAAATTTTTGTATGGTGCTGCTA
This sequence comes from Suaeda aralocaspica, assembly GCA_016808085.1. Taxonomy (NCBI): domain Eukaryota; kingdom Viridiplantae; phylum Streptophyta; class Magnoliopsida; order Caryophyllales; family Amaranthaceae; genus Suaeda; species Suaeda aralocaspica. The sequence goes on from PYUH01000281.1 coordinate 25,689, forward strand.
TGATCAAAAGAGCCCCCCCCCCCCCCCCCCCCGCGNCCCCCCCCCCCCCCCCCCCGAGCAATTTTCAAGGGTCAAAAAGTTTAACAGACGATCAAGGGATAGAGAAAAATTACTAGTGTGCCATATTTCAGAACTTCTCTAAAAAGAAAGATAATAAGGTTTCATAAGATAAAATTGAGAGTGAGGCCCTGTTCTCCTCAACTTATTTTTGCTGATCTGAACTTATTTTTACTGATCTGAACTTATTTTTGCTGAATTGAACTTATTTTTACTTATCTGAACTTATTTTTGCTGAACTAAACTTGTTTTTGGTGAAATCATTAACAATTTATTAAGGATTGAAACTGATTTTTGTTGAACAGAACTTATTTTTGTTGAACTGAACTTATTTTTGCTGAAAATAAGACGAGGAGAATAGGGCCTGAGACATCCTGTGGTTCACAAAAATGATGCAACACGCGGGAGATGTATAAGGCCAAAACAAGACGGAGTCCGGTACAACCCTCCGGAAACCAAAAATGAAGAATATCACTTATACTTCCTTTTCTCCGAAATACTTCCAGCATTAACAGATAACATCACAATTCATCAAATTTTTCAATACTTTTTACTACTAACTTGACTAAAGGAGCCCAACATTTATTTGGTGAAAGTAAAAGTTATGACAACGGTGAGAGAAAACGATAAAAAAAAAAAAAAGAAACGCAAACAGTTTCCTTTAAACTTACAAGTAATTCAATTAATCTACAAAATTTAAAAAAAAAAAAAAAACTCAAATAGTTACATTTTGCAAATGAAAAAAAAAATCAAATTATTTGCAAAGTAAAAAAATAAATTATTGCGTCCTTCTATTGACTCATGTTTGCACATATATTCTCGTCTTCATCCCTTAACAAAAAATTCAAATGAGAACATAATCAAACTAATTAATTCTAGAATAAAAAAAATCAAATCCAGAAAAACAAACAATAAGAAATTAAAAACTACTCATAAATGAAGTCACAAGTTCAGCATAAATGAACACTCAAAACACCGGTAACATTAATTCAATAGATAAGTTTCTAATTTTACACTCGAAAAACCAAGAAAAAAAACAATATGCACTCCAAGATCAACATTTGCATGCAAAAATTAGCAAAAAAAAAAAATGAATTAAGGAACCCCCTGATATGTGTATTTTATTCATTTATTTTACCCTCTTTTTTCTAGTTTATTTTAAATCTAATCTATGCTCTCCGGAGCTATTTTGGCTAACATTTGGTTGTATGGAGTTGTTTGTGCTTGTTAATGACATTTCGCAGAATTTCAGTGTTTTGGCATTGATTCCGAGGCAATCATATGAGTTACAACTATATACTAGAAGCCATGGGTTAGTATTGAAGTATTCTGGAAGTTATGATGAAGCTTAGAGTATCCAGAAGACGAGCTATCTTGAGTTAGGAAAAAAAGTCAATTCGCCCGGGCAGTCGGGCGGATTTCGCCCAGGCGATCGAGTGGAATTAACTTAGCATTTTCAGGAGATTTCGGACGAAAACATCGATCGCGCCCGATCGGGCGGATTTCGCCCGGGCAGTTGGGCGGATTACTTCCAAGGCCCATTTCACTCGCTTCGTGCGCCCGGTCGGGCGACATTCACCCAGTTGGTCAGTCGGTTTGTCCGGAAGCGTGTTTTCCTCCTTTTTAGCTCGAATCTTGTACTATTTGTATAAATAGCTATTGTTTTAGGTGTCACACACATTTCATTAGACTAGAATTTATTTCTCCTAAGGGTTTTTCATTCAGTTTTTCTTTATAAGTTACTTTTGTCAAAACTTAATCATCCATTCAATACGATCCTAATTTCAGCTTCTACTTTAATTCTTTTCCTGTTTTTATTAGTTTGGTCATGTTTCTTAGTTATAGTTGTTAGTAGTAGTAGTCTATTTCTTTGATCTTGTTTTTTGCCCTAGTTTATGTTTTTGAGTTATTTTGTTCATGTTAGTTAGTTTAATTGCTTTAGTCATGTTTCCAATTTTGGTTATTATTGTTAATTTGTTTTCAGTGATTTTAATCATGCGTGAGTAGTTTCCTTTCTAGGACTAGGGGATCTATGGATCGTTTCTAATGTGTTGTTTCATGATTAATTAGTATAATTGTTGGTGTTACTGAATTCCTATTGTCAGGTTTCATTGCTTTCGATTACATAGTGGCCAAGGTTTGCTTGATAGTTTGATATATTGTCGAAATCGATGTTGAGAGGTAAGATTACCACAATTAGATCACAGGGATAATAGGAAAAACGAGTCTAAGTGAGCGACAACCATTAGAGGAGTTTTGAAGGAGGCTAGATTCGAGAGAATTAGTGTACCTTAGTTCAGGAAGTCAACAGTTTGTTAACTAATCGTTGTTCAATTAATTAGTTGATCTGTGGTAAATCGAAGTCCTGGGTTGTTATTATATATTTTTTTCGTGTTTGATTACCTCTCTAATAGTCATTAATTTATTAGTCAATCCCAAATTCAAAGGCCCCTTACGGCAGGATAGCTTTCTAGAGTTAGTAGAATTACGTGCTTCCCTGTGGATTCGACCCCTACTACCCTGTCTACATTAGTTTGTAACACCCTGGATTTTCCTAACTTCCTAATTTATATTTTTCCGGAAAATATATTATAATTATTAAATAGTTATATTTATTAAATAATCTAAATATGGAAAAAACCAAAGTATCACCGCCACCGTGATAATGGCTAAGGCATTTACCAAAGCACTATAGTGGAAGTCTTAACACCAAAAACCAATTTAAAACCAAACTTCAAAATAAACTCAAACCAAATTCAAACCAACATCCAAAATAAAAATCAAATTAAAACTTATTACACTTCGGAACCATATTAATGGCCCTTAATAACCAAAACTAAAAGTCTTTAGAAATTAAAACAATATTCAAATAAACGTTAGTCATTCATAAGCAATATAAAAGAAAGCTACGAACACAACAAGCACTCTCTCTCCAACCCATCAAGAAATGACATATGCCCACTTGTACCTCTAGTTTTTCTTATTCTAGACAACTTATCACCAACAAGTGGGTCATTGTAGGCCCAAGTCCAAGACAAAGCCATGCACACAAAATAAACAGTCAGCAAAGCTGAGTACATAACTGCTAAAGACTATGCAACAGAACAATAAGAAATAAGACATACACACATCTTACCTATGACAACCTTTCACCTGTCCATAGACTCAACAAAATTAGTTATTATATATTAACGATTAGATTCTGCATTGAACAGGTTTCCTCCTTAAAAATCGCCCTATTGGGCACCAGCTTGGGAGCAACTCCAAGAAGGTATTACTATGTCACATAAAGTGACGGAATTGCAGCGCATTATAAATATAAAAGAGTACAACGTCTTGTACTTCAATTAGAAGTCATAGATCACTGTTCCATACGACTCCCCCCATTGTTCATACTCGAGGTATATACGTTCCAAGAGTTTTGATGCAAATCCTCTTACACTTTACGTGATTAACCGATTTAACATGTTATGACTCACATGCAACAACACATAAAAACATGCATCACATCAAGAAATCCATATTAATTATCTTCAACTTAAGGTGATTCAAAATTAATCTCATGTGTGTCCTTTAATTAAACTGAACTTCCTTTACCACACATTAACTATGAGTGGCTAAATATTTACTTTCTCCTTGACCACACATTAAACTGTGACTAGCAACATGTATAAAATAATTGCTCATAACTGCTTTTAATCATGTGAATCAAAATTCACAACTACCTTTCTTGTTGATTACGTAACTAACCAACTTTAAAATATACCTTCCTTCTCTATTCATAAACTTTTGGCCAAATTAAACTGATCATAACATTCCAATTCAATCTTATAAAAATTTACATTGCAATTCAACATGGAATGTCAACATACTATAAAAATCATGCTTCTAATAAAACTGCTCATGCACATAAATTCATGATTCAAACAAGCATAACAATATTTCATATAATCAAGGATCATCCAAGCATGAATTCTAATTGTTGTGTTTGTCTTTAGTACTTACGTATCTTGTAAAAGAGTAGTGCTCCGCCACAACTTCTAAAAGTTGACTAGATCAAAGTCTCCTACATAAAGAAAACCGAAGCTACATTAAAACCTTGTTGAATAAGTTCTACAACAACTATAAACTAACTTCTATATTGGAAACTTGTCCAAAACATTCCTTATATGGTATCTATTCAATTCCATACTACACTTAAATTTGCTATTGTATGATTACTTGGTTTTCGGGACTTAGTTATACTTTATAAAACCTTAATATAAATTTTATGCCACTTTAGAAAAGTGGACAGCAATTTAACATTACCAAAACTCCTTGAAAAACTTCAAAAACAACATAAATCAATCATACAATGTATTACTTAATTTACATGATCAATTCATGCTAATTAAGTACTTTAAAAGCCTAATTATTCACTTTATAAAATCTGGATAGCATGTGAAACATGCTTAAAATCACTTTTAAACTTCATGAAACTTACTAAAAAATTATATGTAACATCATAGAATTAATATGTGATCATATATACTAGCATATATGAACACTTAAAACTTACTTTAAGTTGTTTTTATAAAAATTTCAGATTTATTTATTAATTCTAAAGTCATGAAAAACTCATAAAATCATCATAAATTCATGGCAAAACTCTTCTATAATCAACTAACATAATTATGAAATCAATCTATGCATTAGAATAATTTTTCATAAGCCAAAACATGTTCATAATATTTATTCTATTGAATTTCATGACTAAAAAAATTTAGACAACAATATTTTTTTTATATTCAAAGCCTTTAAAAATCAATCTAAACTTCATAAAATCATCTTAAATTCACACAACAATAATTCATGATCATAGTATTGAAGTTTAGGCCATAAAAACTCATAAAAATAAAAACTTTCATACTTTATAAACCCTAATCTAAAATTTCATGAACAACAAATTAATTCATGCTTTAAAACAATTCATAACTTCATAAAACATGATTGAAACTTATAAAATCATGATTAAACATAAATATGAATATGAATTTGCAAAATGGAATCAAAAAGAAAGAGAAGAATTTTTTTTTTTAAGTTTCGAAATTACCAAAAGCAAGGGGGAGGTGGTAGCCCGCGATGTGGTCGGCGGTGGTTTAAAATATTTTATAAACATAAAAATATTATTTATAAACACAAATAATTATTTTTAATTAAAAATTATATTGTAATATTTATTTATTTTATTATTCTTTTCTTTTCTTTTCATTTCATATTCCAATTGAAAATAATTCCTCAATGAAAATATTAAAGTTATACGAGTAAAATATAAAAATACTTCCTTAAAATACGTGAAAATGTGAGATATTATAATTAGAGTACTAGGTTATTTTTGATAGGTATACGACTGTCCCAACCACCGTACCCCCAATGTAGCTTTTTGATAGGAGGGAAATCTAATGGTGGAGAACTACCCAATATTCCAAGGAAAAATATGAAAATAAGGACTTTCATGTCCAACGAAATCGGGTTCCTTCAAAAAAGAGACCTCAAGTTTTTGGGGTTAATGGAATCGAGCTGCTTCAGAGATTAGAAGGAGAATATATTACTTAATTGTTGCTAGAGATGTTTTTGGAATTTAAAGAAAGATTATTTTTGGGATTTTCTAGAAAAGCATGAAAGAGAATCATGAAACATTGAATAAGGAGAAATTACCATCAAATGTGACGTTTTTGGTTTTCTTGAAGAACTGTAGAGAGTGAATGAATACTGATGGAGGGAGTAAAAGGTAATTGAAATCATTTAAAAATTGGCGGGATGAGATAATGGGAAATTGGGCTTAAGTAATTAGTATAGCCCAATAAATATACTAAATGTATTTAAGATCCAATAATAACATGTTAACACTACTTATAAAGTGGAACATATGGTTTAGTAAGTTTAAAATGTAAGGTTTTTGGTAACTTCGGGGAAAAAAGTTGATAAATTGGGTAACATTACAAGTAACATGGAACTTCCATAAACGATTAGTGTTGCAAGTAATATGCAGCGGATGAAATATATTAATTTTTTTATTTTTTTTTGGGGGGGGGGGNTTTTTTTTTTTTTTTTTGGGGGGGGGGGGGGGGGTCCCAGGGATCCCGAAGTAAAAATTAGCCAAATTTGTACATGTTTCCCTTATGAACAAAATAGGGCCCTCAGACAGCTTGTTTGGGTTCGCAAAGTTTTAAGGTGATCCTGGGAGATCGAACGAGACAGTGTTCCCCTTTTCGACAATTTTCTAAAGATGGAACATAACAAGATTTTAGAGGCTTAATACGAGGGCCAGCCAAAGGTTACTTGTATTACCACATTATTTATGTATTTTATAAATTAAATTAATATTTACAGCTCTTTTCACGGGGTAACCCTGAGGTTTACCGGGTTGCATAGGCTACCCCTATAGTTTGAAAAATACATTGTATACGCTTATTAAACTTTGATTATGCATAAAATGCTTCTACTATTTTAGTCAATTACATTTTATATTTCTATTAGATTTTGTGGTAGGGATGGTTGTCGTAATAGGGGTGATGGTGAAGTTTAGTGGTGGTGGTGTTGGTAGCTAATCCCTTCAATTAAATCTTACTAAAATTTTTACAATAATTATTGAGGAAGTGCTAAATACTTTTACTTTAATAAATTTTTAATTGAGGGAATTATAGCAATTTCACAATAATTACGGAAGAAATGATGAAAGTTAACGGTCTTATTTGATTAAGGGGTAAAATTTAAATTCATGCTAACATTTTACTGACAGTAATCTAACATAAGGACATTTAGTGCATAATCAAAACTTGATAAGGCCAAGGTACATCATGTACTTTTTAAACTGTAGGGGTATCTCTTACAACTTGGTAAACCTCATGGGTACCCGGTGAAAAAGCTATAATATTTGTAAAGAAGTATTTTCGTATTTTTATAGGAGTAAAGATTTTATAAATTATTGTTTAAATTGATTTAATAAATAAAAGAGTTTAAATATTTATTATAACGATTTATTATTTTTATAAAGAATTGTATAACTTTTTAATATTTATTGAATAGTTTTTTAAGTTTTCAAATAGGGTTTTATAGAGGTTTCATGATTATATTAAAACAAGGGCACAAAAAATAATTTCTATCATTAAGGGTATTTTAGTATTTTCTGCAATATTTTGATTTTGGACCTATAAATACCCCCCCCCCCCCTAAGTCATGAAAATTTGAATTTTTATTTCGAAAGTCGTTTTCTTGAGTTTTGAGTTAAGAGAGAAAAAAAATACAAAACCTAAACTCTAAACCTAATATAACCGGCCCCCATTCACCGACCTTCCTTCACTCGCCGACCACTAGCAGACCCACTGGCCACCTTGATAAGTTAATATTTGATTCATATATTACCCCCGATCCCGGTTTACTTTTAGATCTAATGCGGCCCTTTTGAGCCATTTCTACTAACTTTTGTTATTTTGAGTGCTTGTTGTGTTCTTTATAAGATTTTGTAAAAATCGATGATTTATCGTTGTTTTCCGAGCCTTTTGAAGCATTTGAAGAGTTAGTAGAGAGTTTGAAGTCATTTAGGGAGCTTTACTAAGGATTAGGAGTGTTAAAGAAGCATTAAGGAAGTAATTAGAAGAAAACGAGCGAAGAAATCAAAGAACGAAACTGCCAGGTAGTTCGCCCGGGTCGATGGCCATGTGCCCGGGTGGTGGTGTTTCGCCCGGGTGACCCAGGCGGGCTGCTCTGAGGGCCTTTTTCACACATTTTCTCTTGTTTTGGGCTTTAATATATAATTCTTTTTACTCCTAAACCATGTACGAAATTCATTATTCTAAACTCTGGTTTTTAGCCCTAGCTTTCTCTCTCTAGGTTGTGAACATTAATCATTCATTCAATATAAATCAATTGAGGTTCTGTTTCAATTCTTCTTTAATTATTCTGTTAATTATGTTTTTGTTTTAGTTTATGTTTTTAATTCCTAGTTTAGTTTTAGTTTTTGTTATTTGTTTTTGTGCCCTAGTTTTTATGTTCTTGTTTAGTTTGATAGATTTAATTAAATTATTAGTTTTAATCATGTCTTTAATTTTGTTTTATTTATTTGATTCGAATTTCATGTTTTTAGTCATGTGTGAGTAGTTTCCTTTCTAGGGCTAGGGGATCTATGGATCGTTTCTTATGTTTTGTTATTTATTAATTAATTTGATTGTTGATGTTCTTGAATTCCTATCGTCAGTTAGTATTGCTTTCAGTTAAACTTCTGGCCAGGTTTAATTGTTACTTAGATATTGCCGAAATCGATGCCGAGAGGTAAGATTACCACAATTAGGTCACAAGGATAATAGGCATAACAAGTCTAAGTGAGCGAGAGCTATTAGAGGAGTTTTGAAGGAAACTAGATTCAATAGAATTAGTGAGCCTTAGTTTAGGAAGTCAACAATCGATTAATTAATTGAGACACAATTCATTGGTTAATCTGTAGTGAACCGACGTCCTAGGCTTAGTTATTGAAATATTTATTGTGTTTAATTCCTTTCCTAGCAGTCATTAGTTCATTAGTCAAAATCCAATTCAAAGGCTCCTTACGGCGAAACAACTTTTTAAAGTTAGTAGAGTTACCTTGCTTCCCTGTGGATACGATCCCTACGTCCCTGTCTACATAGTTTGAGTAGTAGGTTACTTTTGATAGTTATACGACTGTCCCTTTCAAATTTTGGCGCCATTGTCGGGGAGGCAATTGTTTAATTTCTAGTAATTGGGTTATTTTGTCTATTTTTATTATTTTTAATTCATCTCAAGGAACCCACTGTTCTGTGAGACAGTTCTTACAGGATATTTACACTTTCTGTTTTTGTGCAGGTACTTGGTTTGCATGCCGGTTTGGATTGATCCTGAAACAGAACGGTCATTGCATAGGCGAAGTACTAGGAGGAAGTGGAGATTGCGGAGAATTATTCTTTCTGAAAGAATATTATCGGATTTGTCACAACTCTTTTCAGATTTGAGCATTTTTGAAAATTTAGATTGGGAAGAAATGGCAGAATTAAAGTTTAATGAAAACAACATACTACTGGAAATTGTCTAAGCAAATATTTTCTTAAGATGATTTTCTTTGTTTTTTTCACAGTATCTAATTCTAGTTCTTATATTAAACGAAATTGATACTTATCCATAACTATTACTCAAACAACAATTGCTGAGTTATCACATAGAAACATTTCATATTCTTGATCAAATTTATCCTCCAAAACTTATTTCAATTTATTTTATATTTTGCTTTAAATTATTGTATTTGTTTTTTTTTAAGTTTCCAAATTCTTATGCATATATTACTAGAAATTGATACTTTTTTTTAATTTTTAATAAATGTAAAAAAAAAAAAATCAAAGCTCACCTATAATTATATTTCATTTAAATGAATTTTTGATAATTTAAGATTTTTTACGATCACAGAGTTACAAATGTGAGAGCGAGCGATACGACAATTAGGTCTTGTTCTCATCAACTTATTTTTGCTGAATTGAAGTTATTTTTGTTGAAATTAATTTATTTTTGCTGAAATCACTAACAATTTATTAAGGATTGAAAATGTTTCTTTTCTAAATTGAACATATTTTAAACGAACTGGACTTATTTTTGCTAACTAGAACTTATATTTGATGAACTTCACTTATTTTGAAATTTTAATTACCTATCTAAATATTTGTCTAAACTTTTACTTGTATTAGCTTATGACTTATTAAACCATATTTATTTGAGAAGCAACGCTTAGTTTTCTGTGTGAACTACTAATAATAATTTAATTAGACTCATCGCGGCTTATCTAAACTAAAATTAATTAATTTGAATTATCATATTCATCTAAATTATGGCATACGTTATATATAAGCAAAGACAGTGTAAACAAAGACAATTCAATAAAAAATATGCAAAAAAAAGGGGTCATCTTTGGATGTTATAGATGTTTAATTAAGTAACGTACCGGACGCAATATCAATGATGAAAGACATCCGTGTGTACGTATGTAGAACTTGTAACTTATTGTCAATCATTAAAGCATCCTTCTATATATTTATTGTGATAATACAAATGTTTATTATGGTAAGTAATGTACATAACGTAATGAGAATGATGAAAAGCGTTCATGTGCATGTGGAAAGTAATTATAAAGTATAAAAGGTATCAATAAGCGTGTAGACACCTACATTTGTCCCCGGCCAAAGGCCGAAGTTTAAATTGTAACATGTCACAACAAGTCCAACTCTAAACGTTGATTGATTGAAATACCCTAATTCTATTGCCAAAAGTCAGTCGTTCACCTATTTTGACCTCACTCCATAACCTCATAAATGGGGGTTTCATTGCCTGATCAACGAGTCGGGGTCCAGGGGTAAAACGCTCTGTTGGGTAGCTCGGAGGCAATGTGCTTGATAACTTTTTGGAACATAAATTTCCTGTTTCAATAGCGGATGCTAGTTCCCGATGGCCGAAATGCGCAAAAAATAATTTTCATAATTTTCTAACATCTTTCTATAATTTTATTGTATTTTTACTTCATTATTCTACTATATTATATTTAATTTTATTATTAATAATGTTCAAAAACGAATAAAGCTCGCAAATAAAGCCACTTATGTCGACGTTCTTGAACATTGTGGAAAGTTTCATACTGAATATAAGTTGAATCGGGTTACTTGAGGCCATAATCACGAGCGCACTTACGCAAGCTGCGCGAACATAAGCTAAACGATCACGAATATTCGAGAATCGAAAAATTATGGAAAATTATTGGCTACAAGAGCTTCATACGTACACTCAACGAGCGAAGATACGAAGTACAATACCAACTTAAATATGGAGGATCTGCGTATAATGCTCCTCTTGGGTATATACACAAATACTTCTGTACATGTACTCTTCCTTTGTATATGTACCGGTACATATTTCGGCTTAATGAAAAGTTCCAAGAAGCTACTTAGCCCACATTACGACCGTCTCTCACTCTCATCTCCCTCAAACATATTTCTAAGCCTCAGTTAAACACGTTATACATCAACTAATCACCTTTTCAATATGGTGTGCCATAAACTTGGTAATCCGTATGTTGTGTTTTTTTGTCACAACGTAAAGAATACACATATATAAGTGTGTCATTACTTGGTGCTGACCAAAAGAAAACTAAGGCAGTTGCCGTGTGCCATAAGGACACCTCCTATTGGAATCCAAGACATTATGCCTTTAAATTGCTTAAAACCAAACTAGGTGGCAAGCCTATATGTCATTTTCTGAGTAGGGATGCAATAGAATTTCTCCCAAACTAAAATTACAAAGAAGGGTTGATTGCATAAGGCCACATAAATAAGGAGAGAGGTGATCAATATACACTATCTCTTTATGATCTTCTAAGTAATGTTTGTAGACTACAAACAAGACAATCATTAAGCTAGTATAAGTAGTACTCAGTGTTGAGAGTTGTTTAGGTTTGAAGTATTATATACTACTAGTGCTTTTGATTGTCTATTCAATATGCATTGTTATCCCTTGTACTATAATAAAAAAGTTACGAATAATTTGCATCTTGTGTGTTAATGGCCCATGATTTATGTTAACAAAATCAAGTAGATTTCTCTCATTGCCATCAAGTAGGTTAACAAAAACATAGATTTGACTGCAAGTATTTGTAATTAACTATTTTATTTCTCTTATGTTGGGTTTTGTTGTGTGAATCTCATGTAACATGCAGTGAGGCTTAACCCGAAGTTATCTATAGGCGTGAATTGGTCAAAATCTCATGTATAACTTCTTTCATATATAAACCGAACAAGGACTTAGGGGCCAAAATAGAGTGTGGGTGTCAGGGGATTACCTACAACAAGTAATTAAAAAGATGGAGTCCGAAACTGCCTTTCGAAAATCAAAAAGTAAGCCTATAATCCACAGTATTCAAAACGGGAGGGATAGGGTACAAGGTCCCGAGAAAAAGTTTTCTAAATTTTTGCATAGTGCTGCTATGATCAAAATAAGGCCCCTTGAGCAATTTTAAAGGGTCAAAAAATTTAACAAACGATCAAGGGATAGCGAAAAATTACTAGTGTGCCATATTTCAGAACTTCTCTAAAAAGTAAAGGTAATAAGGTTTTATCAGATAAAATGGAGAGTGAGACATCCTGTGGTCCATAGAAATGATGCAACACGCGGGAGATGTATAAGGCCAAAAAAGACGGAGTCCGGTACAACCCTCCGGAAACCAAAAACGAAAAATATTACTCATACTTCCTTTTCTCCGAAATACTTCCAGCATTGAAAGATAATATCACTGTTCATCAAATTTTTTAATACTCTTTACTACTAACTTGACTAAAGTACCCCAACATTTATTTGGTTAAAGTAAAAGTTATGACAACGGTGAGAGAAAATGGGAAAAAAAAAAAAAAAAAAAGAAACGCAAACAGTTTCGTTTAAACATACAACTAAATCATGTAATCTAGAAACAAACAAACAAGCAAACAAAATTGAAAAAAAATTAAAAACTCAAATAGTTACATTTTGCAAATGAAAAAAAAAATCAAATTATTTGCAAAGTAATAAATAAATTATTGCTTCCTTCTATTGACTCATGTTTGCACATATGTTCTCGTCTTCATCCCTTAACAAAAAATTCATATGAGAACGTAATCAAACTAATTAAATCGAGAATAAAAAAAATAAAATCCATAAAAACAAACAATAAGAAATTAAAAACTACTCATAAATAAAGTCACAAGTTCAACATAAATGAACACTCAAAACACTTGTAACATTAATTCAATAGATTAAAGTTTCTAATTTTACACTCGAAAAACCAAGAAAAAAAAAACATGCACTCCAAGATCAACATTTGCATGCAAAAATTAGAAAAAAAAATTAATGGAGTAAGGAAACCCCCTGATATGTGTATTTTATTCATTTATTTTACCCCCTTTTTTCTAGTTTATTTTGACTCTAACCTATGCTCTTCGGAGCTATTTTGGCTAACATTTTGTTGGATGGAGTTGTTTGTGAATGTTACTGACATTTTGCAGGATTTCAGTGTTTTTGCATTGATTCCGAGGCAATCATATGAGTTACAACTAGATACTAGAAGCCATGGGTTAGTATTAAAGTATTCAGGAAGCTATGATGAAGCCTGGAGTAGCTAGAAGACGAGCTATCTTGAGTTAGGCGAAAAAGTCATTTCGCCCGGGCAGTCGGGGGGATTTCACCCAGGCGATCGGGCGGAATTAAATCAGCATTTTCAGGAGATTTGGGACGAAAACATCGATCGCGCCTGATCAGGCGGATTTCGCCCATGCAATTGGGCGGATTGCTTCCAAGGCCCATTTCACTCGCTTCGTGCGCCCGGTCGGGCAGTTTGTCCAGGAGCGTGTTTTCCTCCTTTTTAGCACGGGTCTTGTACTTTTTGTATAAATAGCTATTGTTTTAGGTCACACACACATTACATTAGACTAGAATTTATTTCTCCTAAGGGTTTTCCATTCAGTTTCTCTTTAAAAGTTACTTTTGTCAAAACTTAATCATTCATTCAATACAATCCTAATTTCAGGTTCTACTTTAATTCTTTCCTTGTTTTTATTAGTTTGATCATGTTTCTTAGTTATATTTGTTAGTAGTAGTCTATTTCTAGATCTTGTTTTTTTCCCTAGTTTATGTTTTTGAGTTATTTTGTTCATGTTAATTAGTTTGATTGCTTTAGTCATGTTTCCAATCTTAGTTATTATTCTTAATTTGTTTTCTGTGATTTTAATCATGCGTGAGTAGTTTCCTTTCTACAACTAGGGGATCTATGGATTAATTCTAATGTGTTGTTTCGTGATTAATTAGTATAATTGTTGGTGTTACTGAATTCCTATTGTTAGGTTTTATTGCGTTCAATTAAATCGTGGCCAAGGTTTGCTTGATAGTTTGATATACTGTCAAAATCGATGTCGAGAGGTAAGATTACCACAATTAGATCACAGGGATAATAGGAAAAACGAGTCTAAGTGAACGAGAGCCATTAGTGGAGTTTTGAAGGAGACTAGATTCAAGAGAATTAGTGTACCTTAGTTCAGGAAGTCAACAGTTTGTTAATAAATGGTTGTTCAATTCATTAGTTGATCTGTGGTGAACCGAAGTTCTAGGTTGTTATTATATATTTTTTCCGTGTTTAATTTCCTCTCTAATAGCCATTAGTTTATTAGTCAATCCCAAATTCAAAGGCCCCTTACGGCAGGATAGCTTTCTGGAGTTAGTAGAATTACGTGCTTCCATGTGGATTCGATCTCTACTACCCTATCTATATTAGTTAGAGTTGTAGGTTATTTTTGATAGGTATACGACTGTCCATACCACCCCCAATGTAGCTATTTGATAGGAGGGAACTCTAACAGTGGAGAACTACCCAATATTCCAAGGAAAAAGATGAAAATAAGGACTTTCATGTCCAACGAAATCGGGTTCCTTCAAAAAAGAGACCTCAAGTTTTTGGGGTTAATGAAATCGAGCTGCTTAAGAGATTAGAAGGAGAATATATTACTTGATTGTTGCTAGAGATGTTTTTGGAATTTAAAGAAAGATTATTTTTGGGATTTTTTGGAAAAGCATGAAAGAGAATCATGAAATATTGAGTAAGGAGAAATTATCATCAAATGTGACGTTTTTGGTTTTCTTGAAGAAATGTAGAGAGTGAATGAATATTGATGGAGGGAGTAAAAGGTCATTGAAATCATTTAAAAATTGGCGGGATGAGTTAATGTGGAATTGGGCTTAAGTAATTAGTATAACCCAATTACTATACTAAATGTACTTAAGATCCAATAATAACATGTTAAAACTACTTATAAAGTGGAACATACGGTTTAGTAAGTTTATAATGTAAGGTTTTTGGAAACTTCGGGGAAAAAAGTTGCTAAATTGGGTAACATTACAAGTGATGTGGAACTTCCATAAATGATTAGTGTTGTAAGTAATATGGAGCGGATGAAATATATTAGTTTTTTTTTTGGGGGGGGGGGGGG
>PYUH01000281.1:41347-70261 GCA_016808085.1 Suaeda aralocaspica
GGGGGGTTCTAGGGATCCCGAAGTAAAAAATTAGCCAAAGTTGTACATGTTTCTCTTATGATAAAAATAGGGCCCTCAGACAGCTTGTCGGGGTTCCCAATGTTTTAAGGCGATATTGGGAGAGCAAACGAGACAGTGTTCGCTCTTTCAACAATCTTCTATAGATGGAATATAGCAAGACTTTAGAGGCTTAATACGAGGGCCAGCCAAAGGTCACTTGTAGTACCACATTTTTTTTTATGTATTTTATAAATTAAATTAATATATACATCTTTTTTCACGGGGTAACCCTGAGGTTTACCGGGTTGCAAAGGCTACCCCTGTAGTTTGAAAAATACACTGTATAATCTTATGAAACTTTGATTATGCACGAAATGCATCTGCTATATTTTACACAATTAAATTTTATATTTCTGTTAGATTTTGTAGTAGGGATGGTTGTCGAAATAGGGGCGATGGTGAAGTTTAGTAGTGGTGGTGTTGGTAGCTAATCCCTTCAATTAAATCTTACTAAATATTATACAATAATTATTGAGAAAGTGATAAATACTTTTACTTTAATAAATTTTTAATTGAGGGAATTATAGCAAATTCACAATAATTATCGAGGAATGATGAAAGTTAACGGTCGTATTTAATTAAGGGGTAAAATTTAAATTCATGCTAACATTTTACTAACAGTAATCTAACAGAAGGGCATTTAGTGCATAATCAAAACTTAATAAGGCCAAGGTACATCATGTACTATTTAAATTATAAGGGTATCTCTTACAACTTGGTAAACCTCTAGGGTACCCGGAGAAAAAGCTATAATATTTATAAAGAAGTATTTTCGTACTTTTATAGGAGGAAAGATTTTATAAATTATTATTTATATTGATTTAATAAATCAAAGAGTTTAATTATTTATTATAAGGATTTATTATTTTTATAAAGAATTGTATAACTTTTTAATATTTATTGAATAGTTTTTAAAGTTTTTAAATAGGGTTTTATAAAGTTTTCATGATTGTTTTAAAACAAGGGCACAAAAATAATTTCTATCATTAAGGGTATTTTAGTATTTTTTGCAATATTTGATTTTGAACCTATAAATACCCCCATAAGTCATAAAAATTTGAATTTTTATTTCAAAAGGCGTTTTCTTGAGTTTTAAGTAAAGAGAGAAAAAAAATACAAAACCTAAACTCTAAACCTAATTATAACCGGCCCCCCTTCACTGACCTTCCTTCACTCGCCGACCACTAGTAGATCCACTGGCCGACCACTAGTAGTTTTAAGTGAATATTTGATTCATATTTTACCCCAGATCCTGGTTGATTTTTAGCTCTAATGCGGCTGTTTTGAGCCATTTCTACTAACTTTTGTTATTTCGAGTGTTTCTTGTGTTCATTATAAGTTTTAGTAGGATTCGATGATTTATCGTTGTTTTTCCGAGCCTTTTGAAGCATTTGAAGATTAGTGGAGAGTTTAAAGTCATTTGGGGAGCTTTACTAAGGATTAGGAGTGTTAAAGATGCATTAAGGAAGTCATTAGGAGAAAACGAGCAAACAAATCAAAGAACGAAGCTGCCAGGTAGTTCGCCCCGGTCGATGGTCGTGCACCCGGGTGGTGGCATTTTACCCGGGTGACCCAGGCTGGCTGCTTTGAGGGCCTTTTTCACAAGTTTTCTCTTGATTTGGACTTGACTATAAAATTCTTTTTACTCGTAAAACTATGTACGAAATTCATTATTCTAAACTCTAGTTTTTAGCCCTAGCTTTCTCTCTCTAGGTTGTGAACATTAATCATTCATTCAATATAATTCAATTCAGGTTGTGTTTCAATTCTTCTTTAATTATTCTTTTAATTATGTTTTTGTTTTAGTTTATGATTTTAATTTCTAGTTTAGTTTTAGTTTTTGTTATTTATTTTTGTGCCCTTGTTTTTATGTTCTTGATTAGTTTGATAGTTTTTAATTAATTTATTAGTTTTAATCATGTCTTTAGTTTTGTTTTATTTAATAAATTTGAATTTTATGATTCTAGTCATGTGTGAGTAGTTTCTTTTCTAGGTCTAGGGGATATATGGATCGTTTCTAATGTTTTGTTCTAGATTGTTTAATTTGATTGTTGATGTTCTTAAATTCCTATTGTCAATCAGTATTGCTTTCAGTTAAATTCTGACCAGGTTTAATTGTTAGTTAGATATTGTCGAAATCGATGCCGAGAGGTAAGGTTACCACAATTAGATCATAGGGATAATAGGCAAAATTTTTCTAAGTGAGCGAGAGCCATTAGAGGAGTTTCGAAGGAGACTAGATTTAAGAGAATGAGTGAGCCTTAGTTTAGGAAGTCAATAATCGATTAATTAATTGTGACACAATTCATTGGTTGATATGTAGTGAACCGGCGTATGTCCTAGGCTTAGTTATTGAAATATTTATAGTGTTTAATTCCTTTCCTACTAGTCATTAGTTCATTAGTCAAAATCCAATTCAAAGGCCCCTTACGGCGAAACAGCTTTTTAGAGTTAGTAGAGTTACCTTGCTTCCCTGTTGATAGGATCCATACTTTCCTGTGTACATAGTTTGAGTAGGAGGTTACTTTTGATAGTTATACGACTGTCCCTTTCAAATTTTGGCGCCGTTGTCGGGGACGCAATTGTTTAAATTCTAGTAACCGGTATATTTGTCTATTTTTATTATTTTTAATTCGTCTCAAGGAACCCATTTTACTTTGAGAAAGTTCTTACATATATCTGCAGTTTCAGTTTTTGTGCAGGTACTTGGTTTGCATGCCGGTTTCGATTGATCCTGAACCAAAACGGTCATTGCAAAAGCGGTGTTGTAGGAGGAAGTGGAGATTGCGGAGAGTTATTCTTTCTAAAAGACTATTATCGGATTTGTCACAACTCTTTTCGGATTTGAGAATTTCTGAAAATTCTGATTGGGAAGAAATGGTAGAATCACAGCTTAATGAAAACAACATACGGCAGAATGATGCACAACCGCCGCCGCAAGCACGATCATTGAAGGATTATTCCCAACCCAGTTCTGCAACATACAGTTGGAGTTGGTTATCGGTTCCCTGATACTGAGGCTATAAATTTTGAACTGAAGCCAGCTCTGGTAAATATGGTAGAAAGGAATCAGTTTGCAGGAACTTTGATGGAGGATCTGATGTTACACTTGAATAATTTCCTCCAATATTGTGGTACGATCAAGCAAGCTGGGGTCTCTCAAGACTACATTAGAAGAATGATGTTCCCGTTTTCATTGAAAGACAAGGCTCGTACTTGGTTTAACAGTCTTAATATGGATAACATCAACAATTGGGAAGACTTAGGTCTTGCATTTCAAAGGAAATATTACCCTGCAGAGCAAATTGCAACCCTTCGGAGTAAGATCACGAATTTCAACCAGGAGTCAGATGAGACTTTTTATGAAGCATGGGAGAGGTTCAAGGATCTATTGAGATTGTTCCCACATCATGGTCTTGAGAAGTGGTTCTTGATCCAGTCATTCTATAACAGTTTAGGGAATGAGAGTCGTACATTGCTTGATTCAGCTGCTAATGGTCGATTCATGAACCAGGAAGTTAATGTTGCATATGAGTTTATTAAAGATATCACTATTCATAACTCAAAGTTTGGCAATCCCAGAGGACATTCGAAGAAAGGTAGAAAGCATGTAGTTGACGATAAATACGAAAGTTTAGCTTCACAGATCAATTCCATAAGTCAAAAGCTCGACAAGATTAGTACTACAGCTCCTCCACCATCACCTGTAGTTGCGATGGCTGCACTTTCGGAATGTAATGAGCCTTTCGACGATTCTTGTGGTTCATTTGGTCATAGTTCGGTAGAGCAAGTGTGTGCCTTCCAAGCCTACAAGAACAATCTGTTCAATAAGACACACAATCCAGGGTGGAAGGATCATCCATACTTTTTCTACAAGAACAACAACAATGTGCAGAATCCACAGCAATTTATACCACCTCAGCAGGCTCATCAGTAGGTGCAACGATTTGCACCACCACAGCCACCAAGTTTCAGTAGACCATCATTGCCAGCACCACCAGCTTAACCAAGCAGTGAAATTTCAGAGTTGAAGAATATGATGTTGCAGATACAGAAGAATATGGAGGCAATGCAGGCTCCCAATAAGCAACTAGAAACACAAATAGCTCATATTGCACAGTCCATAGCTCAGCGGCAACAGGGTCAACTACCTCCTCAACCAAATCCACCTGCTTAAAGAGACCATGTAAATTCCATCACTACCAGAAGAGGGACACACTATGAAGGTCCTAAGAGGCCAACTGCAGATGTTAATTTAGAGATGGGAGTACAGACTGGCAAGACGAGAAATGTGGTGATTAAGGAGATTACAGAGCCTACACCTTCTAAGGATAAAGATAACACGGAGAAGAGAGCTCCAGTAGCTGACAAGCCCGTTGATACGTTGACACCTTCCAAGGTGCAACTACCTTTCCGGCATAGAGTTGATAGGAGTCAGAATGACAATCACTTCCGTAAGTTTCTTGATATTGTTAAATATTTGCAGGTTACTGTGCCTTTTACTGATTTGAATACGCGGATACCTACATATACTAAATTTTTGAAAGACATATTGAGCAGGAAGCGGGAATTGAGTTTAGTGGAGACTGTTGCTTTAACTGAAAAATGTAGTCCTATTTTGCAGAATAAGTCTCCACCTAAACTCAAGGATCCTGGGAGTTTTTCGATACCCTGTAACATTGGTCCACTTTTAATTGATAATTCTTTATGTGATTTAGGGGCCAATGTTAGTGTTATGCCGTTGTATATTTAAAGGAAATTAGATATGGGTTCTTTAACGTTTACTAACGTTACCTTGCAAATGGTAGATAAAACTGTGAAGTACCCAAAAGGTATTTTGCAGGATGTCCCGGTAAGAGTCGGGAAGTTTTTTATTCTCGTTGATTTTGTAGTGTTAGATATGGAGGAGGATGCACACATCCCTATTATTCGTGGAAGACCATTCATAAACACTACAGGAGCTATTATTGATGTAAACAATGGAAGTTTGACTCTTTCTGTAGGTGATGACAAGGTTACCTTTAACATTGATAGCGCATTGAAAAGTTCCATGTTGGAACAATCCTGCTATAGAATTGATATTATTCAAGAAATTGTTTGTGATGACTTGCCTCGATCCCTTAAAAAGGATCTTTTGGAGGCTGTTATGTGTTTGGATGTTGTTTCAGGTGAAGGCAATATGGAATCAGACGAGCTGATTCAAGACCTTTCAGGAGTGGAAATTAACTCAAGGAGCAAATATCAATTTTTGAAGCTGACCCTGAATATTTGTTCGGTAAAGGAGGTAACACAACCTGAGATGAAACTCCTTCCCTCTAATTTGAAATATTTAGATGAAAAGGAGCTATATCCAGTTATTGTTAGTGCTTCAATTACTGATAGTCAACTTGAGAAATTATTAGCTGTGATTAATGTCATAAGATGGCTATTGGTTATACTATTGATGACTTAAATAGTATTAGTCCTGATTTTTGCATGCATTGTATTCATTTAAAGGTCATAAACCATGCATACAGGGTCAGCGTCGTTGGAATCCTAACATGTAGGAAGTTGTTAAGAAACAGATCATTAAATTACTTGATGCTGGTATCATTTATTCTATTCCTGATTCTAAGTGGGTCAGTCCAGTTCAGGTAGTGCCTAAAAAAGGTGGGACCACTATTGTGCATGATGATAGAAATGAATTGATTCCCACTAGAGTTGTCACAGGTTGGCGTATGTGTATTGATTACAGGAAATTGAGTACTGCTACTAAAAAGGATCACTTCCCTCTCCCCTTCATTGATCAAATGTTAGAAAGGTTAGCTAGGCATAAGTATTTTTGTTATTTAGATGGTTATTCAGGATTCTTCCAAATCCCCATTCATCCAGATGATAGAGAAAAAACTACTTTTACATGTCCTTATGGTACTTTTGCAAATCGTAGAATGCCCTTTGGTTTATGTAATGCCCCTGCTACCTTTCAACGTTGCATGATAAGTATCTTTTCTGATTTCATTGAATATATTATGGAAGTTTTTATGGATGATTTTAGTGTCTATGGAACTTCATTTGATGCATGTTTAGAAAATCTCACAAAAGTGCTCATGAGATGTGAAAAGGTGAATTTAGTGTTGAATTGGGAGAAGTGCCATTTATGGTCACTAAAGGTGTTGTGCTTGAAAATTTAATCTCCGAACAAGTTATTGAGGTAGATGCAAAGATTCAGGTAATCGAGTAACTTCCCCCTCTTGTGAATGTCAAGGGGGTAAAAAACTTTTTGGGTCATGCAGGTTTTTATCGCAGGTTCGTTAAGGATTTTTCTAAAATTGCGAAACCACTAACCCAATTGCTTTAGAAGGATGCAGATTTTGATTCTACTGATGAGTGTGTTAAGTCTTTTACCAGGATTAAATAGGCACTTATTTCTGCATCTATCATCCAATCTCCTTATAAGGACCTCCTGTTTGAGATCATGTGTGATGCCAGTGACTATACAGTTGGAGCAGTTCTAGGCCAAAGGAAGGATAAGGTTCTCCATGCAATCTGTTGTGCCAGCAAGACACTTGATCAAGCTCAAGTGAATAATGGTACTAATGAGAAGGAGTTGCTAGCAGTTGTGTAAGCACTTGATAAGTTTCGATCACCTATTGGGCTCGAAAGTTATCATTCACACTAACCATGCTGCTCTTAAGTACCTCCTAGCCAAGAAGAAAGCAAAGCCAAGGTTGATTAGATGGATTCTATTGCTGCAAGAGTTTGATCTCAAGATTCGTGATAAGAAGGGACCGGAAAATGTAGTAGCTGATCATCTTTCCAGAATTCAATTCGAAGATGCAAAGCTCGTACCTATTGATGATTCCATCCCCAACGATCACTTGCTTTCGGTTGCAGTTAAATCACCATAGTTCGCTGATTTTACAAATTACATTGTAGGTGGTGTCTTGCCTCCTAATCTCTCATCGCAGCAAAAGAAGCGGTTTCTACAAGATGTTCGACGGTATTTTTGGGATAACCCAAATTTGTTCCGGGAATGTGCAGTTAGTTTATACCGACGATGTGTTCATGATTGGCAATTCTATGGGATCCTGAGCCATTGCCACTCATCACCTTTTGGAGGTTATGCAGGCCCTTCAAAGACTATGTTCAAGATACTGCAGTCTGTATTCTTTTGGCCCACTTTATTCAAGGATGCTTGAGATTTTGTGTTGTCTTGTGATGCATGTCAGAGGACTGAAAATATTTCGGAACGTCATGAGATGCCTCAAAATGGAATTCTAGAGGTTGAGATATTTGATGTATGGGGTATTGATTACATGGGTCCATTTCCTTCTTCTAATGGAAATCGATTCATATTTTTGGCCATAGATTACGTTTCGAAGTGGGTAGAGGC
This sequence comes from Suaeda aralocaspica, assembly GCA_016808085.1. NCBI lineage: Eukaryota > Viridiplantae > Streptophyta > Magnoliopsida > Caryophyllales > Amaranthaceae > Suaeda > Suaeda aralocaspica. The sequence goes on from PYUH01000281.1 coordinate 48,780, forward strand.
TATTGCAACACCTAACGCAGACTCTAATATTGTGCTACGCTTGTTTAAGCAAGTCATTTTCCCAGGATTCGGAGTTCCTAGAGCTATTATCAGTGATGGGGGTTCTCACTTTCACGAGAAGCGGCTTACTAAGTTACTTGAGAAGTATGGAGTCTATCATCGTACCGGGTTAGGTTACCATCCACAGACTAGCGGTCAAGTTGAGGTTTTTAATCGGGAAATCAAAGCTATCCTAGAGAAGATAGTTGCAAAATTAAGGAAAGATTGGAGTAGCAAGCTTCATAATGCATTATGGTCCTATAGAACGACATTCAAGACACCTATCGGTACATATCCATATCGATTAGTGTACGGGAAAGCATGTCATTTACCGGTTGGGTTGGAATATAAGGCCTACTAGGCGGTAAGGGAACTTAATATGGATGCCAAGCTTGCAGGTGAGAAGCAATTACTTCAATTGAATGAGCTAGATGAATTTCGATTAGGAGCCTACGATAGTGCTAAGATATATAAGGAGAAGACTAAGAAATGGCACGTTAAGCAAATCACGAGAAAAGAGTTCCAAGTGGGTGACAAGGTCTTGTTATTCAACTCTAGATTGATGCTTTTTCCAGGGAATTTGAGGTCTAGGTGGAGCGGCCCTTTCATTGTTACTATGGTGAGCGAGTATGAATTCGCAGAGATTTAGAATGATAAAGGAGAACGATTCAAGGTTAACAGTCATCGCCTCAAGCACTACTACGAAGGCGACGTTGTTGGTTTGGTTGAGGAAGTCACTTTTCACAACCCCACCCCCTATGAGCTATGAGGTAACATGGTCAACCTAATGACCTTAAAGATGCACTTTGCGGGAGGCAACCCGTAGGTAGTTTAATTATTTAGTAGCTTTTTCATTTTATTTTCATTGTTTTTTAAGGGACTTTAGCTTTGTTCATAGCTTCGGTGAAGGAGAGTTAGGGACTACTAAAATGTTTCAAGCGTTTGTGGTGATTTGTAGGTGTTTGAGTCGAGTTTAGAACAAGAAGAGCACGAAGAAGTGGCATGCCTGGGTGACCTAGGCGAAACGCCTCTCACCCGAGCGGGATCCCTTCGTCCCGGGTGCGCAACCCAGTTTTGGGGAGTTAGATTTTTTTTGAAAAAATTTGAAACTGGCAGTTCGCCCGGGTTAAAAAGAAGGGTACTCGGGCGAATGTATGGGGACCCGGGCGCACAGCAGCATTTTCACCCCTTAGTTTTTTCTCTGATTTTCAAAAATCCTCCTCCACTCGGGCGGAAAGGCGCCACCCGGGCGAAAAGCCTTCCGACCCGGGAGTTTTGTTCTCACCCCCCCCCCCCATACCCCTTCTCAGCTCCCTTCTTCTTACTTCTTACTTCTTTCTTTTTCTTTCCTTCTTCTTCTCTCACCTCTCATAATCTTATCCCTACTCTTACTCTCAAACCTCCATACTCCCTTTCTCACTCTAACTTCCTTCCTCTATATCTCCCTCTTTACTCACTCAAATCCACTCAAAACTTCACTAAAACTCACAATTTTTCACTCTCTTCAACTTCCACTGCAACACCCTGGAATTTCCTAACTATCTGCTCTATATTTTTCCGGAAAACATACTATAAATATTAGAGAATTATAATTATTAAAACTCCTAAATAATGGGATAAGCCAAAGTATTACCGCCACCGTGATAACGGCTAAAGCATTTATCAAAGTGCTACAACGGAAGTCTTAATACCAAAACCAATTTAAAATCTTAAACTTCAAAACAAATCTCAAACCAAACTCAAACTAACATCCAAAATAAAAATCAACTTAAAACTTATTACACTTCGGAACCATTTTAATGGCCCTTAAAAAACCAAAACTAGAAATTTTGAAAATAAAACAACTTCCAAATAAAAGTTAGTACTTCATAAGTAGTAAAATTAAAACTACAAAACCACACAGCAAGCGCTCTCACTCCAGCCCAGCATGAAATGACATATGCCCACCTGTATCTGTAGCTTTTCTTATTCTAGACAACTACTCTCCAAAAAGTGGGTCATTGTAAGGCCAAGTCCAAGACAAAGCCATGCACACATAACAAAATGTCAGCAAAGCTGACTATATAACTACTAAAGACTATGCCACAAAATAACATGAATTAAAGCATACACACAACTTACCTTTGACAACTTTGCACCTGTGCATAGACTCAACAAATAAATTATTATATTTAGACTTTGGAATCTGCATCAAACGGGTTTCCTTTCCTTTAAAATCGCCCTATTGGGCACCAACTTGGGAACAACTCCAAGAAGTAACGGAATTCCAGCGCATTAAAAACACAAAAGAGTACAACGTCTTATACCCCAACTAAAAGTTATAGATCACTGTTCTATACGACTCCCCCCATTGTTCATACTCAAGGTACATACGTTCCAAGAGTGTTGATGCGAATCCTCTTACACTTTACGTGATTAACCGGTTTAACAATGTCATGACTCACATACAACATCACATAAAAACATGCATCAAATCAAGCAAGCCATATTAATTATCTTTGATTTAAAGTGATTCTAAAAATAATCTTATGTGTGTCCTTTAATTAAACTGAACTTCCTTTACCACACATTAACTTGTAGGGGGCCCAGATTTTAGGGCCCCAAATTTTTTTTGGTCACCTTTCCCAAACCGTTCGTAGGTCAAGTTAGACCTAAAAAATTGGCTTAAGGAAAGGTGAAACGAATTAATTAGACCTTTTTTTTCAACTGAAATGGAGCGCTGGAACTTGTACCACGCTACAGGCGTAGCGCTACAAGGTTTCTCACGCTGACCCTGCTGCGTTACAAGTTCTGTGACGCTATAGTGTCAGCGTAGGAAGGTTTGTAACGCTACCAAGGTAGCGTAGTTAACTTCCCAGCGCTGCTCCTTTTTCCTTTTGTTCCTTTTTTTCAACAGAAATGGAGCGCTGGAACTTGTACCACGCTACAGGTGTAGCGCTACAAGATTTCCCACGCTGACCCTGCAGCGTCACAAGTTCTGTAACGCTATAGTGTCGGCGCGGGAAGGTCTGTAACGCTATAAAGGTAGCGTAGTTAGCTTTCCAGCGCTGCTCTTTTTTTTCTTTTAAACGCAATTAAAAATCATTTTACTTGGGAGAAACTTCAATATCGATACCAAACATGCTAATAAGAAGTCGCCAATGAGTTTTAGGAACTAAACCCATAAACCGTGTATTTAGACTAGATACGAATGGGACTCGAATAAGGGACGTTTGTCTAAATTGCACGGAAATCCTCTATGATCCAATGGGGATGAGTCCAAGTTGTGGTCGAGAGAACCAAAGATTGGATTCGGGGGCGAAGGTACTAACATAACGGAGTGCGTCGGGTTAGCCCATAGGCGGCCATTACTAGTTTCCTCTTAACCATACAGAAATTATATATAGAATCACACAAAATTATCAACTTACAAGATTAACAAAAAATGCATTAAATTGTTAGTGATAACACAAAAGGCTAATTAATTTAACTCAAACCGTTATTAAAAATTGATTTAGGGAGGCTAAAATGATTAGATTTTTCCGAAAGAATTATCTTGATTAAGCGTTGCAAACAATCAATTTAAGTCCTTTAACAATAATAAGGTGATAAAGCAGTAAATAAATAGTGAAACGACAACTTAAAAGTCTATAAACATGATTTATAGGGCTCTCAGGAAACGTACCACTTCTCCTTTGAAGATTGTCTTCGTCGAGTATTAATTTGGGCGGAGTTTCGAATTATTGTTTCGATATTATTAAAATTTGTAGCCACTTTTTAGTAAAATAAATAGCAAATAAAATAATAAATAATTACTATAAAAAATAAGGTTGTTAAAAGCAATAATCGGATTAATTAAGTATGAGGGAGAGAGTGAGTAAAAAATATGAAGAAACGCTCATTTGGGAGCGTGATAGCAGCAACCGCGCTGAAGGTCTTAGTGTTGTTTCTACTGTCACGTTGACGCATCTGCGTGGTTGGCTTTGTGACGCTAAAAGCCTAGCGCTCTTGACTGTGCTTTGTTGTATTTTCAAATGCTTTGACTTTGTTTTTGATGTTAATCCCTTTTCTCACTCCTTTATCCAAAATACTCAAAAGGAAAAATACATTGAGTTAAGGTTTGTGATTTTACTCCAAAAAGTAATAATGAGCGAATTTATTACACTTTTTCAATAATTTCGGTAAATAACGAATTTACTCAAAATAGTAATAAATGAGCGAATTTATTACATTTTTTCAATAATTTCGGTAAATAAGCGAATTTACTCAAAACGTAATAAATGGGCGAATTTATACCTTTTCTTCAAATATTCTTAGTATATAATAAAAAGCGAATTTACAAAAATAGTAATAAATAAGCGAATTTATTATCTTTTCTTCAAACACCTCTTTAGTAAATAAGTGAATTTACTAAAATAGTAATAAAAAAGCGAATTTATTACCTATTTTTCAAACACTTCTTTGTTAAATAAGTGAATTTACTAAAATAGTAATAAATAAGCAAATTTATTACCTTTTCTTCAAATATTCTTAGTAAATAAACGAATTTACTAAAATAGTAATAAATAAGCGAATTTATTACACTTTCTTCAAACACTTTTTTAGTAAATAAGCGAATTTACAAAAATAGTAATAAATAAGCGAATTTATTACCTTTTTTTCAAACACTTCTTTGGTAAATAAGTGAATTTACTAAAATAGTAATAAATAAGCAAATTTATTACCTTTTCTTCAAATATTCTTAGTAAATAAACGAATTTACTAAAATAGTAATAAATAAGCGAATTTATTACCCTTTTGTGTTCAGATATTTTAGTAAATAAGCGAATTTACTAGATTAGTAATAAATAGACTAATATATTACTTTTGCTTATAAAATTGAATTTACAATGTTTTAATAAATAAACGAATTTATTAAAACTCATTTTCTATATTTCGATTTCAAAGTAAGAAAGTCGATTAATTAGAAAATAACTATTCCAATTTTCGAAAACAAAAAGGTTTTTTATGTTCTGGAAGCCATTGCTTTCTAAAATCTTGATACACCCATTGGTTAATAAGGAGCCCTCGGTTCCGAATATGGAAGTCTCGAAAAGCGATTCGAGCATACTTTGATTTTCGTCTTACTCAGACTCAATCAAAGTGGGGGCTAACTGTAGACACCTAATTTAGTCCCCGGTCCCGTGGTAAGACTCCATGATGAACAATAAAACCCACTTCTCTAGATTATTGGACTTAATTTTATATAAGCTCAATATTTGATTATAAAAAAAAAAAAAAAAAAAAACGAGTTTTAGCGTAGCGCGACTCAGCAAGTCGCGCTGACGCAGCAGCGTGACAAGCAAACCAGCGCTAGCTGCGCAGCGTGACAGCTTGTGTCACGCTGGCTGGTCAGCGTGATAAAACCTGTCGCGCTACACTTTTTCTTATAAATACCCTTTTTTCTCCTCTAAAACGATCCTCTTGACTTTCTTGATTTTTTCTACCCATTCTCACACTTCCAAAACCGATTCTCTTATTCTCCTAAACCTACTTTCTCTCTCTTTTTTCTCCTCTTCTCTTTACACTTAAACTTTTCTCCATCAAATTATCTTTTTATTTCATTTCTAATAGTAATAAATAAGCGAACTTACTCCAAATAGTAATAAATAAACGAATTTATTACATTTTTTCTATAATTTCAGTAAATAAGCGAATTTACTCAAAATAGTAATAAATAAACGAATTTATTACATTTTTTTAATAATCTCATTAAATAAGCGAATTTACTCAAAATAGTAACAAATAAGCGAATTTATTACATTTTTTCAATAATTTCAGTAAATAAGCGAATTTAGTCAAAATAGTAATAATGAGCGAATTTATTAACTTATTTCCAGTCAAAAGAAAACTTATTCAAAATACTATACTAATTTATTTGCTAAATGCTTTGATAAATAAGCGAATTTATTAAAATCTATTTTCGATTTCAGTTTCGAGAGCCATTGCTCTCTAAAGTTTGCTACGCCCATTGGTTAATGAGGAGCTCATGGCTCTGGATATGAAAGCCTCGAAAAACGATTCGAGCATACTATGATTGTCGTCTTACTCAGACTCAATCAAAGTGGGGGCTAACTGTAGACACCTAATTTAGTCCCCCTGTCCCGCGGCAGGACTCTATGATGATTAAAAAACTCATTTCTCTAGAAGATTGGATAATCGAGTATACTTGGGCATAAAAATAGATCTCGGATATTATAAAATTTCCATTCTTCTTTAACAGACCTTTTATCCCAATGCCTCTTTTATTATTTTAAACAAAATAAATTAAATTAATTTAAATTAAAAAAAAAAAAGATCTTTCAAAAAAAAAAAAAAAAAAAAAAAAAACGTAGCGCGCTTAATTTAGTGACGCTGATAGCTCAGCGTGACTAAGTTAGCAGTGCTACCCTAGTAGCGTTGTAGGGTTTCCTACGCTACTGGGCCAGCGCGATTCGGAGTACCGCGCTAGCAGCCTAGCGCGATTAGGGTTCCCACGCTGTTATAAAAACCTTCATTTCCTTCATTTCCTTCATTTCTCTAAAAAGGTCTAATTAGTTCGTTTCACCTTTCCTTAAGTCAATTTTTTAGGTCTAACTTGACCTACGGACAGTTTGGGAAAGGTGACCCAAAAAAAAATTTGGGACCCAAAAATCTGGGGCCTCTACATAACTGTGAGTGGCTACTATTTACTTTCTCCTTGACCACACATTACAGTGTGAGTGGCAACATGTATAAAATACTTGCTCGTGTGAATAAAAATTCACAAACTACCTTTCTTGTTGATTAAGTAACTAACCAACTTAAATAACTTCATTTCTTTATTAATAAGCTATTGGCCAAATTAAACTGATCATAACGTTTCAATTTAACAACTTATGAAATTTTTATTGCTAGCAACATGGAATATTTAAATAATATAAAACCATGCTTCTAATAAAACTTTTCATGCATGTCAATTCATAATCCAAACAACCATAACAACATATCATAACATGAAGGATCAACCAAGCATGAATTCTAATTCTTATGTTTGTCTTTAGTACTTACGTACCTTGTGAAATAGTGGTCATCTGCCACAACTTCTAAAAGTTGACTAATTCGAAGTCTCCTACATAGAGAAAACCGAAACTAAATTAAAACCTTGTTGACTAAGTTCTACAACAACTCTAAACTATCTTTCTATATTGAAAACTTGTCCAAAGCATTCCCCATATGGTCTATATTCAATCCCATAGTTCACTTTAAATTTTCTATTGCAAAACTACTTGATTTTCAAAAACTTGTTTATGCTTTATAAAACCTCAACATACAATTTATGTCACTTTAGAAAAGTGGAAAGCAATTTTAAATAGTCAAAACTCCTTGAAAAACCTCAAAAACAACACAAATCAGTCAAACAATGTAATACTTAACTTATATGACTAATTCATGCTAATTACATACTTTAAAATCCTAATTATTCACTTTACAAAATCTGCACAACATGTTAAACATGCTTAAAATCACTTTTAAACTTCATGAAACATACTAAAAATCATACGTAACATTATAGAATTAACATGTGATCATACTAGCACAATATGAACACTTAAAACTTATTTTAACTTGATTTTATAAAATTTTCAGATTTATTAACTAACAATAAACTCATGAAAAACTCATAAAAACATCATAAATTCATATTAAAACTCTTTTACAATCTACTAACATCATTATGAAACCAATCTATGCTTTAGAATAATTTTTCATAAGCCAAAACATGTCCATAATATTTATTCTATTGAATTTCATGATTTCAAAATTTGGACAGCAATTTATTGTATGTTTAAAGCCTTTAAAAATCAATCTAAACTTCATAAAATCATCACAAATTCACCCAAGAACAATTCATGATCATAATATTGAAGTCTAAATCATTAAAACTCATAAAAATCAAGAATTTCATTACTTTATGAACCCTAATCTAAAATCTCATGAACAACAAATTAATTCATGCTTTAAAACAAATCATAACTTCATAAAACATGATTGAAACTTATAAAAACATGATTAATCATAAACATAAAGGTGAATTTGCAAAATTAAATCAAAAAGAAAGAAGAAATTTTTTTTATAAGTTCGAAAGTATACCGGATAGGGGGAGGAGGGTGGCCGGCGAGCGGTGGCCGATGGACGAGCGGGCAGCGGCGAGGAGGGGCTCCGGCAACACCAAACACACAAAAAAGAAATTTTTTCCTTCGCCAAAACTGAACTCCAAAAAAAAATATTTTTTTTTCTTTTTCTCGGACTCTTCTCTCCCCCCCCCCCCACCCCCCTTTTTCTCTCTCTTTCTCTGTCTAAATTTTGGAATCCTAAATCACTAATTTGCAAGATAAAATCTAAAAGTTGGGTTTTAAAGGGTATTTATAGGCCCCAAAGTAGGATTTGGTGAAAGCCCATAATTATCCTAAATAGTGGAAATTACTTTTATGCCTCGCTTTAAAATAAATTAGGAAACTCTTAAAAATTCTATTTTTAGAAACCTTTCAAAATATTTTATAAAACATAAAATATTATTTATAAAACACAAAATAATTATTTTTTTAATTAAATTTTGTTTAAGTTCCTTTGTTTAATATTCTTATTGAATACAACTTTTCAATAAAAATATTAATATAATACATATAAAATACAAAAATAATTCCTTAAAATACGTGAAAATATGGGGTATTACATCCACACCACAAGTCTCTCACAAAATCTCTCAACTCACATACCCAAAACCTTAACTCCATTACTACACACTCAACTATGGCACCCAAGAGGAAAAGAGCGGGACCTAGCACAAGGAACGAACTTCAAGGCTTTTGATGGGATCCTACTTACGGGATAGTCTCCTTTGGCTCTCAAGAACAAAAGGTATGCTTTGAAAAATTAAAATTGTGACATGTTACTCCAAGTAGGTTCCTAGATTATCAATTGTTACGTGCTTTAGGTGTGTATGAGGAAACTGAAGAATGTTTTAAATCTATGGGCATGCATCGCTTTTTCACCATGGATGCCCCTACTTATCCCGACATTACATATGAATTCATGTCGAGTTTTGAGATAGATCGGCCTAGCCCCAATGCATCTCTTAGAGGTGTTAGCTTTAGAATGTTTAATGTCGATAGTTACGAAACGATCGAGGACTTTGGTGCTAATTTTGATTTAGCCAATTGGGGGCGTGCTAAAGCCCCAAAGGGCTTTGATGATGTTGCTTGAAGGTTTTCATTTACAAGTGTAGAACTGAACAATTGGAAACATGCCAAGGCAAATTCGATCCACCAACCCTCTGCTAGGATTACTCACTGTTTCCTTGCATGGACTATTTTCAGCCGCTATGAACAACATGAAGTTCATACCACAAAGATGTGGTGCCTAGGAAGGCACTTGGTGAAAAATTCTTTTCCTTATCGTCTTCATCTTCCCCATTTTTTTCCATGCATTTGCATACCCAATGCAAAACCTATGCAGGTGTTGATAGATATGGCCAACCGACTATAAACAACATTGTTTTTGGTGGTTTATTGACTTATGTTGCTAGGTATCACAAGGCTGATTTTGAGTACCACAGGACTCCTACTGTGGGGGCCCCAAGCTTTGGATGCCCCTCACCTTGGCCAATGTGATTGGCTAGAGTTGATGGAGGGGGCCCGTATTAGATGGTACGTAGGGCCATCTAGGAGGGCTTATGTTATTCTTCCTAACACTTCTTTGGCTGGATTGTTGCCTGATCAACAATCCTATACTATGCCTTTGAATGGCAATGTTGCAGCTCCTTCTGCAAGTACCCGAGCATAATCACAGCGCGGACCGGGTTAATCTTCCCAGTCCGAGTCCCAGCAACAGGAACCCCCTATGGACCCTGCCCCATGGAAAACTCAGATGAACCAGCTGCAGAACCAGTTCAACAACTTCCAGCTGCAGCAGCAGCAGTTCATCCATAGGTTTGATACCTTTGAGCAGGGCCACCATCTTTCCATGTACCCCATCTATGACCAATACGTTTGTACCGGCGTAGTGCCTTCTGCAGGCCCCCACCCTTCATGGTACACCTTTAACCCTAGAGAGGAAACCGGTGGAGCAGGAGGTGGTGGTGGAGATGATGATAAGGAGGAGGATACTGATAACTTCCTTTAGGATTCTGACTGAGAGGAGTCCCTTACTTCATTCAGCATGAATACATTGCTGAGTCCGGCTTGAGGAGGTAATTTTATTGCTTTCTTAGTTTAGATTTATATTGCTTTCTTGTGTAGTTTTATTGCTTTCTTAGGATAGTCATATGGTTTGTACTACTTGTTTGAAGTAGGAGTTTACATATGACCCAAAAAATGTACTGCTTTCATAGTTTAGAGTTTTGTTTGCTTTTAGTAATTAGTATTGATTGATTGATTGATTGAATGGTTTGGATGATGAAACTATGTGAATGGTGACTTCCATGTGCCCCGTATTTTATTTAAAAATGTTTTTGATTGATTTAGGCATGTCATGAGTTATGCTTCGGGAATTGCCAACTCGGACTTGAACTTGATTTAGCTTGGAACAGTTACTTATCATGCCATTATAGCCATATGTAGAGTTGAGGCTTCAACTGTGTTAATGGAAGGATTTGAGCCACATACATTATTATATGCTTATTTCTTTTCATGTGTGCTTAGTTTCTGGTGCTTGTATGATCCGTGTTTTGGCTTTTGACTCTAGTAGCTTGGCTTTGGTGTGTTACATGTCGCGAATGATAAAAGGCATTCTTTTCTTTTAGGAGCTTTCGATTTTAGGCATTCCTTCATAAATTTTCCCTTGATTCTTATTTTGATCTTTTTACCCTTCATTTGCATTTTACCCACATTATAACCCTTTTGGCCTTGTTCTTTTGATATATGCCTAAGCTTAGCTTGGGGGAGTTGTGTAGTTGTTATGTTGTTGTTGTGCATTTGTTGGAAATTTTGGAGGATGTTGGAAAGTTTTGGAATGTATGTTGTTTAAAGTTTAATAATAGGTCTCACATTAAGGTTGTGCATACCAATGTCTAGGCTAGTTTATAACGAAGAATTGAAAAGTTATATATCTTATTTGGCCTAATTATGTATGTGTGATGATTTTGTATATGGCATATCATTAAGAGTCGTGAACCTAAGTTGTGAAAAAATTGGAAAGATGGAAGAGAAAAAAAATGAGAAGAAAATGAAAAAAAAAGTTGAAAAGAAAGAAAAGCTTGTGATTTTTGGAGTTGTTGAATTGGAAGTTTTATGGTGTGATGTAATTTCAAAAGAATTGGTTTGATGTGGAAGGTGTTGATTATTTCCTTTGATTGTTATATGCATATAGCCCGCATTTACCACCACATTATCCCAAATTTATCCTACCCATCACCCTAGCCACATTACAAGCTTATAAAGACCTTTTTGATCGGTATGTACATGTTTTTAGTTCTTGTGAAGTGAATCAATTGCCAAAGCTAGTGAGTATTACTTGCATTTCGAGTCGACTTTCACATTAGGTTGAGTGACTACCCTTAAACACTTGCATGAGGTGTGAGATGTGGGTTTGGGTTCTCAAATTTGCATTCAAACACTTTTGCATTTTCATTCTTTATTGGGGATTAAGGGTGAGCTTCATTGTTTTATGCTCAATTATATGTGTGGAGTGATACCGAGTGAGCTACTCTAGTCATCGACTTCTATACCTTGCATGGTTGGCTTATGATTTTGATTTAAGTGGATGGCAGTCAAGGAATTTTGATGGGTTGGTTGAGGAACTTACATACTCGGAATTGCTTGAGTTGATTTTGTTTTGCAAAGTTAAGGGGTGAAGTCATTGTTTGCTTAGTTGTTTGCTTGAGGACAAGCAAGGGTTTGGCTTGGGGGAGTTTGATAAGTTAATATATGATGCATATTTTACCCCCCATCTCGGTTGATTTTTAGCTGTAATACGGCTCTTTTGATCCATTTCTACTAACTTTTGTTATTTCGAGTGCTTGTTGTGTTCTTTATAAGATTTTGCAAGATTCGATGATTTATCGTTGTTTTCCGAGCCTTTTGAAGCAGTTTAAGAGTTACTGGAGAGTTTGAAGTTATTTGGGAAGCTTTACTAAGGATTAGGAGTGTTAAAGAAGCATTAAGGAAGTAATTAGAAGAAAACGAGCGAAGAAATCAAAGAAAGATGCTGCCAGGCAGTTCGCCCGGGTCGATGGCAGTTAGCTCAGGTAGTGGCGTTTCACCTGGGTGACCTAGGCGGGCTGCTCCGAGGGCCTTTTTCACGCGTTTTCTCTTGTTTTGGGCTTTAATTTATAAATCTTTTTACTCCTAAACCTGTGTATGAAATTCATTATCCTAAACTCTAGTGTTTAGCCCTAGCTTTCCCTCTTCAGGTTATGAAAATTAATCATTCATTCAACATAATTCAATTCAGGTTCCGTTTCAATTCTTCTTTAATTACTCTTTTAATGATGTTTTTATTTTAGTTTATGTTTTTAATTCCTAGTTTAGTTTTAGTTTTTCTTGTTTGTTTTTGTGCCCTAATTTTTATGTTCTTAATTAGTTTGATAGATTTTAATTAATTTATTAGTTTTAATCATGTCTTTAGTTTTGTTTTATTTATTGATTTGGATTTTATGTTTTTAGTCATGTGTGAGTAGTTTCATTTCTAGGGCTAGGGGATCTATGGATCGTTTCTAATGTTTTATTCTTGATTGATTGATTTGATTGTTAATGTTCTTGAATTCCTATTGTCAGTTAGTATTGCTTTCTGCTAAATTCTGGCCAGGTTTAATTGTTAGTTAGATATTGTCAAAATCGATCCGAGAGGTAAGATTACCACAATTAGACCACAGGGATAATAGGCAAAACGAGTCTAAGTAGCGAGAGCCATTAGAGGAGACTAGATTTGAGAGAATTAGTAAGCCTTAGTTTAGGAAGTCAATAATCGGTTAATTAATTATGACACAATTCATTAGTAGATTTGTAGTGAACCGACGTCCTAGGCTTAGTTACTAATGTTTAATTCCTTTCCTAGTAGCCATTAGTTCATTAGTCAAAATCCTATTCAAATGCCCCTTACGGCGAAATAGCTTTTTAGAGTTAGTAGAGTTACCTTGCTTCCCTGTGGATACGATTCCTACTTCCCTGTCTACATAGTTAGAGTAGTAGGTTATTTTTTATAGGTATACGATTGTTCCTTTCACACCGCCAGCAGCAACCCAACGTTGGCCCCCTCCCTCCTTCGTTTCGATATTTTTCGTAATTAAAAAAAAACAAATCACTTCTCAAATTTAAATTCCAATATATACTTAAATTCATGTTTTAAAATCATGTTTAAGTATGATTTTATTGTTCATGATCATGTTTAAAAAGTATGATCATGAAATTTGTTTTTAGGGTTTTTGTAAGTGCATGAAATTATTAGGATTTATGATTTTAGTCTTCTAGATTGTAGTAAGATGATTATAAGTTATTGTTATAATAATTTATGATCAAATTATGAAATTTAGAATGATTTTTGTAAGGTTTTAACTGAATTTATACTACTGGAAAATTTTGACAAGTATGAAAAAGTTTTGGTTATTGAGTTATTTTCATAATATAAATTATGTAATTATGTTAGCTATCATCTGATGATCATATGATATAATTATAATCGTAATTAATTTTTTATGCTCAAAACATGAAGTTTAAAGGTTTTTAAAAGAATTTTTGAGCAATATCATATTGATGTAATTTATGAATTTCATGCAGTATAAAGTTTTTTGAAAAGGAAATTGATAGGTAATATATGGAATTGATTAGAGATGATTTAAAGGTTGTTTTGGTTGATTTATAAGCACTTAAGAGTTACGAGTTGTTTAGTGTTGTTATAAAATTTAGTCTAATGAGGTTTTTGATTAGTTTTATATTATGTTTTGTAGGAGGCTTCGAGTTAAGCAATTTCTAGTCATAATGGCGGGTTATCGTTACCATACAAGGTATTTATACACTAAAGGTGCTTTCATAAGTTTGAAATCATTTTAGGAGTAGTTTAATGAGCATATGTTTCGTATTAGAAACTTTATGTTATTTTGTGAAGTATGTTGATCTATGTTCTATGTTATAATCGATTGTTAATGGTGCATGATGATATGTCGAGCTTATGTTATTGCTACTTTGTTTACATTCCACAGTTATTGTTAATTAATACATCATGGATGTTGGAATGTTTATTATTAAAAGAAGATTATTAGTAGTCAATATAGAAGGAAAGAGTATTACTATGATGTTCAACAACATGAGTGAAGAAGTGATATAATTAGTGAATTTTTATTCACCTGTTAGTAGAAAGGTTTAGAATGAGCAAATAATCATACACTCACAAATTATTGTATGAAAAGGAAGGAAAGAAATCGGGAAATCAAGGAAGTATATAATTAGATAATATGTTTCACTAATTAATAAGATTAATTAAATGGTGATACATGTTTAATTGTGTTATTCTGTTGTGAATGTTCAGTGTTACTTGTGGGTCATTACAAGTCAATTAAATTGATAATTACGTAACATGAAAGAGGATGTGCAGTGATACATGTTTAATTGTAACATGGTGATACAAGTCATTATTAATGTGCTGGAATTCCGTCGCTTCATATGTCATAGGTAATACCACCTTGGACTTGCTCTCAAGTTGGTGCCCTTTAGGTGATTGTCATAGGAAGAAACATGTTCAATGTGAAAACCAAACTTTTATAATTAAATAATCTAAAGTAAAGGAAGTCATTGTTATAGGTACTCGTTGGTAAAGGTGAGACTATGTGTTTAGTTTTCATGTTCTTACCTAAGATTGTTCATGTTATTGTGTTTTTTAGTTATGTACTCAGCTTTGCTGATTACGTGTTTTGTCCGCATGGCCTTGTCTTTGTCATGGCCCTACGGCTATCCATTTTGATGGCGAGTAGAAGTCTATATAAAGAGAAAGCAACAGGTACATGTAGGAATAAGTCAATCATGTTGGGATTGAGTTATGGGAGTTCTTGTTTGTCTTTCTTCGTTCTATTGTTTTGGACCTTTTTTTTGTTCGCTTATGACAATTGTTATTGTTGTTATGTTGGGACTAATTATTGTTTTCAAGTCAGCAAATTTATTTGAAGTTGACTATAAGTTGTTTTAAAAGTAGAAGTCTTCCGCTGTAGTAATTTGATAAAAGACTTAGGTGTTTTCATGGTAGTGGTAATACTTTGATTTTTCCTAAAAGTACTATTTTATTAAATGTTTTTCGGAAATAGTTAGGAATTTTCAAGGTGTTACATTACCATAAGCCAGTAAGTAAAATTTTGAGAGTAGATGAGAAGGAGCTCAAGAAGGTACTTCGGAAATAGTCACGATCTTTGGGTCTCGAAAAATATTGGTCTAAAAGTTTACATGCTAACCTCAAATGAAATGAAAGAGTCTCCATATAGTTAAAAATGGCTAGAAAGCTAACAACAATTTGTCGGTAAAGCAAGAAATACCCTTGTACTCGATCTAAGTTATTGAAGGATTTTAGAAATAATGTAATCCCTCCTTTCTATGTTTTTCTTTTCCACCACTATTCACACCCTTAATTAAAGTGGATACTATTATTATGTTGACGGAATGGTCAAATTGGGGTAAATAATTAAGGAGAGAGAAAAACTGTGTGGGTATTATGAGGCGATGATCGAGAGTGTTGTGTGAGGTTTATCCATGTAAAAAAATCATTATAATGTTTCCTTAAATTATATAAAGTGTTTTGATAAAAAAATTATGTTAAATAAAAGGAAAAATTGTTTTTAATAATCCCACCTTTTGCATATTAGAAAATAACAGTCCCACTTTTGTGTTTTCTCGCACTAATCCTACCTTTTAATCAAATTTTCTTCTAATGGTCCCTTTGATAGGTGACCGGTTGTTAAGGTTACTTCTATGTATATATTTTAATTTATTTTTATTATTAATTTTTTACAGTTTATTTGTTTTGTTTTTCCTTTGTTGTGATTAATAATTAAATCCCTCTCTCTCTTTCCTCTCTTTGTTCTTGGTTGTTACTGCTTCCCTCCAAAAGAGAATAAAACGATACATCAACCTCTGATTCATTTCTGGCGACTTCAATTTAGCTGGTAAGCCATACAAAAGCTTAAATTTCGTTGTTGTTTTCATTTGTACAAGCTTGGTTTCATTAGTTGTTCCCAATTGACATGCTTGATTTCGTGTTCTAGGGTTGAGCGAATTGTCGACGGTGGAGGTGTAACATTTAGGGATAACAACTGAATAAGGTAAGTAGGTAGAAATTCTTGGCAAGTATTAGTTGATGTTGTTTTCGTTTTTGTTTGAATTTTAATTGGAAGTTTGAATTTTTGTGGAATTGAGGTTGTGGTTGCTGTTTTTGTTTATCTGTTTCTTCAATTATGGTTGTTCCCACTTTTATGTTTATTTTTTTGGCAATTATGGTTGTTTTAGCTGTTAGTTGTTGGAATTATGGTTGGTTTTTTGTTCAGGCTTTTGTTGCTGTTTGGGTTCTACTTGGTTTAGCTTTGAGTTACTGGAATTGTAGTTGGTTTTTTGTTCAGGGTGTTGTTGTTGTTTGTGGCGTAATTGTTGTACATGGTTTTGTCATTGAATGTATGTTGTTGTAATTCATGTAGGTGAAATGGATTTGATTACATTGAAATACCATCATGGTGGTTCTTTTACTATGACTAACAGAGGGATACTGTATTGGGGAGGTGAGATTAAAACATTTAAAGTGGATCCTGATGTATTGTGTGGGTTTTGGTTAAAGGATTTGGTGGGAAAGTGTGGTGCTTATGATAATGTTGAATGCATTTACTATTTGCTGCCCAACATGACTTTAGATGAGGGTTTGAGAAAAGTGTACACAGATGAGGAGGTTAGAGAAATGGCTGAACTAGGTAGTAGTAGTAATAGTAGGGTGGTGGAGTTGTTTGTGCACCATGGTGGGCAGTCAGTTGAAAGCCTTTTGAATCCACCACAAAATACCAGGCCCCCTAAACTGAAGCCCAAAAAAACCCCAGCTGTGAAAACTGGACCACTTAGGACAAGTCCAAGGTTTAAAAGTAAAATGCTAGGTGGTGAAATACAAAACAGTAGCCCTAAAAATGTTGACCCCACAACAACCAATGACAAAAGTAGGAAACAAAAGTATCCAGATGTAATAGTTTTGGGTACTTCAGAAGTAGGTGTCATTGACCCATTTATTCCTCTCCAAGTTGAGATTCCACCTCAATCTCAATCACCACAGTCACCTCAATCTCAATCACCACAGTCACCTCATTCTGAAACATCACATTATCCTCATTCTCAATCACCACATTCACCTGACTTCAAATCTTATGCAACCAAATCAGGTCAGCCTACTGCACCTGAACCACACTCACCTGAACCTGTGGATTGGGAGATTCTAGTCAAAACTCAATCTCAGCCTCACCTCTCACAGCCACTCCCTTCTCATTGTACACAACAAATACAACAAGCTGAAACCCTTTGTGAGCCATCTGTACTGCCACAAAAACAAGTGACACCACCTGAACATACAACAGAAGCTGTAGAAGATTGCACTGATGATAGGCCTGATAGTCCTCTCACTTTAAAGCAATTGCTTAGTGGTTACACAACATCTGAGGATGAGTTTGACCCAGAGTACATGCCAGCTGAAGATGAGAGTGGGGTAGATGAGAATGATTTTGATGAATATGTTGATGATTTAGGATATGATGAAGAGAAGCAGGGTATTGATCCTGATTTTGAAGAAACTGTAGCACCAGAGGTTGATACTAGTGATGAAGAGTGTACATTAGCAAGAGAGAGAGTTAGGGGTTGTAGGGAGCATCTTTCTCAAGTGGCTGCTAGGGTTGAGAGAGAAGTTCAACAAGGGAAGTTTGGACCTCAACCAACTTATGCTAGACACTTAGTAGGTGAGGGAGGAAGTGAAGAACACATAATTGCTGATGTTGATGAATCTGATGAAGAGATTCAAACACCACCTACAAGTGGGGATGAGGAGAGCATTGCTGACAGAAAGGTCAGAAGGAGATTGTTAGTTGGGCCAGACACTGATTTTGAGACTTTTAAGTGGAAGGTTGGGCAGAGGTTTGGTAAAAAGGCTGATGTGAAGAATGTTGTTGCTAAGTATGCTGTAATGCAAGGTAGAAATATAAGTTTCACAACAAGCAACAAGAATAGGCAACAGAGATTAGGTGTCAACTGTTCTGGTGGTTGTCCATTTAAGCTTTACTTTTCTTGGGACACAAGGAGAGCAGTGTTTGTGTTGAAGACAGTGGGAGAGGAGCACACCTGTTTGAGAACAATGCAAAAGAATAAGCAGTTAAAGGC
This sequence comes from Suaeda aralocaspica, assembly GCA_016808085.1. Lineage (NCBI taxonomy): Eukaryota > Viridiplantae > Streptophyta > Magnoliopsida > Caryophyllales > Amaranthaceae > Suaeda > Suaeda aralocaspica. The sequence goes on from PYUH01000281.1 coordinate 67,172, forward strand.
ATCTTGGGTTGCAGATCAAATGCTTGAGGTTTTCAAAAACAGACCTCATTGGCCAGCCAAGGAAATTCAGACATCAATTAGGTTGGCTTACAAGGTGTTAGTTAGGACAGATTTTGCATATAAAGTCAAGTACTTTGCACATCAAAAGCTTCATGGATCAATGAAAGGCCATTATGCTAAAGTTGGCAGATATGTAGAAGCTTTGAAGCAAGCAAGTCCTGGAAGTAAGTTTGAGTTAGTTTACACACAATCTGGTGGTGCTAAGGTGTTTCAAAGAATGTTCATTTGTTTTGATGCTGTGAGTAAAGGTTGGATTGAAGGGTGTAGGAAAGTGGTATGCATTGATGCTTGCTTCCTTAAGACCTTCTTGGGTGGTCAACTACTGTCAGCTGTGGGGAGGGATGGGAATGATCAAATGTATCCTATAGCTTGGGCAGTAGTGGAAGGAGAAAATAACTTGTCATGGGCATGGTTCTTGCAGCAAATACAAGTTTGTTTGAGGTTATCTGATGGGACTGGAGTTGTCATTGTTTCTGATGAAAATCCGGTAATAACATCTAACAATTTCCATCTTTTTCAATGTTTAAGTGTTGTCATTTATTTGATTATCATTACTGACATGTTCTGCTGTTTTTCATTGCAGTCCATTCTTACTTGTGTTGCTCAGGTTCTTCCAAATGCAGAACACAGGCATTGTGCAAGACACATATTCTCAAATTGGCACAAAGCCTTCAAAGGTGATGAGATGAAGTTGAGATTTTGGAGTATTGCAAAAGCATACAATGCAGCAGATTACAAAGATGCTTTTCAAAGCCTACAAGATGACTTCCCAGCTGCTGCCATTGCCTTCAACTCATATGATCCAAAGCTTTTCTGCAGAAGATACATGAAGACAGAGACACAAGTAGATGTAATCACATCCAATATGGTTGAAACCTTCAACAACTTCATCATACATGCAAGAACAAAACATCTCACCCACATGCTTGAAGACATAAGAGCCTTGTTGATGCAAAGGCTTGTTATGAAAAAGAAAGAGTTAACAAAATGAAAGACAAACATCAGTCCTAGAGTGCAGTTGAAGTTGGACAAAGAAAAGGTTGAGGCATCTAAATGTGAGGTCCTTCCCTCTTCAACCATTCTGTTTCAAGTTCAGTATAGGTTAGAGTCATACACTGTCAACCTAGAAAACAAGACTTGTACATGTAAGAAATGGGATGCAACTGGCATTCCATGTTGTCATGGTGTTGCTGCCATCTTTTTTTGTCACAAATCACCTGAAGATTTTGTAGCTGAGTGGTACAAGAAAGATGTATATGCAAGGGCCTATGCATATTCTATCCCACCAATAGAAGGAGACAGGTTTTGGCCAGACTGTGACTTGGTGGTTGAACCACCACCCATCAAGATAGGTCCAGGGAGGCCAAGGAAAAACAGAAAGAAAGATCCACATGAGAATCCTAAAAAACCTGGACATCTAACAAAACATGGCATGGAGATGACCTGCTCATTATGCAATGCAAAAGGCCACAACAGGAGAAGATGTCCCAACAGAGATCAAAGCAACACAGATCAACCACAACCAAAAAGGCAAAGGGGGAGACCAAAGAGCACTTCTGAAACAACCTTGGAAGCAGCCACTCACCATGACACAACTGCTGAACCAAGCAGGATTGGAAGAGATGGGAGAGTGGTACTGAGTAGAGGAAGAGGGAGAGCTTCAAGCAGCAACATACAAACAAGGAGCAGGGGTTCTGCTGCACCAAGCACCACTGAAGGCAGAGGCAGAGGTAGAGGAAGTGTAAGGGGCAGAGGACAAGGAAGGGGAGCAAGTAGAGCTAGGGGAAGGGGACATGCACTTGAATCATGGTTCACTTGTTCTGCACCTCAATAAGATTTGACTTTTATGTAGGAATTGGTTTTGGTTGGCTAATCTTGTTTAGCATTTGTTAGTTGTTTTTCGTGTCATTGAGACTTGTTAGATGTTTATGACTTTGGTTAAAGTATGTTTTTTTGGGTTTGAAAGCTGTTAACTTTGGATCAACATTGGTTGAATGTTATTAATGTGTTTTTATCTCCTGATCAGTGTTAGTTATTGGTTGAATGTTTACAGAAAGTTCAGAATGCAAGATATGTTGCTCACTTTCATTGTACAACTGCTGTTGTTCCATATGTAACAGTTTTGTGTCATGCTCTGCTTAGTTGTTCATGTATTAGCAAAAAGTTCTTCACCAAAATTTCATTCATTCATTGACAACAGATTCACTTACAAAAAATTCATAACAACAGCAACAAAAACTTTCATACGCTGCTATGATGACCACAACACCCTTACCATCAATTACAACTAATTGTACTAAATAATCACCTCTAACGAATTAACACAACCCCTTAACTAATTCTACTAAATAAACATACACAACTATGCTTTAAACAACCAAGCAACACCAAAGACAACCCAAGAGATACACAAAGCATACATAACCCTCTTCTTTGCAATCAACTGTTCCAACAGTGCACCCTTTTCACAGCATTCAATTGAAAGTTCATCAACAACGTCTTGCTTCTGTGTAACTTGCTGCTTCAGAACAGCTACTTCAGCCTTCAAGTCCCCATTCTGCATTTCAAGTTCTGAAATCTGACAGTCCCTCTCCATCAACTGATACTGCAAGTCCCTAATTTGATTTGCTTCATCAACCAATTGAAAGAACCCACAATGTTGTTGCTGCAAAACGGTTACTTAACACATAAATTGCAATAATTTTAACCTAATTTCAAGTACACAATTTTGGGAATAATATAAAATAATTAAAAAACAATTACACATAACTAAATTGCGTAACTTTGAGGTGGATTGTTGCCACTCACCGGCCACTTAGAACAACCATAAAACCTTTTCCCATAGTTCGGACCTGGGTGTCTAACTACTTTTATTGGAGCCACCTCGTTGTGAAAGCAAAAAACTTGAAAAGGAATTTCACCAGAACTCCTTGAACGAGAACCACTTGGGGATGAGCCCTCAGTATTATGGGAGTGTTGTCTGTTTTGGGAATTAGTCGCCATTTTTAGGGTTCACAGAGAAGAAGAAAT
>PYUH01000281.1:70286-108438 GCA_016808085.1 Suaeda aralocaspica
GAAATGGGAGATTAATGAAGTAGGAAATGATGGATGGGGAAGAGGAAATAACCAGTAAGGCTATATAATGAATGAAGGGGAGTATTAGGCTGTTAGTTGAAAGTTAAAATTAGGAAATTAAATAAGTAGTCAAAAAATAAACAAAAGTCAACGGTTACCTACAAACCAAATGGTACACTGATTTTACAGGTAACATGAAATAAGGACCAATTAGAAGAAAATTGATTAAAAGGTAGGATTAGTGAGAGAAAACACAAAAGTGGGAACTGTTATTTTCTAATATGCAAAAGGTGGGATATTAAAAACAATTTTTCCTAAATAAATAGGTTAGTGTAAATTAAAGAAAATAAGGAATGGAGAATAATAAGTTGGGAATTCAGGGACATTATATTGGGGGTGGGGGGGGGGGAGGGGGGAAGAAACAACTTGCTTAATCCTTTTTTCTTTTGCTGCCTGCCTTAGCCAATACCACGACTAAGTTAGAAATTCACCAAAGCATAGGGGTTGCCAAGCGTAGGTAGGCAGGTTTTTTAGGTCTAGCTTTTAATGTATTGAGTTACCATTAATTAAGGAGCATCTGAGGAATGTTGAGAGTCGAAATGAAGAGCAGTTGACGGAAATGGTATTAGGAAACTCTAAGGTAAGGTGAATGGATTTATAAAAGACAAACAACTGCAAAAGCACTTTCCAAGGATGCTTTCATTATCAAGAACGAAATTTGAGGTATAGAAGACGATCAGTTACGTCCTAGTCTTAACTAGAAACCAAGTCAACCAATGCTCAACAGATGTTACTTTTAGGACTACGCTAGAACCTTACGAGAAAGTCAAAGTTTTGGGTTCCATGAGAAGTACGGTTGCAACTCACAAGGCTTAAACTAATAAGAATCGACAAAAGGCATCCAAAAGTGGTGCCTATGGCTTAATTTAACTCATCATGGAACATAGCAAGGATTGACAAATTGATTGAGAGCACTTTCTGATTCTATGGGTGGTGCGTGGTGCATGTCTATTTTTAGTTGGTGGAGCAATTATCTAGTAATAATTCTATTAATGAATGAGACCTCAGCTGGTAATACCTATGCCGAGGTGTCCTTCCTACCTAGCTTCTTAGAGGGATATGGCATTCTAGGCCATGGAAACTTGAGTAACAGGCTTGTGATACCCTTAGACATTTCAGGCTGCATGCAGACTATACTAATATATTCAACAAATATTAACCTTGACCAACAAGTTCGGGTAACTTTTAATTTCATCATGATGGGGATATCATTCATGCATGTTGGTCATAAATGAAACAATCTTAGTAGTCACAAATCATAGCTCTTGTCGACTACGTCCCAGCCGTTTGTACACACTACTCATCACTTTTAAAGATTGAAGGTCTGTTGAATGTTCGGATCAAGGCAACGTGCATGGATGGTTCGCTGCTGACGACGTTATCAAAAGTTCAATGAGCCTTATCTTTGAGGAATGAGAAGTTGTAACAAGGTTTCGTAGGTGAACCTTCGAAGGATCATTGTCCAAACCTATAATTGTATATTACATGAGTTGCTGAATTGAGAATTCGAATATTACCTAGGTATGAAAAAACAACTCATTTTGTTTTGATGCTCAAAGTTGAGCATCATCATTGGGATATTCTCCAGTTGCCCATTCTATTCTGAGTGGGGCTCAATCATGTACAAATTATGTTCTTTTCTAAATAACTGTGATCATTTGGAGAATTTCACGTTATTAAATTTATGAATGAAGTTATAAATGAACTTGAATGAGTTATTTCTAAACCTTAACAAGATGATATAAAAAGTGTTTGGTTGAAATAAATGTAAGAAGATTAGGTGATAATACCGAGAACACACTGGTTAATGTAATGTAATGTGGTTCGTTGGCTGGAAGGGCACATTCTAATCGATGAAAAATTTCAAATACAAAAGCTAGGCTATAATATAGGGAATAAATTAATAGAAATCCCTAAACCCTAACACTGAAAACCCTAAAACTAGACCGAAACACATAATCATAGCCTAAAATATGAATACTCCATTGGACTCGCATACAATGTCAAGTGGGGCAAAATGAATTCGATCAAGAGTCGAGACAATTCCACATGTTCAATAAAAACTTGTTATTATAAGAGATTGAAAATTTCATTTGAATTACAAGTATTATCTTATACAGTTGGCAACGGAGGTCCAACACAGATGTTATTTCAAAGTGAATCGTAGTGTTGATAGTATTGTAAATGATATGACACTATATATTATAGGTAATATTCGTATCATCATGCATTATATGAGCAGTGTTTACATCTTTCATAAAATGGCACAATATCACAATGCAAGATGTTTGAGTCGATTATCTATACAAATTGTTTGCTAGAGGGGTTGCAGTTGCATGGTGCACAAGTTGTAGCTTACCTAATGGGTACTTATACATACTCCATTTGTTCCATTGTTTAATACGTTTGATTTGCATATATGTCGATACATTATTTGACTAAAACATTTTTTGTTGTGCATATATAATAATTAAATATTAATAATGTATTCATGAGACGAATCAAATAAGACATTGGAAGTTACAAAAAGTCATAGTGTAAAGAACAATTATATAAGATAAAAATAAATATAAGCTATATATATATCATAATAACAAAAAAAAGCTAATCATAAGCATGCCTTCAAGGCTTCAACAACTCCATTTGAAAACCTAAATTAGTTAGTTATACATACATTCCTGTAGTTGGGTATAAGAATCAACTATAAATTACATACATTGTAATGGCTTCCTTGTGCTCCGAAACTTTTTCAATCAAGGTCATAGAAGTGTCAAATCAATACCCGCTTCACTAAAATACCTGTATTACCATAAATATCATAGCATTAGTTGTCCTAAAGTGTAATTGGATATAAGTTTATTTATTTTGTTAGAAAGTAACGAAAGTAGTGCAGGGAAAACTGCAAATAAAGCAAACATTTTAAACTAAATTGGAGCAATCTCACATATAATAACTATAGCTCTCAAAATCTTATCAATAGTAGGTAATATACATGTTTCAAATCTTCATAAGATAGCAATTTAGCAAAACTAAGCCTAAAGATTAGAGTTTCCTAAAATTGTATGCAACTATTTTACAAAATAGAACAGTAACAGTCGTTAATCCAACTACACCCACAAACAATTGATACAAAAAGTTTAAGAGTCACCCAAAAAGGGGAGAAAAGTAGAAGTAGAAACTCAAACAACCCAAATAGCAAGATAAGGGTTGGAAGGAAGAGAAATGTGACAAAAAAACACCACACAAAAGGTGATGAAGGAAGCACAACACAAGACGATATAAGCAATCAAATTACAAAAACGCCCGAAACCAAAAATCAAAATCACTAACAATCAAGTAAACTCAAAACCAAACTATTGAATTAATTTGAAACTCAACACAGTTGATCATCATTAGCTAATATTTTCTTAATCATGAATATAGAGAGCGATAGACAAACACCATAATCGAGGACTTAAGCCACGAGTTCTGATTAAAAAAACCACATTAATCTCATTTAAAACCCAACTGATAAAGTTTTTAATCTCTCTTTAGCTCGCTTTCTCTTCTATTGCTTGTAACGGTAAGCCACACAATAAACTAAATTAGAACAAATGATAGCCAGAGTTCTCCCTCATCCTCCCCTTCCCTTCTCTTGCTCTTTCTCCCGCTCTCCCTTGTTGCCCATCCACTTACCCCAGCCCTTCCCTCGCCTTTGCCTTTTCTTCTTAGCAGTTCCTCCCTCCCAATAATCCTATAAGAATAAGATGAGTGATGAATATGGTAAAGTAATGCAGAACTATTGATCTAACTTTTTAGCTATCATTTTTTCTCTCCTTCTACTCTTCCTCGATCTTCTTTTCCCATTCCTTCCAAATCTCATTCATCATTAGCCAAATCCAACGTATAGAGAAGTAAATAAGCAAAATCTAATCAATTCAACTGTCTCTACTATTCACCCTAGGGGTGAAACTAATTCGGCCTAAAACGAAAACTGAAAACCAAACGCACCAGACCGAACAACTAATTTGGCTTGTCTCGCATTTATCTGGTGCTATCTGGTGTGGGAAAATTCAGAAATCGGTTTTCGGTTTGGGGGTTTGGAGTAAAAAATTTCGTTTAAAACCGAACACCGAATTTCTAACTTTTAAGCCCAACAACAAGTGGCCCAAAAAAAAACCCTAACACTTCCCACAACACTTGACCCGCCTCTCTTTGTCTCTCCCCTATCTCTCATTCTTCTTACTCTTTGTCTCTCACTTTCAAACCAAAAGAAAAACTCTAAAAAATATACTCCTCTTCAGTTATTGGTTGAATGTTTACAGAAAGTTCAGAATGCAAGATATGTTGCTCACTTTCATTGTACAACTGCTGTTGTTCCATATGTAACAGTTTTGTGTCATGCTCTGCTTAGTTGTTCATGTATTAGCAAAAAGTTCTTCACCAAAATTTCATTCATTCATTGACAACAGATTCACTTACAAAAAATTCATAACAACAGCAACAAAAACTTTCATACGCTGCTATGATGACCACAACACCCTTACCATCAATTACAACTAATTGTACTAAATAATCACCTCTAACGAATTAACACAACCCCTTAACTAATTCTACTAAATAAACATACACAACTATGCTTTAAACAACCAAGCAACACCAAAGACAACCCAAGAGATACACAAAGCATACATAACCCTCTTCTTTGCAATCAACTGTTCCAACAGTGCACCCTTTTCACAGCATTCAATTGAAAGTTCATCAACAACGTCTTGCTTCTGTGTAACTTGCTGCTTCAGAACAGCTACTTCAGCCTTCAAGTCCCCATTCTGCATTTCAAGTTCTGAAATCTGACAGTCCCTCTCCATCAACTGATACTGCAAGTCCCTAATTTGATTTGCTTCATCAACCAATTGAAAGAACCCACAATGTTGTTGCTGCAAAACGGTTACTTAACACATAAATTGCAATAATTTTAACCTAATTTCAAGTACACAATTTTGGGAATAATATAAAATAATTAAAAAACAATTACACATAACTAAATTGCGTAACTTTGAGGTGGATTGTTGCCACTCACCGGCCACTTAGAACAACCATAAAACCTTTTCCCATAGTTCGGACCTGGGTGTCTAACTACTTTTATTGGAGCCACCTCGTTGTGAAAGCAAAAAACTTGAAAAGGAATTTCACCAGAACTCCTTGAACGAGAACCACTTGGGGATGAGCCCTCAGTATTATGGGAGTGTTGTCTGTTTTGGGAATTAGTCGCCATTTTTAGGGTTCACAGAGAAGAAGAAATGGGAGATTAATGAAGTAGGAAATGATGGATGGGGAAGAGGAAATAACCAGTAACGGCTATATAATGAATGAAGGGGAGTATTAGGCTGTTAGTTGAAAGTTAAAATTAGGAAATTAAATAAGTAGTCAAAAAATAAACAAAAGTCAACGGGTTACCTACAAACCAAAATGGTAACCTGATTTTACAGGTAACATGATAATAAGGACCATTAGAAGAAAATTTGATTAAAAGGTAGGATTAGTGAGAGAAAACACAAAAGTGGGACTGTTATTTTCTAATATGCAAAAGGTGGGATTATTAAAAACAATTTTTCCTAAATAAAATAGGTTAGTGTAAATTAAAGAAAAATAAGGAATGGAGAATAATAAGTTGGGAATTCAGGGACATTTATATTGGGGGTGGGAGGGGGGAGGGGGGAAGAAACAACTTGCTTAATCCTTTTTTTCTTTTTGCTGCCTGCCTTAGCCAATACCACGACTAAGTTAGAAATTCACAAAGCATAGGGGTTGCCAAGCGTAGGTAGGCAGGTTTTCTTTAGGTCTAGCTTTTAATGTATTGCATTTGTACCATTAATTAAGGAGCATCTGAGGAATGTTGAGAGTCGAAATGAAGAGCAGTTGACGGAAATGGTATTAGGAAACTCTAAGGTAAGGTAATGGATTTATAAAAGACAAACAACTGCAAAAGCACTTTCCAAGGATGCTTTCATTATCTAAGAACGAAATTTGAGGTATAGAAGACGATCAGTTACCGTCCTAGTCTTAACTAGAAACCAAGTCAACCAATGCTCAACAGATGTTACTTTTAGGACTACGCTAGAACCTTACGAGAAAGTCAAAGTTTTTGGGTTCCATGAGAAGTACGGTTGCAACTCACAAGGCTTAAACTAATAAGAATCGACAAAAGGGCATCCAAAAGTGGTGCCTATGGCTTAATTTAACTCATCATGGAACATAGCAAGGATTGACAAATTGATTGAGAGCACTTTCTTGATTCTATGGGTGGTGCGTGGTGCATGTCTATTTTTAGTTGGTGGAGCAATTATTCTAGTTAATAATTCTATTAATGAATGAGACCTCAGCCTGGTAACTACCTATGCAGAGGTAGTCCTTCCTACCTAGCTTCTTAGAGGGACTATGGCATTCTAGGCCATGGAAACTTGAGTAACAGGCTTGTGATACCCTTAGACATTTCAGGCTGCATGCAGACTATACTAATATATTCAACAAATCTATAACCTTGACCAACAAGTTCGGGTAATCTTTTAATTTCATCATGATGGGGATATATCATTGCAATTGTTGGTCATAAATGAACAATTCTTAGTAGTCACAAATCATTAGCTCTTGTCGACTACGTCCCAGCCGTTTGTACACACTACTCATCACTTTTAACGATTGAATGGTCTGTTGAAGTGTTCGGATCAAGGCAACGTGCATGGATGGTTCGCTGCTGACGACGTTATCAGAAGTTCAATGAGCCTTATCATTTTGAGGAATGAGAAGTTGTAACAAGGTTTTCGTAGGTGAACCTTCGAAAGGATCATTGTCCAAACCTATAATTGTATATTACATGAGTTGCTGAATTGAGAATTCGAATATTACCATTAGGTATGAAAAACAACTCATTTTGTATTTTGATGCTCAAAGTTGAGCATCATCATTGGGATATTCTCCAGTTGCCCATTCTATTCTGAGTGGGGCTCACATCATGTACAATTTATGTTCTTTTCTAAATAACTGTGATCAATTTGGAAGAATTTCACGTTATTAAAATTTATGAATGAAGTTATAAATGAACTTGAATGAGTTATTTCTAAACCTTAACAAGATGAATATAAAAGTGTTTGGTTGAAATAAATGTAAGAAAGATTAAGGTGATAATACCGAGAACACACTGGTTAATGTAATGTGGTTCGTTGGCTGGAAGGGCACATTCTAATCGATGAAAATTTTCAAATACAAAAGGCTAGGCTATAATATAGGGAATAAATTAATAGAAATCCCTAAACCCTAACACTGAAAACCCTAAAACTAGACCGAAACACATAATCATAGCCTAAAATATGATATACTCATTGGACTCGCATACAATTGTCAAGTGGGGCAAAAATGAATTCGATCAAGAGTCGAGACATATTCCTACATGTTCAATAAAACTTGTTTATTTATAGAGATTGAAAATTTCATTTGAATTACAAGTATTTATCTATACTAGTTGGCACCCCGAGGTCCAAACACATGATGCTTATTTCAAAGTGAATCGTAGTTGTTGATAGTATTGTAAATGATATTGACACATATATATTAATTAGGTATATATTCGTATCATCATGCATTATATGAGCAGTGTTTACATCTATTTCAATAAACATGGCACATATATCACAATGCAAGATGTTTGAGTCGATTATCTATACAAATTGTTTGTCTAGAAGGTTGCAGTTGCATGGATGCACAAGTTTGTAGCTTACCTAATGGTTACTTAATACATACTCCATTTGTTCCCATTTGTTTAATACGTTTTGATTTGCATATATGTCGATACATTTATTTGACTTAAAACATTTTTTGTTGTGCATATATAATAATTAAATATTAATAATGTATTCATTGAGACGAATCAAATAAGACATTGGAAGTTACAAAAGTCATAGTGTAAAGAACAATTATATAAGAATAATAAATAATATAAGCTAATATATACTTATCATAATAACAAAAAAAGCTAATACATAAGCATGCCTTCAAGGCTTCAACAACTCCATTTGAAAACCTAAATGTAGTTATACATCAACATTCCTCTGTAGTTGGGTATAAGAATCAACTATAAATTACATTACATTTGTAATGCTTTCCTTTGTGCTCCGAAACTTTTTTCAATCAAGGTCATAGAAGGTGTCAAATCAATACCCGCTTCACTAAAATACCTGTATTACCATAAATATCATAGCATTAGTTGTCCTAAAGTGTAATTGGATTATAAGTTTATTTATTTTTTAGAAGTAACGAAAGTAGTGCAGGGAAAACTGCAAATAAAGCAAACATTTTTAAACTAAATTGGAGCAATCTCACATATAATAACTATAGCTCTCAAATCTTATCTAATAGTAGGTAATATACATGTTTCAAATCATTCATTAAGATAGCAATTTAGCAAAACTAAGCCTAAAGATTAGATGTTTTCCTAAAATTGTATGCAACTATTTTACAAAATAGAACATGTAACAGTCGTTATATCCAACTACACCCACAACAATTGATCACAAAAGTTTAAGAGTCACCCAAAAAGGGGAGAAAAGTAGAAGTAGAAACTCAAACAACACAAATAGCAAGATAAAGGGTTGGAAGGAAGAGAAATGTGACAAAAAAACACCACACAAGGCTGATGACAGGAAGCACAACACAAGACGATATATAGCAATCCAAATTACAAAAACGCCGAAAACCAAAAATCAAAAATCACTAACAAATCAAGTAAACTCAAAACCCAAACTATTGAAATTAATTTGAAACTCAAACACAGTTGATCATCATTAGCTAATATTTTCTTAATCATGACTATAGAGAGCGATAGACAAACACCTCATAATCGAGGCACTTAAGCCACGAGTTCTGATTAAAAAAACCACATTAATCTCATTTAAAAACCCAACTGATAAAGTTTTTATTATCTCTCTTTAGTCTCGCTTTCTCCTTCTATTGCTTGTAACGGTAAGCCACACAATAAACTAAATTAGAACAAATGATAGCCAGAGTTCTCCCTCATCCTCCCCTTCCCTTCTCTTGCTCTTTCTCCCGCTCTCCCTTGTTGCCCATCCCACTCTACCCCAGCCCTTCCCTCGCCTTCGCCTTTTCTTCTTTAGCAGTTCCTCCCCTCCCATAATCCTCATAAGAATAAGATCGAGTGATGAATATTGTAAAGTAATGCAGAACTATTTGCATCTACCTTTTCTAGCTATCACTTTTTTCTCTCCTTCTACTCTTCCTCGCTCTTCTCTCTCCTCCATTCCTTCCAACTCTCTCATTCATCATTAGCCAAATCCACCGATATAGAGAAGTAAATAAGCAAAATTCTAATCAATTCAACCTGTCTCTACTATTCACCCTAGGGGTGAAACTAATTCGGCCTAAAACCGAAAACTGAAAACCAAAACGCACCAGACCGAACAACTAATTTGGCTTAGTCTCGCATTTATTCTGGTGCTATCTGGTGTGGGAAAATTCAGAAATTCGGTTTTCGGTTTGGAGCGGTTTGGAGTAAAAAAATTTCGTTTTAAAACCGAACACCGAATTTCTAAACTTTTAAGCCCAACAACAAGTGGCCCAAAAAAAAAACCCTAACACTCTCACAATCACTCACTGACCCGCCTCTCTTTGTCTCTCCCCTATCTCTCATTCTCTCTTACTCTTTGTCTCTCACTTTCAAACCAAAAGAAAAACTCTAAAAAATATACTCTCTTCAGATTATATTTTCAAAGGTTAGTTGTTCGTAATCCTTTTACTTTAATTTATGTTAATTACTTCATTAACCTCATACTTCATTTGAATAATGGTTTTAATTTGCGTTTGAAATCTTTAATTTTATGATTTTAGGGTTTTGAATTAGTTTCCCTAAATTTCTTGATATAAACCCTAATTCTGGGGTTTTAATTATTTTTGTATCAGCATTATATTGTAACCTGTGTTTTTACATCGATTTACATCCTCTTAAACCTAGGGTTTATGTAATTTGGATTGATTTTAGTGTTAAATCAAATTTACTTGATGTTTTGTTGAATTATTTTCGAATTTTTTATTTTATAAATTATAGGGTTTATAAATTGCTTTGTGTATATAGTTGGTAAATTGATATTATGTTGTGCTACTTTCTTTATTGATTTAATTTGGTTTTTAAGAATTAGTCGTGTAATGAATAAACCATAAACCCTAATTTTGCGCTTTAGATTGTTTCGTAGAAGCATTGCAATGCTTTGGTTTAAGATAGAGAAACATCTGTAATTCTGTATTAATAATGATGTTAGCTCTTCTTCTGTTAATAACCCGCAGTTGTTTCCTTTGCCCCGGCTACGATACTAGACTAGCTTGTTCTTATTATATTGTTGTTAGTGATTTGATATTTAATAAAGCAGTGTTTGGGGCTGAAATTGCATAATTTGTTTGATTGACTGTTTATTATGGTCTTGTTAATTGTTCTCTTTTTTGTGTGTGAATTAGATGTCATCTAATGTTGGCAATCCTGAAAAAGCAAACGGCACACCATCTGAACAAAAAATAGAGGATGATGAGGAGCGTGAAGGTGTCTCTGCATCTGGCTCTAAAGGCAAAGACAAAGAGGAAGAGGATGAAGGATCGTTCAGAGGTGTGGGAGCACTTCATAATAAAGGAAACAGCCCTCGGAAGGTCAATAGTGCTAGATTTCCAATAATAGGAACTATGGCTCGTGATGTACTTGTTGTCCCTACTTCAATAGTAGCCTCTGAGAGTGCATTCAGCACCGGTGGCAGATTTCTTGATGTGTTTTGGAGCTCATTATCTCCAAAGGTTGTAGAAGGACTTATTTGCACTCAAAATTGGTTGCGTGCTTATCCTTTTCCAAGTGTTGAAGAATATTTAGAGGAAGTCGAGCAACTTGAAGAAGGTAATATTATAAATATAAAAGCAACAATCATAAGCTATTCATTTTCATACATAATCTTATTCGTACAAATATAATTATTTAACTTGTTTGTATTCAATATTTGTTTGCTAGTCTTGGAGAATATGGCATTTGGTGATGATATCAATCAAGTAGTTGTGAATTGCTGAAACAAGGGAATTACTATCGTTGTTCATACGCCTTGCTACGCCAGTACTAGTGTTCTTGTTGTTTTGTACTTCTATTGTTGCTCTACTAGTAGTCTATTTACCCTATTATCTATGTATCATTGTACATGTATCATTGAATTGTTGTATTTTTGTGGTGGTTTCATTAAAACTCCAGTAATTGTGGTTGTATAATTTGATATTTTAGAATGTAAACTTTAAACTTTGAAATTTCCCAACTTGTTAACTTGTTATGTAATTATGTTAGGCATCAAGATGTGTGGGAAGAAAAGCAGAAAAAATTGTAACTTGTTATAATTAACTTGTTATATTATAATCCCAACTTCCTTATATATATAAAAGAAATTATGTTTAACAAGTCAAGCAACTTGTTAAATTGCATCACGATGTGTGGGAAGAAAAAAAAATTATGGTTTGGTTTGGAGTCAAAAGCGGAAAACCGAAATTTTATGGTCTGGTTTGGTTTGGATTATAATATATTTTGGATTGGATTGGACTGAAAAATCAAAGACCAAAATATAATGGTTTGGATTTGTAGTTGGTCGAAGTGCAAACCGCACACCGAACTTTCACCCCTAATTCACCCCCATCAGTTGGTTCTTGTCCTTGTTGTACCTTACAATAAACAAAGTCCAATCATCTTGACTCCATCCCTATTCAATAAATTAACACAATTCAAAGAAAATTTCAAAATCTAATACAAGTTGGTGTTTAATTGAAAATGGAAAGCCTTGCATAATCAGTTCACAAATTTTAGTTTCAATTTCAGTGGTAGTCGAACTTTGAAATCAATACCCACGGTCAATCAATTAACATCAACCCACAAAAGGAATAAATAAGGCAAAAACCATTATACACCTGCTCAATTGTTCATGGCAGAACTATACAAGAACCCAAACAAGGAATCACCCAAAAAGAAAAAGAAAAAAAGAAAATCAATGAGGTACCAAGCACTATATATTTCTGAAATTTGAACAAACTAATTTAGATCTAAATATTCGGAGTTGAGGAACTCAAGCTGTAACATCTTATAACAAAAATCAAGCTAACAACTAAATTAATTACACCAATCTTGGTTCACCAAACATCACACAACAGCAGTAATTGAACGGAAAAAACACAAGAAATTGTACCTGTTCATGTTGTTAAAATTTGATGAAGCAAACAATTCCTCCGCTGCTCCCTCGCCTGTCTTCATTCCCCGAACACTACAGCCCAAAAGCAAATCACAATCATTAAACCAAAAGAAATGACTGATGTATGAAAAAAGGGTTGCAATTAAGTTAAAATTGAAAGGAAAAACCAAAACCCATAAACAAGACTTCTTCCCTCCTGCAAATAATGAGAAAATTCCTTTATTTCATCTAAAATATATTTTTAGAAAGACGCCATGCTACTGTAAAAACAGAAGCAAAACATGAGTAAAAAGATTGAAACTTTCACTATAAGAAATCGGCAAAACAGCAACGGAATTTTGCGACGGAATTTATTTTCGTCGCAAATTAAGAGTTTGCGACGGATTTTTTTCCGTCGCAAGTTTGCGACGGGATTTTGCTTGTTTGCGACGAAATATCCGTCGCAAAAAAGTGACAAACCAAATCAAGTGACCAATTGGTTTTTGCGGCGGATTTTTGTGTTTGCGACGGAATAAGCCCTCGCAAATTTGCGACGGAATAAATTCCGTCGCAAAATTCCCTCGCAAAAAGTGACAAACCCTATTATTAGTTTGTCGCAAAAAAATTCCCTCACAACCACCAAAAGTACTCCCTCCTCACTTCTCCCTTCTCACTTCCTGAAACCACCGCCATTCTCCTCTTTCTTCTTCTTCTTCTTCGCCACCCAAAAACCACCGCCATTCTGACGGTTCGCCATCCTTCGTCACCGCCAAAAACCACCCGGCGTCAATTCACCCGCTCAGAAGCAGTTGGGCAATTAGCAAAGCCAATAACTTTAGTTTTGTTGTATGGCAAAAAATTTGATTTGAAAGCTGTCATTCAAGCAGGTGGATTTCCTTCTACTCATTCTTCTGTAAGTCTGAATTTCTGTTTCTTTAATTTATTTAATGTTTTTAGTGTCAGTTATGGGTATTATGATTTTAATGTTACTTCGCCATTCTCCTTCTTCTTCTTCGTCGATTCGCCACCACCACCATTCTCCCTTCTCACTTCTCCCTTCTCCACCGTTTCTCCCAATAAAATTATTACTTTTTTTAGTTTTTTTGATACAGTAAACGTTGATTTTGATATAATTTGTTATTAATTTTTTTTTTTGGTCATATTTTGTTTGATTTAGGGTTTTTTTTGTGTTTGTTTAATTGTTGTTATGTTTAAATTTCGATCTAATTTAAGAAGCTTTTCGATCTTTTTGTTGTTACTTTTAATGCTGATTTGAACTAAAAAATGTTAATGGCATCATCAAAACACATCAATATAAAATGTAGAGATGCAAATGTTGCTTTTTTGAAGTGCAAACAAAAAGACCCTAATCCTGAGAAATGCCTTGATAAGGGTCAACAAGTCACTCGTTGTGTTCTTTCCTTGTAACCCCTCTCTCTTTTCCTTTCTCTTTTAATTACTTTTATAATTGTAAGAAGTAATTTCTTTGTTTCTGATTGTTGATTTGATGGGGTTTGATTTCATTATTCTTTGATTTTGATTTGTTGGGGGTATTTTTGATTTGTGGGTTTTGTCTGATTTTATTGTTGGGTATATGAATTAGTTCAATTTGTGGCCTAAATGGAGTGATTGAATGTGGGGTTGGAGTAGTATAGGGTAGAAGAATTGGTTTTGCAAGTAATTGTGTTGAATTGGAGGTCAGACGGGGGAAAAGGCGGTAGCTTTGCGGTGCAAATGAGGTGTTTTGGCTAAGGTTTAGAGAAGTACTGAGTCTCTTGAGGTTGTGTGATCTTACTTTGAATTAAAGTTAAGAAGAGCTCTTGATTTTGGGTTGTATTGCTGTATGTTGAATCAATTCACTTGAGTTGTTTGATTTCGGATTTGGAAAGTTTAATTTTTGGCTGCATTATTTGTGTAGTGGTTTATGGTTATGAAAGGGAAGATCTTTTTTGTTCTTCTAGATTATCTAGTATGAAGTGAGCTTACTTATGTTTGAATGTATGAACATTGCATTGGAGGTGAAATGGTGGGCCAGTGAAATGAGGTGCATCTAGTGTTTTGATTCGGACTTTACTCGTTGAATTGGAACTGTATATGGAATTATGGGCTAGTAATTTGTACTAAGGTGAGTTTAACTTTGACAATGTTGATTCATAATGCAGTAAGCAAGAGTGTTTGACAATGGCTTTAAGATAGCTTCTTCTGTAGTTATGTGGATCTTACTTGAGGTGTTGATGTTTTGGTTAGAATGGTTTGTTTGGAGGAGATGGTTTATCAGAGCTTCTAGTATTTTTGCGTACTGTGGAAATTAAAGAATCTTCAAATGGTTTCTAGACAATTATAGTCATTGATAATAAAGTAAAAAACACTTCATTGGTAGGTTTTATCTCAATGTATCTATGACATCACAATAAATCATTTGCTGATCATTTTTAAGTCCATTCGAAGGAATTTAAGAATTACTCTTGTGTATCATGGGTGTTCATGCCTTATACATTTAGCCGCCGGGTTTGATGCCATTCTTATCATGAATATGGATAAATTAGATCACTTTTAATGGTTTCTAGACTACTTTTAAATGTTTAATTACTGAAGATTAGCAAGTATATGAACTGAATTTGAAATTTGAATTGTTTTGATGGCTAAAAAATGAACTTGTTATTGCAGGAACCAAGTAGTTTCCTCTGCAGAGCTGAGCAACCAGCTTTCGGATATTCGCTTCGTTCCATTGTCTGCCATCAAGTAATTTTCTTATAACCTTTGAGTATCAACTAGTGTTCAAGGTGCAGTTTGTGTTGTGTCTAAAAAGCACCTAACTTTTTAAATCTATTGTTGTGAATAGGAATTTGATGAAAGGGGACAATGATAAATTATCAGGTTGTTGGGCGACTATAGGTGTATTAACCGAAAAAGGAAGTCGGAAGACAAGCTCTACTGGGAAAGATGGTTTGCCTTGCTGTATAGTAGTAAATAAGTATGACCTCAATGACTATGCCTGTTATATTTAGCTGCTTTCTATTATATTTGATACATATGGCATATTGTCTATGAATTACTTGATATTGTTTGTGATTATAAATGGTTTCTGCAAATTGGCCCTTAAGTTGAAGGATAACAAGGATGACCTATGTACTCTATAATGGATCGATCTGGATTTGATCTACTTGTGAGAAGTTGAAAATTTAGTGTAAAAAACACAACATAATTTAATTGTGTCTATGAATTAGTCTGTATATCAGAGCTGCATAATACCATAATGTACTATTGTTATTCATTGTTTGGAATGCGGCAGTGTTTGGAGTTGATAATGGAGAAGCTATTTTCACAATTCCGGTCAGAGTGTGATTAAACAGTTTTAATGTTATAGCAAACCAATATAGCTCGGTGTCAATGCTAATTATGAAACCAATTGTCAATGCTAATTATGAAACACGTCCTGCAGAAAACTTCAGAGAAATATACCTCTTCACGTACTGAGCTCAAAGGCGGGTAAGCAATTCTTGTTCATCTACAGTAGAGAGTTTCAGTTCACCTTATTAACTAGAGCCTATTTCTTTCTTCACTTTAGAATATAAGATGGGTGTTCTTTTTTATAATTTACACTTTGTATCTGAGTGCAGGGGGCACTTTGTATCTGAGTGCTCATTTTCCTTTAGGATTATAATACATCACTATTGTGCTTTGAAATCTGATTAGCTGCTGAAACGAAACTAGTCTTTTTGATTGGATTATATTTGTAATTCAACAGCAATGCAGGTCATGTGACGACAAACTCACACTCTCAAGGAATACGATTTCTCAATTTATGCCATTTTATGTATCATTAATGTTTTGTAATAATTTATTATTGTTATTCATCAATTTAATATAGTATTTGTTATAATAATTTTAATTTTTGGTTATTAGTATTATTATTTCATTACAATTGTGATTTTATTTTTTTTTCTTTTCAAAAATCGCTATTAGTATCGTTTCTTAAAAACAAACGATACTAATAGCTAATTTTTTTTATATCTAAAAAAACCACTATCGGTATCGTTTTTGTAAAAAAGCGATACTAATAGACTATCTATTTGTATCGTTTTGGTAAAACGATACAAATAGGTCATAAAAACGATACTAATAAGCTATTTTTCTACCAGTGTTTCCGTTGCAAATTTGCGAGGGAATATTCCGTCGCAAACTCCAACAGTTCCGTCGCAAGTTTGGAAATTTGCGACAAAAATTTTAGCAACGGACCATTTGCGACGGAATGTGCTAAGTTTGCAACGGAATTTGTCCGTCGCAAAATAGCTTTTATCTTGTAGTGTAATTTACCACTAATTTCCTGTGATTTTTGCTACAATTTATATAACAAAGCAAGGAAAAACATAAAAATGGGTTATCCCCTCTACGTAGTAAGCTTGGTGATTTTGTGACCTTCTCTGTAGTCTCGCTGCTTTACTTATTAGTTATTCACTAAAACTAAAACACTTGTTAGCATTGAAAAAAGAAGAGAGATTATTTTATTCAGGAAATCTTTATCAAAGATTCACAACAAATGTTGCAACGCGAAAAGTCTTATTATTATAGTCGGACCTATTTACGTGCTTAATCATCTCCAATTGAACTTCCATTTGCATCCTTTTGACACTCGATGTAATTGACGATAAACAAAATATCATATTAACATGTTGTCAAATTTGCAATCGAAGATCAAATTAATTGATTAGATGTTTACAACCATAGCATCATTTTTTGATACAAAAACGCAAACAAGAGATTATAAAATTATCGCGGTAACAGTTTAAAACTATTTTCAGATCAAAAATTAATATAAGCAATAATAATCAAGAAAGAAAAGACAGAAGTGCAAACATACCAGAAAATGTGATAAACCAAGTTGATGTTCGAGAATCAAGAGAAGAAACCCAAACAAATCTGAGACCTACAAAAAAAAGGAAACCCTAACAAATAAGTGGGAAGTCCAAATCAGCATATATATATTTATTAATTACATTTCATGAGTTCAGATATTGAAAAGTAAAAATAGAAAAGCAACAATTAAAAGTAGTGCAAGGACAAACTAAATTCAAAACCAAATGAACTGAAAAGTGAAAACTAAGAACACGAAAGCAAGGAACTATTGAATCAATAAAAAAGGGTTACAAGCAACAACAAGCAGTTTTGTCATACCTATCCTAGCATACAACATGACAATTGAACATAGTAACAAACTCCCAACCAAGCAACACAAAATAGGTATTGCAACATATATAAGCATCTCTAGAGCTTTAAAATCAAAGGGATTGAAAATTATACCTTTCATAGAGATGGTGATGGAGCTAAAACCACCACTAACAGAATAAATTTAAAGAAACCTGAAGTCACGAAGGTTAAAGGTAAAATCAACAACTACATCAAGAGTAGGGAGATGAACGAAAGGATTTCAAATGTTTAAACTCAAACACCTAAACAAAAAAAGCAAATGCTCAAACAACATTAAAGGTCGCAATTTGAAACACAAATTATAATTATAATTATAATTTATTATTATAATTGCAAAACAATTCGTACCTGAGTAAAACTGAAAGTGAAACTAAAAAACAAATGAAAATATAGGGATATTGTTTAGTAGGCTGATGAGCTAGACGATCAAGGAAACTTTAAAGAAATAAGTCTCACCTCCACCAACAGTAAACGGTATGCAAGTCTTTTGAGGGGGAAAGGAAGTGTAAAAAAACTAATTCATAATAATGTGAAGTGAAAAGGGGATACTTCCCCTGGTAGGTCATAGCAATGTATTGATAGTTTGTTGATTTGTTAATCAACTCATATAGTCATATGGTTGGCTTTTTTGCTATGTCTATGCCTTCAGAAGCTACTGTTTATAAGCAGAAATTGCTGCATAGATGATCAAATGATCTAATTGCTACTGAAGTTCGTGTTGCTAGTATCCTGTTTTTTTAATACAATAATAATCAATCCTATTATATTACTTATCTAATTATCTTATGTGACACTTATGATATTACATGCTTATTTCTGGAAGAGGGAGATGAGAATCTCTGCGATAGACAGCCTTGGATTTTGCTTAATCTTATTTGTATATATAAGCTTAAAATTTTGAAGCATCTAATTTTTGATCCGATAGTCATTCACATGTAGAGCTCTGATATTTGACGAAGTAACAGTTAAAAGCAATAGTTAGTAAGCTCTGTGTTCAACCTTGGTTAAAATAACCATGTGTTATGCCTACATTTTTTTTCCTGAGGGAAAAAGTATCCTACTTTGAATGTTTATTGAAGTTTTTTATAATGGAGGTGATGGTATATTGTTTTCCTTTTTCTTCAAAGTTGCTTTCATATGGTTTAAGTATTTCATCATATACTCTATAAGAATAGAATTCATCAACTCATGTGCCATTTTGTTATTATTACTGATTTACTTATATTTTTTCGCCTATAATTGCTTAACGTAATTTATGCCTTTTGATAAAAAAATCTGACACTGAAAACTACAAAAATAAAAGCAACAAACTGAACCAGAAAGGGTTGCAAGCATGAGCCAGATAAAAAATAAGATAGAAGAACCAAAAGACCAAAATAAAAAGCAACGATGAGAAAGAGGAAGAAGAAAGTGAAGCTAATTACTTTTTCAGATCTGATGAAACCACTTTCAATTCAAACCACCGCTGCTCCGGTTGCTTTCGTTCCCCGCCGCCTGTCTTCATCCGCCACCGCTACAAACTTCAATCAAAAATAATTTACCAAATAACATTAAAAATTCGCAAAGTCTTCAATTGTTAAACGAAAAGCAAATTCAAACTGAAAATCAACCAAATTCAACACATATCACACAATTAGAAAAATTATCGAGTTAAATATCAAAAATCAAACTAACAATAATAACCTAAAATTGCAATGAATCAAGTTGAAGATTGAAATACAATCGGGAAATAAAAGGGTAGCAAGAAAGTGATGGATAGGGTCGCAACGAAAATGGCGGATGAGAAAAAGAGGAGATGAAAGTATAGAAAACGGCGCAAGAGAGACAAAGAAAAGAGGAGAGGCGGAAGAGAAAGAAATGAGAGGGTAAGAAAACTGAAGAAATGAAATGGTAAGCAATGAACGGATGAACGAATGGCCCGGATGCAACACTGTTCATTTTCAATAGTGTTTTGAGAAGCATGTTTTTTAAGGTGTATAGATATAGATATAGCACTGTCAGTTCAGATAATCAGTTCAGTTCTGATTTCAACCAATCAGTTTGGTTCATTTCAGTTCAGATATTTCAATTATTTTTTGTTTCATTTTAGTCTCGTTTAGATAATTTTTATTTCAGATCAATTCAGTGTCAGGTTGTTGCGTTTTCAAATCAAATCAATTCAGTTACAGTTGGTTTCAGTTTATAGCCAAAAACAGATAAACAAAAAACAGTTCAATTCAGTTTCAGATTGCCACGGTTGGTTTCTGATTCAGTTGGTTGCAGTTCAGCTAGTTGTAGTTCAGATATTTTTTGTTTAGGTATTTCAGTTTGGACATTTTCGTGTAACTGAATTTGTTTCAAGTAATGAGATATTTTTGGTTCAAATATTTGTTTTAGATATTTTAGATCCATTATAAGTTTTTACGATACTAGTTTTACAGTTAAATTGCCCTTGAGTCTAGACAACATAGGATGATCTTTGACCAATACAACTATATGAGTGATCGTTTCATTGAAGGGCTTGTCTTCTATGCATCAGGTTGCACCGTCAAAAAATGGTGCAACCATGCATGTGAAAATCGTTCTTTTATCCTAGGTTCCACTGCAAGGGTTGTTACTTAGTGGAATAATTATGGTTATACATTTGAACAATGATGGTTACTCACATTTTATACCTATTTGAACAACTTCTTACTTATGTGAATTACAATAGTTAATTTTTTGAATTGTATGAATTACTTATTTGAATACTGATTTATGGTTACTTCTTTAAAATATATAGGTTAATATTATTAATTATGTATTTGAAATCGAGTTTTTTTAACTTATATGTTACGGAGTGGTTTTTAAAATATTGATGGTTAATAGTTAAAAGTGGAATGGTTAGTTGGTTATTAAATAATAAAGTGATGGTGAATCATTATTAATACACATGTTAATTATTAATAATATTATGCATGGTTACTTATTTAAATATCGATACTTACTTGACTAAGCAATGATGGTTACTTACTTAGCTACTTATTAGGTTGAGATTACTTGTTATTAAAACCATGTTTATATAATTGAACGATAATATTTTTTATAACAAACGAATCGTAATAGCTTCAATTGCATTTTTAAAGCAAATCGTTTAGGTGTTTGTAAGCAATATTAACATAAATTATTATGAAGTATTAAAGATGGAATACTTGTCTTATATTTAGTATTTAATATTGATGATATGCACTATACAAGTGATTGTGTATTTTAATGATTGTTAAAAAATACAAGTATAAAATTGCTAGTTTAATTGAAATAAAGTGATTATCGAATGTGGATTTTTTTTTAACTGTTCATCATGCACAATATTGGTAGTTTAAGTGACAGTTTAACAATCATCAATATTGGTAGTTTAACTGACAGTTAAACTAGCAACTGATAATTGTCAAAGATTAACCAAGCTGACTAAAAATTCGATTGTGCTCCCGGGAGTATATCTCTTGATATACTCCCATTTTTAAGCGGATAAAACATTAGTTCAAAAATATAAAACATTGGTTCAAAATTATTTAGGATAAAACATTTGCTTAATTCTATAAAACAATGGTTCAAATGTTTGTCTAATAGAACACTTATTGAATTTCATAGAACATTGGTTGTGATAATTTTTAGATAAAACAATTTTCTAGTGTTTGTTTTATTATTAATTATATTTTAATAATATATAATTTGACATGTTTGTTTTATTATATTTTATGTTCTAAAATATATAGTTGATGTTTTAAAGTTTCATATAAAACACAAATTAAATCTTATATTAGTTAATGTTTTATTATGCTAAATTACAAAATTTTTTTTTTTTAATATACATTCATTGTTTTATTAAATAATATTAATGTTTTATAATATTATGCGATGTTTTATAAAAATTTTATTATGTTAGTTTTAGCTTACGATCTATAATGTTTTATCTTTTTTACCAATTGTTTTATTATAAAATGCAAATGTTTTAGTTAAACTATACGTATTTAACATTGGACACTTGTTTGTTAGAAATCAACTGTATGTTTTATAAATATTATACTTTGTTTTATAAATTTTTTGTTTTGTTGAGTATAACTTATGCTATATTATAGTCAATATTTTTGTTCTATTAGGTTTTTATTATTATATCGATTGTTTTTTGTTTAACTAAAGATGTTTAATTCAATTAATTTATAAATCAATTGTATTGTTTTATTATCTTAAATTAGAAATTGTGTCTTTTTATATACATCTATTGTTTTATTAGATAACATAATTGTTTTATTATATTTTTTCACTAATTAAATTTTAATTATTTTTCAACAGGAGTATATGAATGCAGCAGATGATGCAACTATTTGTCATTCAAGCAATCCAAGTTCTACACTTCAGATTTCTGAACCAGATTCATATTTTGGAGTCAACAGTATAACTTAGCTATACATATATTTTTTATTCATGTTTTTCTTATCATACGTTAATGTTTTGTAGCAGTTAATGTTTTGCAAATTGTACTTATTGTTTTGTTTTCTATATTGTTCTGTAAAAAAACGTTATTGTTTTGTAATATGATCAATGTTCTATGAAAAATACTTGATGTTTTTTTTTTTTAAAAAAACGGGTGTATATCTCTAGATATACACCCGGGAGCACAGTCCTCGGATTGGAATATCATCATGCACAATATTGCTAGTTTAAGTTGTTGGCAAGTGATATCATCATTTGTTGTTGAAAGTCGTTCAAACTATGTCAACAGTCCTTTCACCTATGCGACAATATCATAAAAAAGCACAATAGGCCATATCCCCAAACAATTACATAACTATATTACCAATAATCTCCACAAGAACAAGCCCCGTCCTGGAATTTGTGAAATCTATTAGCATCTCTGACAATAAAAACTTTGTCTAAAACCTTAGATAAACCCTTGATGAACTCATGGCAATCAACACAAACTCTTAGATTCTTGAAAACCCTTATAACTTTCTTGTTTCTCTCCTTTCCTGGACAAAGTAATGACAGTCCTATAGCCAGCTTCTCACTGTGAACTCTCAAATTTTCTGCCTTTGATTCTTCTTCCACATCGTGCATTGCAAATCTTACTTCATGGGAATAACCCCATTCTTCTTTCAATCTTATTTCCATTTCTTTCAGCTTTTCATGGATTTTGTCAATGAGTGGGTGCGTATCATCTCCACCGTAAAAGAAATGAACCTCCTTTTCAACTTCAACCCAACTCTGACCTGCCTCTTTCCTTAACCCCTTCTTCCTCACTGCTTCTCTCAGCTGTTGACACTCTTTCCAGTAGCCCGCGTTAGCGTATAGATTTGACATCAAAACATAATTAACAGGATTATCTCCGTCCAACTCCAAGACAATCTTTCCTATTTCTTTTCCGAGTTCTAAATCCCCATGAACTTTGCAAGCACTAAGCAGTGTCTGCCACACACCTACGTTTGGTTTCATCGGCATGCTCTCTATGAGATTTTTTGCTTCCATTAAACGCCCAGCTCGACCTAAGAGATCAACCATGCAAGAATAGTGCTCAACCTCTGCTTTGATCCAACGGCCGTTGCACAGTTTTAAAAAGTATTCTTCACATTCTTTTACCAGCCCTGAATGACTGCAAGCTGATAAGATTGCCAAGTAAGTTATCCTATCAGGCTTTATCTTTTCTGAAAGCATCTGATTGAAAAGAACAACTGCTTCTTCGCCTCGGCCATATTTCCCATAACCAGTGATCATCACAGTGTAGGAAACTCTATTTTTTAGTGGCATTTCACTGAAAATTCTTTCTGCTTCTTCCATCAAACCACATTTATGATACAAATCAGCTATTGAGTTACCAACTTCAAGCTCTAAACCAGAGGGGACCTTAGTGGAATAAGCATGAAGCTGTTTCCCTTGTTCCACGAAAGCAAAGTCAGCAAAGACACCAATCAAAGCCGACAGAGTGAACGAATCTATCTGTACCCTGCTCTCTCTAAGCTGACTAAGCACAACAATAGCCTCCGAAAAATGCCCTTCTTGTGCATAACCCAAAACCAGAGAAGCCCAGGAAACAACACTTCTGTCTTCAATGTAATCGAATAGCTTCCGAGCCTCAACCAAATATCCACACCTTACATAAAAGTCAAGAAGGGCACCAATAAGAGCCGTCAGGTCAGAAACTGGAAATCCTCTAGCAATAAGTGCAGCATGTATTTGAGTTCCCCTAGATATATCCTCATCAATACTACAAGCTTTAAGAACAGACGTAAATGTGAACTCATCAGGAACCATTCCTTCCTCCTGCATTTTCCAAAACAATGTTATACAACTCCTGTCATCGCCTACTGAACTGTAACCTGCTATAATAGTATTCCAAGCTATAACATTCTTCGCGCTCAACTCATCAAAGGCTTGTACTGCATCCCTCATTCTTCCACACTTCGCGTACATATCAACAATAGAATTGCCCACAACAGGAAACCATTGATACCCAGCTTCTTTCACACAAAACCCATGAACCTGCATTCCCTTTTCAGGGATACCCAACACACCACACGCCTTAAACGAGGCGGAGAACGTGTACTCATTCGGTCTAACATCAGAAAAACCCATCTCATACAAAAGGGACAATGCACCTTCAGCATCATTACCCTGATGCAAACACCCACATATTAAAGCAGTCCAAGAAACCACATTTCTTTGGAGCATTTTATCAAACACCTCATATGCTTTGTCCACTCTTCGGCATTTACAGTACATATCAATAAGATCATTGTTTATTATCATATCTGACCAAAAACCCATCTTCACAACAGCTGTGTGAACCTCCATTCCTTGTTTTAGGAGAATATTTTTTGAGCAATTTCTTAAAAAGTTTGAAATTCTTAATTGTTCTCTCCTCAACAAGCTTAGTGATTGATTCATTGAAGTACATGTTTATAAAATAATTCAATTCGGTAGCAAAATAGTTTGCATTTCATGTACTCCGTAAGAG
Organism: Suaeda aralocaspica; assembly: GCA_016808085.1. NCBI lineage: Eukaryota > Viridiplantae > Streptophyta > Magnoliopsida > Caryophyllales > Amaranthaceae > Suaeda > Suaeda aralocaspica. Next base: position 94,746 of record PYUH01000281.1, read on the forward strand.
TAATTGCATATGGGTCAATGGGTGACTATATAAGTTTGAGAAAATTTTTCACAAGACCATGGTTTTACGTGAAAAAAAATAAAAAAAATTTAATTAATTAATTTATTTATCTATCTTTAAATTAGGTCGATACGTTACAACTAAAGAAACGGATTGACTATTACTAATTGTTTGACAAAATTGATGGGAAAAATTCTAACTTTTACCCGTCTACTCAAAATAATCCAAAATACACTATATACCATTATAATCCAATGTTGTATGCAATATTCTCTATATGCACCATTTTTGAAGGTAACCTGTAAAACAGGTTTTTGTGGAGTTAAGACAACAAATGGAAACTCAACTTTTCAATTTTTCACCTTTTGGCGACTGAACTTTTTTTCTTCGCCCTTTGGGGGCTTAAACAGATTTTAAGGTTGAATTACTTAACATAGTAAGATTTTGGGCCCTACAAACCTCAAATTAGCCACTAAATCTATGAGTTAAAAATTTATACCAATCTTCTTCCAATTTTCAACTCCCTTTTTTCACCATTTTTCTCAATTCAACCCCATATCAATTCTACCACTTTTCTTGCTCTTGTTTCTCTCTTTCTGTAAGTTTTAATTTGATACTTCAATATAATATGATGTAGTTTGGGAATTCATGGGAAAGTTTTGATTTTTTGATGTGGGTTTCTTTCACAATATAATATGATTTGATAGAAAACATGTAAAATTTATTCTGGGTTTATTGTTTTTAATAGGTTCTTGTTGATGGGTAATTGTAATTTTGAACAAATGGGAATTTTCATGTTTCAATTTTAATGGTGGTGGCTAGTTGTGGTGGTGACGAGTGGTAGTGAAGGGTTGGCTAGACAAGTCATTAAGAGTTGTAAATTTAGAAATTTATTATGCATGAAAAAATTAAGTGGAAAAAATAATAAAAAGCATGATAAGTTCAAAAGTCGAAAAAGAATGAAATAAAAATGAGATGAAAAATTCAAAATTCAACAGAATGAAATTCATGAAAAAGAAAGAGAGTAAGGCTTGTGACATAATTAGTTGCTTTTTATTTATGAAAATTGTGCTGTTGATGTGAATTGATTTTGTAAAGAAGTTTGGTTTGGTTTGGTTGATTTGGTTGGAATTGGTTTTTGGAGATGTTCATGATATGTTTTGGAGTTGTTGGTGATTTTCTTCAGCTTTATATGCGTATACCCCGTATTCCATCACATTATCCCAAATTTTATCCTACTCATCACCCTACCCACGTTACAAGCTTACTAAAATTCTTTTTTTTATCTTTGTGCACATGCTATGGTTATTGTGAAGTGAATTCTTTGTCAAGGCCTTAGAGTATTAATTGCATTTCGAGTCGACATTTAGGATGAGTGGATACCCTTAAACACTTGCATGAGGTGTGAGATGTGGGCAGGGCCAGAGCTAGAGGAGTAGCACGGGGTGACACGTACTACCCCTCTTTGCGCCACCGGCTAATCGGCCACCATCAATGCCTCAAGCCTCACCGTCTTCATTCATCATTCGCATGTGGCACTGTCACCTTCGGCCTTCTTTGTCACTTGATCCGTCAACTATTAGAGTATCAGGCGTCTCCGACTCCACCAGATCCACTCATCGACGTCTCTGTCTTCGAGACTTCGACTCTCCGGCAACTGTTAGTGTTTAAGGATGAAGTTTAAATTAAAATCTGATTTTTTTCTTTTTTAGTCTAAGTTGAGTTTATTTAATTTATGTTTCTTCTAATTAATAGACATTAGATCTTGTTTATTTAATCTGTTTTTTTTTCTGATTTATATCTGTTTTAGTTTAAATTTTCGTTTAATTAATCTGTATTTTTTTCAAAATTTCTGATTGTTTAAATAATTAATTTTTTTTTTTTTTTAGTTTTGGTTTATTGTTTTTTTTCAAAATTTCAGATTGTTTCAATAATTAAATTAATCTATTTTTTAGTTTTTGTTTATGTTTAATTAATCTGTTTGTTTGTTTTAAGTTTCTTATTTGTTTAAATTTGTTTAGAACTAATTTATTCATTTTGTTTAATCTGATTTAGTGATGTTAATCTGACTTGTTGATTCGAATTTGTTTAACTTGATTAAATTTGTATAATATGATTTAGTGAAGTTTTAATTTGTATTGACTATTGAGACTTAAACTTGACTCATATTGAGTCTTAAATTTTATTATTCATTGTATTAACTTTAATGTAAGCTTAATTTGCAACTTTTTATTTATGAACCGAATTAATAAATCCGAACCTTTTGTTGTTGAACTGAATCGATTGATCCGAACATCGAAATTTTTAGAGTGCTACACCTATTTGAAATTCCTGGATCCGCCCCTGGATGTGGGATTCGGGTTCCTAAAATTGCATTTAAACACATTTTGCATTTGCATTCCATATTTGGTTTGGAGGGTGAGGGTTAGAGCTTTATTAAAATAAGCTCATCGTTATATGTGCGGAGTGACCACCCGTGAGCTACTCTAGTCATTGATCCATTAAACTTGCTTGGCTAGTTTTGTTTGACTTGTATTTAGGAAGGATGGTAATTGGGTGCCTAATTGGTTGGCTTTGTTCCATGTGTCTTCGGATGTTCTCTTGAGTTATAATGGTTGTTTTGTTTTTTGTAGGGTGTAGTCAATTTATTGTGTTTGCTCGGGACGAGAAAGGGTTCGGTTTGGGGGACTTTGATATACATATTTTATATAGTGTTTTTTCCCTCATTTTCAGTTGATTTCTACGCTTCATAGTTGAGTTTGTGGCTTTATTTCGGTTAAATATCGTTCCTCGGTAATAATTTATGATTTGGATGAGTTTTAGCAGTTTTAGTTGATTTCTAGAGCTTTTAATGTTAATTATATGTTTCCTCGGTTATTACGCGTGATTTTCGATTTGTTTTATGTGTTATAGGAGTGTAAAAGGGAGTTATGAAGTCAACACGAGCTTAAACGAGTCAAAATGGACTTGCCTCGGAATGCGTGCCAAGGTACGAGCAACTATGAACGAGATTTGTAAAAATCGAGCGAAAAATTCAATAAATCGTCAAAAAGTCGCTTAGAATGGCCTCATGCGGGTACAACCTTAAAATGACCTATGATCTATGCGCCCGCAACATAGATCATATTCACCAAAACTAGCAAAATAGACGACCTGCGGGCGCACGGAAGAAATGGGATTTGTTGTCTGCGGGCTCATGAAGCCTCAATTGGGGTCCGCGTGTCTGTCTTCTACGCTTTTTGATCGTGGGCTTCGTTTAATTCAAGCCCATGTAGCATATAAGGGCCATAAGGAGGGTGGACGGCCTTACCTAGTTTTTTGAGCGAATTTTAGATTTAACTTTCTCTCTCTAGAAATATTAGATTTGTTTTGTTAAACACTTGCAATTCAATTCAATTCAAGCGTTTATTTGGCAATTTCTTTCCTTTTCTTTTCTAATTTCTTTTTAGTTTTCATTGTTTAGTTTAGTTTTTTTGTTAGATTAGTTTAATTTTTGTTTTGATTTGTTTGTTAATTAGTTTAGATTCTAGTAATTAGATTATAGTTTTAATTCTTGTTAATTCAGTTTATGTTTATAATCATGCTTAATTATTTGATTTTTGTTCTTGTTTTCATAACTATGAGTGAGTAGTCAATTTTTCTAGGGCTAGGGTATCTATGAACATGTTATGAACTAATTTTATGTTTCTTAATTGATTCTTAATTAATAATTCAATTCCTATTATTGACTGCTATTTATTGCAACTAAATTGTGGCCAAATTTAGTTGTAAGTCAGGTAATTGTCGAAATCGATGCCAAGATGTAAGATTACCACAATAAGACCACTAAATATTAGGAAACAAAAATTTATGCGAGCGAGAGCCGGTAAAGGAGTTTTGAGGGAGTCTAAGTTCGAGAGAATTAGTGTGTTCCAGTTCAATGAAAGTCAATGAATTGATTAATGAATGTTTTATGAATTTGTTGATTGTTCATAGTGAACCGACCGCCCTAAGTTTCCATATTAGAGTTTAATTTATTATTTTTGTTGTTTTCGTAGTTTTTTGTAGTTTAATCATAATTCGACAAATGCCCCTTACACAGTTTAGACTTTTTGAAACTAATAGAGTTTAATAGCTTCCCTGTGGATTCGATCCCTACCTCCCTAGTTATATTACTTAGTGTTGTTCAATATTTTTGTGAGGTGTGCGATAGCCTTGTTCAAGTTCCAAGTTGTAAGGTATATTAAAGGTTTGACTATTTGGTTTCAAGTTTGACTTTATTTATGAGTCTTCCGCTGTAGTACTTCGATAATTGCCTTAACTGTTATCACGGTGGCGGTAATACCTTGATAATTCTTATTTTATTAATTAAATAGTGAGGAAAATATATTTTAAAAGGAAAGGAATTTCCAGGGTGTTATAATTGCTGATGAATAAATCAAATACAACAATTTCAAATGACTGTTACAATAGGCATATCGAACAGTTGCATTAGATCTAACTAGCATAGTACCCGCACAGTGCACAGTTTACAAATCTGAAAATTAATTGTTAATGCCGCAAGCAAAATAATTAATTTTTCTTGAGAATTGTTTAAAATAAGATTTGTGGATTGTTTGGATTTTAAAAACAACTACAAATTATATAATTGATTATATTATGAGAAAATTCATTTAAGTAGATTTAGATTAAGATAAATACATTATCGCATATTGATGAGGCTATCGCACACTTATCAAAAATAAACCAAACGACACTAACTAATGTAGCTAGGGAAGTAAGGATCGAATCCTCAGGGAAGCAATTGAACTCTATTAGTTCTAAAAAGCTTAAACCGTACAAAGGGCCTTGGTCGAGAAAAGTTGATTAATTAAATGACTACTAATTAACTACTAATCAATTACGGGAAATGACAAAGATTAAAACCAATAAATTAAGCCTAGGGTCATTCGGGTCACCAAGAACAACTAATGGATTCACTAACAAAGATCGTTCAATCTCACAATTATCATCAAATTAGGGCTCACTAATTCTCTCGAATTTAGACTCCCTCGAAACTCATCTAGCGGCTCTCGCTCATGCCTAGACTAATTCCGCCTATTATTCAGTGGTCTTATTGTGGTATTTTTACCTCTCGGCATCAAATTCAACAATTACCAAAATTACAACTAAATCTGCACACAATTCAATTGTAAACGAAAAACCCAATAACAGGAATTTGACTACTAATTGCGGAATTGAAACAATCTAATTTAATTAGTCAAGGTTTCCCTAACCCTAGAGATTTGACTACTCACTCATGAACATGAAAATTAAAGCAAACATAATCATAAAATTCATAATTGAATTCATGAAGTAATTGACAATTAAACTAATTAACATCAACAATTAACTAAATTAATTAGACTAAAGAAACTAAAAAGCATAAATTAAACCAACTAAAAAGAATAAAAGTAAAAGAATTACCAAATTGAAGAACAAATTGAGGAACTTGAATTGAATTGAAAATTATTGTTGAGAACAAAAACCCTAATTCCCAAATTAATTTTGAGAGAGCAAAAGTGCTTAAAAATAAAACCTAAAAGTCTAATTCTCAATTATGAAAAGCATAATATTATTTTGCCTAGAAAGTCGTGCCTTTAGTACCCAAAGTTGGGCTTACAAAGTTTAAGTACGAAGAAAATAAAAGAAGAATAAAAATCCCGGAAAAACGGCTGATGCGGGCGCATAGGAGATTTATGCGCCCGCATCAACCTCCCAGAAGCCCTCCAAAGCTGAATTCTTTGTTAAATGCGGGCGCATAGTAATTTTATGCGGCCGCATAGAATGCTCAGAAGCTTGTTTTCTTTTCTTCTTATTTCTTCATGATTTCTTCAAGACTTGTTTTCATAACTTTTTTGGCACGCACTTCCATGCATCTTCATTCTTATTCCGTCCCAGCTTTCCGGCTTCGTTCCGAGCCTCGGTTTCCGTGCTCCTGAAATAGCAATACACACCAAAACCGAGCATAACAACCGCAAACGATAAAATCAAACTAAAAAGCTCTAAAATTGCCAGAAATCAATCAAACTTGACGAAACACTTCAAATTAGCTAAAGGACACCAAATGAGCAAAAATCAAGCCAGAATAACAACCATTAGGCATAAAATTGGCCCGAAACAAGGGGGAAAAACACAATAAAAACCGCACATATCACATATATTGATAGGAAAAAATCATGAAAATAATCCGAACTTTGGACGGTGACCTGATAAAAGACTCAACTTTCGTTTTTCCAATTTAAAACCCAACTTCACACATGATTTTCCATTTTTGGACTAAGTGACCGGTGACTTGATAAACTGGTAGCCTTTTCACATTTTTATATTTTTCCTTTTAAAAATAAATTGGATTATATTTCAATATTTTATTAGTTGAGTATTTCTATGATCTATTTAATTCCATTCAATAGTCCTCTACTATTTCATCTTCATTTTTTTTTCTCCCACATATGTCTACTGCTTTCTTTTACTCTGCTCCATATCTTTAACATCACCATCATCCATTAATAAACAATTTTATACTTATCCACCACACCTGGTTCTTACCCACTGCACATACATCCTTCGTATTTTTCTTCCTCCTCCTCATCAAATTATATATGTTGATTTGTTTACACCATCCAACAGCTGAGATCTTATCATCCTATCATCATCATCCATAAGTTGTTTGTTGGTCATGTTGCGTTTGTAGAGGATCAAATCCTTCTTCTCTCCCTACAATCCTGCGTGATTCTCCAAATCATCTTTTCTTCTCACACGCTTTACTCCGATTGATACCCCAAACAACCTCAGACATTTATTCCCTTCTTTTCTCTCCTCTCCTTCCAATACCTTCTCGATCTTTACCGCTTCTGGTGGAGCCACCATCGACATCATTGTCAGCCGCCACCACCACTGACATTAGTCTCATCCGCCACTACCACCGACATCAGTCCAACTACCTATCTTCTTTACCAATCCACCACTTTCTACTGCCCCCATCAACGCCATTATTATTAATTAGAGTCCAATCCAAAAGGAGGGAAAATGTATTTATTAATTGATGATCAACAAAGACAACCTTAGACTATTGAAAGCTCAAAAAAGAATACAATTTTAAAGAAGCGGAATGATAAACTAATGCTAATAGCAGAAAGAAGAATAGGGAATAAAAAAAAGAAGGAAATAAGGAGAGCAAAAGAGACGGAAGGGCTAAAAAGGGAAAGAAAGCAAGAGATATGAGAAAGGTGAGTGAGGGAATTAAAAAGCAAGTCAAATTTAACAAGATTGCAAAATAATAATAATAATAATAATAATAATAATAATAATAATAATAATAATAGTAAATAAAATAAAATAAAATAAAAATATAAAAAAATAATTTCACCCGCTAATAAATGGGGTTAACCTAATTTTATAAGTACAAATTGATTAGAGTCCAAAAAGAGAAAGTCATGTGTGAAGTTGGGTCTAAAATTGAAAAAACTAAAGTTGGGTTTTTTATCAGGTGACATCCAAAGTTCGGATTATTTTCATAAATTTTTCCATATTGATATTATCTATTTCATTCGATTTACTCATGAAAATAAATGTCTAACAATTTTTTTATAACTCTATAAAAAAAACTTAAATTTCTTTATTCATTTAAATAATTTTATGGAATACTAAATTGTATGTAATAGACGATAAGTTCAAAATTAAATAATAACTTCAAACATCTATAAAAAAGATTAATTACGGAAAAATAATGATTAATGTAACATTATTAGAAATTAAGTTTTTTTTTTCATATTAAATATAAATTTGTTCAAGTAATTAGGTAAAATTTATTGACATTAAGATTATTATAATGATTGTACTTCAAAATCAAAAGAGTTAATAGAATTCAAATTAAAGAACAATAACGGAGTACTCCATCCCTTCCAAGAATATTGTAAGTTTGTAATTGCAAGTAAAATAATAATGTTGATTAAGGATCAAATCAACTAATCGTGAAGCCCACATCGTAGAATATTCATAAGTTATACTACTATATGAATTATGTAAAGGGGAAAAAAAGAGGAATAGTGTACATAGTTACCTAAACTAAAGAATATTCATATACTAACTATCAATGAATTATTTGATAATCTTACACTATTGTTGAACATATATTCTTTATATGTTACACACGTAGTATTTCGTAATATATGTGTACATAGAAAAATTATAGCTTTCAACTATTTATTAACATGTTAACTTTCTTATTGTAATTAGGACGAAAAGAGAATATTATATAATCAAAATACCTCATATGTAATTATGCTATTGCTGAAACGTAATTATTGTTAAAATAGCTTAGCAAATCTTTTTATTATAGCAAGTTAAATTTTATCGTTATTAGGTTGTACAAAGAGCATGAAAAAACTTAATAAGAGTGTGATACGTGATGAGGTTTGAAATAGGGGGACTCTATTTTAGTATAGAGTATGGTATGACATGATATCATGTAGTGTGACGATACCGAGTGATTGGTTAACGGTTGTATTAAACGTTTCTCCTATCTTATGCAACATTGTTTTGTGTTGCATCTTGCATATAGCATATCACATATGGCATGATGCTGCTTGTTACAATTGGTTATTTGGCCCAATCTAGTACCAAAAAACACACACACACAAAATTGGTTATTTGGTTATATACTTATGTTATATAACTTAACAACTTCAATAATCAATATTATTTCTTTGAGTTCTCCAAGTCTTACATGACATGATGACTATTTGACTAAACAAAAAAACTTTGATGAGAATTATAGGCAAGTTGAATTGCAATCATCAAACACATAACATTAGTCTCGTGAAGTGGTGAGTTCGTTGTGACTTGTGACTAGCTAGTTTTGCCTATAAATAAAAAATACGAAGTATAAGATATTCTTTCTCCTCAATGTTTCTTCTTGGCCACTACTTTACTTACAATCATTTTTATAATTATATTTTGTGAGTTGCTATTTATCATCCATAACTTTCTCTTATCGTCCATTTAAAGATTATCATTACTTAAAGTCCAAATATATTATTCTATATATATCATTTGTGTATCACTTTTTTACTAAAATCATAAGAAATGATACTTGTTATTATAGACAAGCGAGAAACAAAATATGAAACAATAGTTTTGGATTCGGGATTTGAATTCTTAACAAAGTCCATGCAAATACAAATTAATTTTCACCAGAAACATGCAGTAGAACATTTAAGCATGCTTGAATTCTGAAGAAGCCCTTGTAAAGTAGTAGTTCATGTAACATTGGCACATTGCACCACCTAATAAAACTTTAATTATTGACATTTGAATGTATTTAACTAAAGACTAAACTAGCACCAGATTAAAATGCATCATGCCATCATGTTTATGTTCATGCTTCTTGTGCAATTGTATCAATGATCCATGCATGTTGATCCATCTTCATGATACCTCTTCTGTATTAATCTAGCCACTCCTATGGAATCCGTTGCCGAACCGCAGAATGCTAGCTAATGTACAGGCTTCAATTGCGTTGATAAAATCCTTCAAAAAAATCCAAGAAAGGGTAACAAAATTTGAAATGTAATATATATATAGAAACAGATTAGTTATAAAATCTTTGATAACCTACAAAAGAAAGAACAACCGCATTTTGTAAGAAAATCATCACCTTTTCAATTGTGCTCATGTCATACATTTTATAAGACTTCCTTAACAACAAATCAACATTAAATGTTATTAACTAATATAATAAAACCAATCGAAAATTCCTCGTTCTTCAAATGTGGGACGTACAACAGGAGCAAGTGATTAAATGAAAGAGTCATTGCTCCAAACTACGAGTCAAAAAAGACTAGCATACACGATTTTGCATGCTTACTTTGTGTGTTAGTGTTTATGGAACTAACATGTTTCACAATGTATGATACTTTTAAGGACCAATTTCAGTACATAGTTACATTACATATGATCATATAAACCCTACATACCTTTGTTTGTAGATCCAAATTATATACAGATAATACAATATTTAAGTTGACACATCAATCGTCGCGCACTAGGTTAGTAACCTATGAAATGTCTAATATGGAAATATTTTTGCAAAACAAAGTCATATCATAAAAGTATGTAATACGAACATATGGTTAGTTGACAAAAGATAATAATACAAATAAAAATGACAGGAAAAAAAAAAAATAGCAAAACAGTACAGTAAATAAAAGAGAGAGGAAAATCAGAAATAAGGTGATGATGACAGAAGCATAGAGAGCACAAAGGAAAGTGAAGTGCAACACCATTCGATCACCACATTCTTCATTCAATTCATCTCTGATTATTAATTCAATGACATAACATATATTATATATATGCACTTCATCCTCTGTGCTCTCTATCTTCTGTCAACACATTCCCACCACTTTCTGTTCCCCCTCTTCATTCTCTTTACTTTTACTACTACGTACCCTACATAAACAATTATAAACCTTTCATTTCATCTTAATTTCTTCTTACATTTTATAAGGTTATAATTACTATTTCACCCTATAATTCCGCCTTTTTTCATGCTTATATTTATGTTTATGTTTATATATATTTTTCCGATTTTTTCATGACATTAAGACTATATATATATATATATATGTAAGTATATATGTATTTTTTTTTAGTAACTTTGATAGAAAAAGACTTTGAGGGAGAGAGAGCTAGAGAGAGGATAATTAATGAATAATGTATGTGTTGAAAGAGTGTTTTTTTGCCCTATTTATAGGAAAATAAAAGCAACCACAGAATTTACTAAAAAAAGAGTGAATACTATTTACTTTTTTACAATTGGGTACTTCTGATCTTCAAGTACTACTTCACTTCACCAACTATTTGATTGAATGAAAGCCGCCCCACAGTTTCCTATATCTTTTGTTTTAACCTTTTTTCTTTTTTCTTTTTTTTTTTCCTGATGATGATGGTTTTGTTCTGCTGTGCTGCATTCTCACCTTATTACTGTACTACTATAAATATCAGTGAGGAAGTGAGCAATGACAGCCGTATGATCGAAAGCGGAACCAATCATGTGGTTTAGAATGATTGAGGTAGTAGATGGAGTTTGTTTGTGTGGTAGAGGAGAGGAATAAAACCCTTTAACTGAAAGGAGTTGACTGATTCATTCATGGGAAATTGGAAGCCCCACTACAATATTTGCTCAACAGAATTGTAACCACTTGCTAGCTTTCATTGATTTTGGCATGTGACATTCAGATTTTTGGGATCTGTATTCAGTTACACTATGAATCTTCAGTTACATGGACTGAAAATTCTTGAGTTATAAGAAAGTACGTACATTCACAGTTCCTGTCATATTTAGTGCTTAAATAAGCAAAATGTTGTTAGACTGCATATGTTGGTTTTCAGAACGATCAACAATTTCCTGTGTTAGGCAATCAATGAGACTCTAATGCTGAACTGTTAAACAAATGATTATATAGCAAAATTTACAATTAAGCCAAATTCTTTCGCTCAGAATACATAGAGACGTATGGTATTCAACTGTTCAAAACCCTCATTTAACAATGTATTTAAGGTCTAGTTCATACAAAAATTTTACCAAACAGAAGAAAAAGAAAAAGGGAAAAGAAGGAAAGAAAGAAGGAAAAAAACATCTATATAACATGTACCAAACTCTGCATAAAGTGGCTAAGGTTGAACTAGCTTAATAAACACTACTAATGGTTTTCAGCCAAACAAAGAAAGGCCGAATACAACAATTGTCAAGTAAACACCGCAATCCATCAATAGTCCTCCCATGAGGTTCTTCACCATCAAACCCAGCTCTAATGCTCTGCCAGCTTCTTCCGCCCAAGCATACTCATCACCCAAAAGAGATGCACCATTACCTTTATCCACCACTCGAGTCAAATTCTTCCGGTTATCCGGAAGAAGTCTCCAGACGATAAGAGTAATATTGGTTATTAGTACGAGAAACAATGGTCGGAACAACAAGACGCCCCTAAAAAGGTTGTTCCCAACCAACGGAAATCCGGCGGATGACAAGACAACCAAGATTGCCATTGTTACAGCACACAATAATCTATCATGCTCGGAAAGAGCTACAGCAACGTTTACTTGCTGTGAAGTTACATTACTAATAGGGATCTGATGGGCCACCATAAAAACTGCATCAAGAACTTTCTGAACTCCTGAAGAAGCTTCTCCTTTGTGTCTATCTTCAGATACAGATGTTCTAGCGGGCTCAGTTGCCGGCTCAGTTCTTAACAAGGGCTCAGTAGCTGGCTCAGATATTCTTCGAAAGGCCTCTTCATTGCTTCGACGACCTAATGGATCATCCCGACTAATGTTGGAAAATTGATCATGCATAAAGTTAGAAGATTTGTCTTCCTCAGTTTGAGATACTGCAACACCACAAATATTAGTGAAATATAGTAGAATACGAAACTTCAAACAACCTAACAAAGTAAAATATAAGATTAAAAAAAAAAAATTAAAATAATACGTAGTAAAAAAAAAAATTTTTAAAAATAAAAAATAAAAAAAATAAACAATGCTTCAAGTTGGTTAAATGTGATTTATTCTGGGATACATCAAGAAACCACCAAAGTAGAATCTTTGGTTGCCTGGTGAAAACCAAAATAGTGGATAATGATGCTGTCAACTACCATAAACATGATAAACAACTTCACAAACAAGTTTTAAAACGCCAAATATACAGGCAATACAGCTATGCAGTCAATGTTAAAACCACTTAAGACTTGACAATTGATAACAAAGTCTTATAAGTTTACAGACTAATAGGTGCTAATCATAAGGCTGTTCTGATAACAATATTGCAGATGCAGGACCCTGAAAGCTGAAGCTAGACACCACACAAACATCATCAACATTTCTCAGCTACATACTTTGTACTATCAAATGTCAAAAAATTTTGAACCTTAGCCAAAAGTATTTGTAGGACGTTGCCATCTAAAATTTGTGGTGACATTCACATTACTTTGAGCATATTCAGAGGCTAAGGTAAAATAATAACTTAGCCTTCTACTTCAGTTTCATAACAAGCATACATTACAGGTTTTTCCTTGTAGAACCTAAGGTTACAAGTTGCAACAGTTAGGTTAAATTGCTCCGACAACACTTAGGGTCTGTTTGGTAGAGCATAAAACGTTTTCCCTGAAAACAGTTTTCTTATGTTACATCGTTTGGCTTGGAGTAAAATATTAAAATGTAAAACTTGGGATGGAAAATGTTTTTCCACCATGTTGAAAACATTTTCCTCCAAAATTGGGAGGAAAACATTTTCCATCACACTTTGAAGGAAAATACTTTTCCTTACAATTAAAATGCTTGATTTTTCATCCAACCAAACAATGAAAATTGCCTAAAATGTAAATCATTTTACATGCAACCAATGGAAATTGTTTATGAAAATGGGTTTTCCAATGTAAAAAGTTTTTCATGGAAAACTATTTTCATCCGAAAATGTTTTACGTCCTACCAAACGGACACTTAAAGCAAGCAAAAACTGTAGACAACTAGACATACAAAATGCAAAGTTGTCACATGGAAATACAGCAAAACAGAACTCTACTTTACCTTTTTTACACAGGGAAAAAAAAAAAATCAATCAGTATATCAAAGCCTTAGTCCCATAATTGGGGTCGGCCAAAAAACAAAAATTACT
>PYUH01000281.1:110190-141392 GCA_016808085.1 Suaeda aralocaspica
CAAAAAAAAAAAAAAAAAAAAAAAAAAAAAAGGCACTAAAAACACAAAGGGTTGCATTATAATTCATGCTCCAGTACACAAAATCATAGATATTGACCTGTAAAAGCAAATGACCTTTAGATTCATTTCCCAAAAATACAACAGTGCAATTACACTGTACAAGGTCAACTTTAGTTTTCAAACGTTAAAGTCAAAAATCACAATCTTTAAATTTGAACTCAAAGACTAACAAACCATCTTCATGAGAGGTTAGGGGAATTTGACGAAAAGAAATCTCTCTCCTCCATGAATCTAAAAGCATTTTCATCATAATTAACAACAATGAAGTGTCCTGCACTCTAAATTCTAAAGAATTCTCAACCCCAGATGAGAAGTGACCCAATCATTTTTATAGGAAGCCCCTGTGATTGGCTAGGGATTCAATGTCCAATGAGATTATTATAGTCCGCACAATCTCCTCTACCCCTTTTCAACATTCTGCATAAAGACAAGCAGAAAATCTAATACCCTCCTCTCCATCAAAACAGGCCCACCTTCCACAGTGATTGCAAGTAGCACATCATTTCATCCCACTTGAGTGACATTCAGCAGCAGCCACAATTCCCAGTCATGACCAATTTAAGCATCAAAATGGCCTGGTTACTTGATAGCCAATTTTACAACCACTAAACAGAACTAATTGCAGCTAGAATTGACTTTAGAGTGTCAAGGTACAAGTTTGTTCTGTCCCCATCCCATCAGCAAGCCTGTAAGCCTGTTAGCTGTCGTCCACCCTTGTTTCTACCCTATCTATTGTTCCCTCCATTATATATAACAGTCCCATCCAATTTTCAAGGTCAAACAATAACAAAAAATTCTTTTTATATATAATGAGTTTCAAGGTATTATCATTAACAGAAATTACGGTTTTTAGATAAAAAAAAATATATATATATAATTTTCAAAAACAAAATTAGTGTTTGAGAAACATCCGATGAAAATTAGGTCCTGATTGGAATATAATTTACAGAAGTGGGGTAGAAGTAGTTAAAAAAAGATGTTCACCTACTATTCTTAATAAACATATTAATCTCAACAAATAATCAAACAAGATTACACAATTTCTCTTTTAATATTTCTCTGGTTTCGGATTATTTCCATTAAGGATATATTGATCAGCCAAAACTAATCTCCATAAGTCGAGCAAGCTGCACAACAGCACAAGCACACATAGCTTATCACTTTACTCATATAGTCATGTAGTCATATAGTCACACCAAAAAGTATGGTCCCTTCAGACTACATATTTGGAACCAAAATGCCTTTCGAATAGCAATCCCCAATTCTACACAACAATCAAAAGATCTCCTTCAATAATTTTCTTTCCCCGCGAGTGTTCCTTCAACCATAAAGGATGGAAATGCAAAACGGCATTGATGCTCTCGCTTTGATTCAATGCTGCCCGTCAATGTTGTATTTGGTCAATTAAATACTTGAGTATATGATCAAGTGAGAAGACGAGGAGTGGATAGGGTATATCACAAATAACTAAATGGGAATCAGGAAGACCTAGTAACTGTTGCAATCATGACCATCCATGGAGCTGTGCGCATCAACAGCACAGCCAATGAAGGTGTCATAAATTTGGTACAGTCGAGGTGAAAAAAAAGAAAAGAGATGCTTACAGTCTAATCCATGCTTGCCCCATCAGATAAAGATGGCCATGACAATATGATATGATTTAAGGTAAAATGTCAAACCTCTAATATCTATTTTTCGTAATTAACCTCATAGCAAAGACATTTGATTCACAAAAATACAGGATAATATGACAAAAAAAGCATTGTGATACTCATACCTAAAGCAATATTATATCTAAAATTTGAAAAAAAAAAAAAAATAAATAAAATAAGCTGGGGAAAACACTGAAACAATAAATCATTTAGACGACTCACTAAATAATCAAAAAGCATGAAGGTTACATGCTTGATAAATGTTCTCAATTAAATTTTACCAACAAACAGATCCAATATTCAAATTAGTTAATAGGAATATAGGATATTCCTATACAAGTTGTATAGGAACTATCCAATCATTGCCAAACGGAGCTCCCAAGTAGGGCAGTCCATAGCTTTAGTTCTAAAAGGTGAGAGGACGCACCTTTTGCAGGTAGGAGGAGGAAGTATGCACCCTCTGCCTCTTGTAGGCGCAGCCAGGAAAAAGAAAATTAAATAATAAATAAATAATCAAAACGGAGCACCTCTTGTAAGTAAGTGCACCTCAACCTTCAAAAGGGATATTTTGTACGGCTGGACGCCCCTAGGCACAAGCTTCTATAACTAAGGTTAAAATGGAGGGGAGCTTCCACATTCCCAAGAGATTGTGGTATACCTCATAAATTGAAAGGAAAATACTAAGCTATTAAGTCAACAACGTTATATAGTACAAAATGTTAGGCATTGAAATATTGTCATGTTCATGTTGTATGCATATACAAGGAAAAAAATGAGGCTACTAGGAGGAAGAAGGTAAGGATTACATGCCTTACATCTATTGACGATCAGATGAGGGGAACATCGACAAGATGGTTTGGTCTTATAAGACGAAGACCAAGTAACACATCGATAAAGAGGTAAGAAGAGTGAAGGCGGTAGTAGGCGTATGAGGCTACAGGCCTACTAGAATTTCGCATTATATAGGAAGAATAGAGGGAGCTGATGAATTCAAATGACTTATGTGATTCCTCATAATTATTCATGACTAGCCTCTTGCTAACCCTATATTATTTGGGGATTTATGTTTGGACTATGGACTCCACTACAGACACAGGTACGTCGGCCATGGCCTTTTAAAAAAAATATTGGTTGATTTTAGGTCAAAATGAAGTGTCTTAGTGTTATACCAATGTCCAGGGATCGAGTGTCCGACAGGGGTACTTGAGGTGAAATGAAGATTCAGAATAACATAGCTGGGGACTAAGACTTTGCTGTCGGCCTGTCGTAATCCATAGGGAATTCAAGTTCATCACAACTATATTAATAAAGAAGTAATTGCAAACAAGGATATCGCCATCAGAGCTCCGCTTAGCGTAGCGGAGCTGACTCAAGCATCTCAAATCAATTTGAAAGAAGCTGAAGTCTAAATATCCAAGCTTCTCAAATCTACAAATTCCATTCACCTCAACAACAGCAGCAACAACAAAGCCTTAGTCCCAAACTAATTTGGGGTCGGGAGTCGCAAAAGTCATCAGCAGAAATCCTCATCTTCCTCCAATCTTCCCTGTTTGACACTAAATGTTCTTCAAGCTCCAACACCCTCATATCTCCACTGACAACCCTCATCCAAGTTTGCTTTGGTCTTTCTCTACCGCTCCTACTTCCCTCTTGTTGCCACCCGTCCAACCTCCTTACCGAAGCGTTACTCGATCTCCGTCTTATACGATCAAACCATCTTAGCCGATTTTCCCTCATTTGAAATTAATTTCCATTCACCTATATATATTAAATTTCGGCCTCTTATTCAATAAAAGAGCTATCTACATGAACTCTTCTACTTTTTGACATTTACTACAATAAAGTTCCAATCCACATGTTAAATGAAAATTCATACAAAACCCAAAAAAATAGACAAATCCAGTGCAACTTATAGCACATCAATCAATGCGTTCCAGCAAAATATTAAGGGAAAATATAAAGGGCTACGCTTCTTTTTCATTAATGACATACTCTGTCTATTTCATTAAGTTGGTTGTGTTTACTTTTTAAAAAATTTCCCAAGCATATGTTTAACCATTTACAGCTTCCACCTTGCTTTACAAATAATTATAAAATGTTACCAATATGTATGATACATGGATACTAGAAATGTGAGAAGAGGAAACATGTCCAGTGTCATGAAGTGTCCAATTGTGATAACAATGCCCAAGGATGAAGAGTCTAGGTAACAAAGATGAATCTAATATAAACCCATATGAATATGATTCTTCTTATCTAATTTCTTCATAGTAAAATTTCACTCTCCTTGTATTTAAGATTCCAAACATAAATAACACTATGAAACAAAAGTAGTACATCTTAGTACACATACTCTCATGAGCATCCATTAAGAACCTTAGAACCTACAAGACCCTATCTTTTGGAAATACTCCATACATATTATCTATTATCTTGTTCCAAAAAGTATCAAAATTAAAGCTAACTATTTTTCCTTCCAATCAAGATAAAGCATCAATCATCCAAGATCCAACAAAGACCCTACCTTTCTAACTCCTAAATCTGTCGGAACAATTACAAAATCCAGGCTATTATGATACTTCTTTGGAAAAATTGAGAGAAAAAAAAAACCCACATTTGGGCGATTCGCGTTTAATAAACACACTTTTTGATTATTCCTCAACAAACCCACCTTAGATAGGCTTTGTTGAGCTACATGATTTTGGGTTGCACAAAAAAAAAATTCCACTTTTTTTCCTCTTTCATTAAATACAAAATGCAAAAGCGGTTGTATCTAGGGAAAACTATGTAGTTTGTCATTGTGTGTGGTTGTAGGTGGAAAATTTTGTAGCTTAGAAATTTGATGTGACAAACAAAGGTACAAGGGTTCCACCTTGCCATTGTGGATGCTCTTAGAGTGGGGGCGCACATCCATCTTAACATCAGTATCACAGTAACTCCCACCTTTTTAATGTGCTCCTTCTTAGTAGCCCAACTTTAAAGAAAATGCTCAGATCGTGACCGAACCACTCTCCATCTAAGCCACCCTATATAATTTTACGGGCCATGTCTTGATAGACCCAAGATACTTAAAGTACTTATTCACCACTAAAACTTTTCTATCCAAACTCACTACCTCTGAAGCCTAACCCTCTTTAGTAACTAAAGTGACAATCCAAGTACTCAATTTTACTAACTTAACTAAACTTAAACCCTCTAGATTCCAACCTTTGTCTCCACACCAGCCCTAGTTTCATCCACCAAAACTATATCATCCGTACACAACATACACCATGGAACCCCCATCTTGAATAGACCTTGTCACTTGTCACTTCAACTAAAGAGTGCATTTAACAGGTTACACTAACAAGTTAAAAATGAAAAGAGTGCCTATCAAAAGTGTGTTTACTGAGGAATAATCACACGGTATTTATTAAAATTGTGTCGCCTAAAGGTGGGTTCATTTTTGTCATTTGCAAGGAACCCACTAGCTTGAAAAATTGAATGCACACAGCTTCTGCCCCCCATTATCGTCGAAATTCGCCGTACCTCAAATTGCATTACCTCCTATCCTTATCTTATCAAAACAAAAAAAAATTCTAATTCAATACCTCAAGTTGCTTAGTTATGCCAAAACTCACCAATTACCACCAATGTGATACCCAAAATTCAAAGGTACCCAAAACTAAATTTCCTAAGCACATATCAAAATAATAGATATACTACAACATAAAATTCCAGAAAAGTAAAATCAAACCACCAAAGGCTCGGTTCTCGAACCTCTAAATTTCTTCTTATTTCTACTCAAACTCCATAATCATTTTGTTTAATTGTTTCCAGGTAATCTTCTCTCAATTCGTCAAACATTCTTTAATTAAATTTGGGAAATAAATAATTATATTCACTAAGTAACTATTATATGAAAATACTTCAATCATTTCATAGTTCACCAAAATTACCAAACCAAATATTAAAAAACAAAAACCCTAACTTTCCATTCACAAATCAAGTGAAAATAAAGAACAAATACATTGAAATTGAAATTGAAATTACCTGAAGGTAGATTTGATCTAACATTATTATTATCATTATTATTATTATTGTTGTTGTTTTGAAAATCTAGTTGAGGAGAAAAACGTAGTGAAGAAGAATCGCCATCTTTATCAGATAAACTAGGTTTACGACCTGTAATAAGAGCTAAACGATCTTGTCCTCCTTCCAAAATACGACGTCGTCTTGCTTCTCTACCTGCCATTTAACGAAAACTTTTTTCTCTCTCTTCAATGGCGGTTTTTCTTCTGATTTATGTTTTTTTCTTTTTAATTTTTGATGAAATTTGGGAATGAAGATGTTGATTTGTCGTGATTTTGGGAATTTTGCAAAGAATATTTTGAGCTGGAAATTGGATATGTGATTTTGGGAAATGGGAGGAAATGTGTTTTTTGGGTGGGAACTGGGAACGGAGTTTATTTTTGAAATGACTTAATTACCCTTAATTACTTGTGAAAAGTACGGTTATGTCCTGAGTTGATGAAGAGAGGGGAAAAAAAAAAGGTTAAATTGTTAAAAATGTCAGAAGTGGGATTTGAACCCACGCCCTCATACGAGGACCAGAACTTGAGTCTGGCGCCTTAGACCACTCGGCCATCCTGACTTCTTTGTTTATTTTTTGTTGTAAGATAATATGTACTATTATATTTCCTTATTTCTCAAATTTATAGTATGGTTTTTTCCAAAAAATTTGAATTATTTGAACAGCAACAAGTTTAGTAGTTTACAATTTACATTATTTAGAACAGGCTTCCCAATTCTATCTGATACAGAAGTTGATGTCACATAAAGACGGTATGCTAGTCTAACACACATTTACCAAATAGGTAGATATTATCGCCAGTTTAAATGACATTAAACATTCGATCCACAATTAACATGTTGAAACAGAGAGAACAGATTTGTGCTCGGCTCTAAGCCTTGTAAAGCATACCCTAACTCTCACTAGATACCAAAATGAAGCCATATATTTACTGGGCGTGTTATTTGACATTTTGGAGAAGCTGGCACAAGCTCCAGAATACAGTTATGGTATCCAGGCATAAACTACACTAGAAAATACAAAAACACTATCTGGGCATGAGATACATTAACAAAAGACCAAAAACCAGCCTAAGGCAACTCTACAAGTACATCTAATCTACATTTCTCTTTGATCTAAAAAAAACTGGAGAAATCAACTATCCTGTCAGCTTCTTTTCAAAGGCGAGTTTCATCCGCGGAATCAGCAACCTCATATGGCTCACGCTCACCATCATCAGTTTCATCACCACTGATATATTCAGATGAGCTTCCATCTTCTGAATCAGGTACAACCGAAGAATCAAGGGCACTGTTTCGTGTAGGCCTTTGCCTATATCGATTCTTAGCTTCTGGACTCTTGGTTTCGTGAAGATTCAAAACAGAAGTAAAATCTGCATTCTTTTTTCATTTGCAAGCTAGAAGCAATATTTTCGTTTTTCCCATGAGAATGTTTTACTTGATTTGCATCATCAGACTTGACATTTTCAGGCTCACAATAAGTTAAATTACTATCGCTAATCGTCTCAAAATCACTCTTGTCCGCATTGACAATACACTTGGTATTCTTCTCACTACCTTCACTCAGATCATCATCTTTCATATCCACTTCACTATCTTTACCCTGTAGCTCATCTTCGTCATTATATTTACTACCTTTAGTGAGTTGATCGTTTTCCTCATCATTGTTACTCCCTCCACCCACTAGTGGAAAAAATGAAATTTGTTGCGCAAGATTTGCTGCAGTTATCGCAAAACCGCAGCAAAAAAGTACCAACTTTTTTATATAATGATCGATACTATTTGCTGCGGTTTTTTATTCTATTTGCTGCGGTTGAACCGCAGCAAATAATCCAACAAAAATTAAAAAGCTTCAGCCCAAGCCCAGCAATAAGAACCCTATTTTAACCCACTTCCTCTATACCCTCCCCCCTTTTCCTTCTTATTTTTGTCCTAACCCTTTCCTCAAACCCTAACCCTTCATTCCCCTTCTCTCACCCAATGTCGCCTCTCACCCTCATTCCCCTTCTTTCTCTCACTCAATCTCGCCTCTCCCTTCATTCCCCTCCTTTCTATCACTCAATCTCGCCTCTCACTCATTCCATGAATTTCGTCTTCAATTTTGTTTCGCAGAAAAAAGAGTCTTCACATTGAAGAAACGAATCGAAGAGCTTCAATCAAATCTAGGTTTGGCAAATAATGAACTCAAAAATGCTAAACGATTCAAGGGTAATACTGAACAAGAGCTTAAAGGCTTCGAAGTTGAATTGTCGATGAGCGAATCTTCGAATCAAACCCTAGAGGTTTAATTTCTGTCTTTTTTAAGCTAATTTGTTAGACTTTAGGTTTGAATTTGCGATTTTTTTGATGTGATTTTCGTTTATTTGTTTGAGTTTGAATGTTAAAGCTAATTCGTTGATTTTTAGGTTTGAATTTGCGATTTTTTAATGTGATTTTCGTTTATTTGTTTGAATGTGTTTACAATCTATTGAAAGCGTATTCATCAGTTTCTAGGTTTGGAATTTGCTTGCTTTTTGATATGATTTTCGTTTATTTGTTTAAATGTTTCTATCGATTGAAATTCGAAGCTAATTCTTCATTTTTAGGTTTAAATTTGTGAATTATATGATGTCATTTATGTTTCTTTGTTGAAATGTTTTGTTTGATTCTTTTCAGGCAAGAATTGCTTCGATTTAGGATGAAGTTTCTGAAATAGGATCTGGAATTGAGAATTTCAAGGTGATTTTTCGACATTTTCCCTTTTGTTTGTTTTTGAAATCTTTGTTAGCTGTCTCATTTTGATGTTGAATGCATGTAATAATCTTCGGTGTTGAAATCACTGCGAAGAATGAAGAAGATAATCTTAGGTACTATTCACTGTTTGTTTATATTTTGATTAGGAGTCTTATTATTAGTGCTTTGAAATGATTTTATGCGATTTTGAATGAGTTGTGATTGTTGAGTTTGTTGTTGTTTGTACAGAGATGAATTTATTCGTCGATTGTTTGAGTTCAAAGCTGAGATAAGGTTTGTCCTACAAGTCTATTTTGTGTTTTGAACTGTTATTCGCATGCTGATAAAAATTTCGTTTGTACTGGAAACATGAATATTTTTTCTTTGTATAAGAGAAAATAGATTTACAAAAATCAGTTGATTAAAATTTCAAATATGTTTATAGTCCACTAGATAAGAGACTTATCAGTAGCAAAATTTGTCAAATAGCATTGTGAAGTAAATAGACTGGAAGATATTGGTGTGATTGCTGTAAGCCTTTAGTTGGCTTTCCATTATGCTAGCATTCAATTACTTCTTTGTCAATGCAAATTGAAACTTGGACCATAGATTAGGTTATGGGGCATACTTTGTTTTTTGTGTCTATATCAACACCTACACTAATTGCCTTATCATCATTAAATCTTAAAAATGAAGTAAATTTGTTTTTATTTTCTGTGAAGGCTTAATGAATCTGTTATCTAGAGGTATTCTTTGTATCAGATGAACTATGATTGGTTACTGTAAAATCTGATTTTTTCGACCTTCTATATGAATTTGTTTGTAGGCATATATTCGAAAAACTAAGATTGAGTATTGTATAATGTATGTCCCATTGGATTTTTTCGATTCTTCATTTATTTTCATTTAATTCGTGTTTTGTTTAAAGTTGGTTGTGTTTTTAGCTTATGGTTTCTGGGTTTTGTTGGATTTGGGTTTGTTTGGATTGTATGGGTTTGTGAGAGTTGGGAGTTTTTTTTTTATTTCTTCTCTTGTATGTTGTTTTAATTAGATGTTGATAATGAAGTTAGGAGTATTTGACAGATGATGTTGAGGTGGAGTATTTGATATGATTATTATTAATATTAATTTGGTGTTTAATTTTGTTGGAATATATATAAGATGATGTTTTTTGAAGGTATTTCTAAGTTTTAGTTTCTTTTCACTAGTTTATCTGGTTGTTCTTGCGGCCATCAGTTTGCAGTTACTCAGTCTTCGGAAAATAGATACAACTTGCAAGGCTGCAATATAGTTTGTGATTGCTAGACTCTTCAGTTCATTCAACTGTTTCCAATAATGTTGCTGTCTGTATTGCATCGCTATTGCAGGAAGAGCTGGATAGTTTACCCCAAAAATTTCCTGATCGATTCTCCGTTTACTATGTCCTGAATGAGGTACAAGATTATTTCAGCTAATTCTGCTTATTTTTTTTCAACATTTCTGCTATCTTGCATCCAAAATCCGATGCTTGGACATACACCCAAATCCAGCTCTTCTATCAGAGTTGTAACATACTAACATGAGTCCAACATTTCATGATTTAACGAGTAATGATGCATTGTCGACAGATCTTGAGGTGT
The DNA here is from genome assembly GCA_016808085.1 of Suaeda aralocaspica. Classification (NCBI taxonomy): domain Eukaryota; kingdom Viridiplantae; phylum Streptophyta; class Magnoliopsida; order Caryophyllales; family Amaranthaceae; genus Suaeda; species Suaeda aralocaspica. The sequence continues at coordinate 120,305 of PYUH01000281.1, forward strand.
GGACCGCCACCAATGAACAAGGCCATGGCTGCTCATCTTGAAACACTAGGATACACTCCCGAGATGCAATTCCAGTTCTGATTGCTACCTAGCTAGATCATTGATCCTCATTCTTTCGTATTTGGCCATTACCATTATAATTTAAAGGTCAACCTAACCATTCACAGTGTCTAATCTAACTTGATAGAAGTGTATTTTTTTGTGATAGAAGTGTAATTATATTGAAAATAATTGATTCTATGTATATATAACATTTCAGCTTCTAATTTTGCTTTAAAATGAAAAAAAAAATTTAATTTTTTTGGGTGCTTATTTGCTGCGGTTTTGTGAATAACCGCAGCAAATAGTCCATTTTTTTGTTGCAGTTCAACCACAGCAAATAATATGTTGGTTTATTGCTGCTGCTCCAAGTGGTGCGGTTAAAAACCGCAGCAAATACCCCTAAAAAAACCGCAGCAAAAGTGGATTTTTGTACTAGTGACCCTGTTGATCGTTTTGCTCATCCTCGGAAGTGGAAGTTTGAGGATCCTTACAATTAGCATCACTTCCTGAATCTCCATCAGACACATCATGACCTCTCTTCCCACGTTTGCAATTTTTATTATCATTCCTTTCCACTTCTCGACTTTTCCTCTTACTAAACAAAGACACAGATAAACATGAGACATGTTTCAATTAAACTAAACAGGAAAGGAAAAATAAATAATAGGGTGTACTTTGTCATCTGTATAGCTTCATTAATTTGCCGGTCAAAATCATCTGCACATCGATTTACAAAAGAAAATTGTAAATACATCTCAATTGAACAAAGGGAAATAAGCCGCGGTGCCAATCACAAAGTAGGAGGCTTTACAAGCACTCATATGATAGCACACTAACACGAACAAGCTGATGGACAAATCGCTCAATATTAGAGGACAGTGGACAGATTCAATGCAAAAACCTATCAAGATACTTCTATTTTGTAATCACCAAACACAGGTCCTAGAGTGTAGACTCATCATAATTCAGTAGAACTACTAAAATTCTATGCTAGATGACTTCGAAGTCACCACGACATTGAATGAAAATTGGAAACCGAAAACAACCAAGTTTCACAGAATCTAAGGTATAGGTGCTCGACTGGGAAAAAAACCATCGGCAAGGGGATTGTTTTGACACCACAGGAAATAGGGGCAAGGAGAGGTAGGATGAGATAGTATTGTACAGCAGGGAAAAAGAACAGATCTAACTGTCATAGAAGATAGTAAATCTACAAATCAATGGAAAGCATTGACAAGATGCACTTTGGTTGACGCTTGGGAGAACAAACAAATTAGGGAACAAAATGAGGAGAATTATGATAATTAAATAACCAATCAAGTAAATCCAGAATGCAATAGTATGCAGAGTCTTCTTGACCAATTTTTTGTGTTTCGTCACTGTTTTACTTTTATCTATATTTGAAAGTGAACAACTAAAGACCATTATATTTGGGAGAACAAACAAATTAAGGAACAAAATGAGGAGAATTATGATAATTAAATAACCAATCAAGTAAATCCAGAATGCAATAGTATGCAGAGTCTTCTTGACCAATTTTTTGTGTTTCGTCACTGTTTTACTTTTATCTATATTTGAAAGTGAACAACTAAAGACCATTATATTTGGGAGAACAAACAAATTAAGGAACAAAATGAGGAGAATTATGATAATTAAATAACCAATCAAGTAAATCCAGAATGCAATAGTATGCAGAGTCTTCTTGACCAATTTTTTGTGTTTCGTCACTGTTTTACTTTTATCTATATTTGAAAGTGAACAACTAAAGACCATTATGTTCCCTTGTTAAGCAGGAAATCTGTATTTCACCAGAGCTTTAACGAGTGTCAGCCTAAAAGGACAACTTAAGAACAGGCGGCAAGAGTTCAAGAATTCTAGTAATATCTACAGCGTACCAAATGTATACTTCACACGTGTGCGTGTGCGACAGGAACCGGTGATGCCTGCTGCATAGGAGAGACTACCACTTAGAAGAGCTTCTTGCTTTTGCTGTCACTTCAAATCTCTCTCTTTTTTCTACAAAAAACACACACAGCATGTGAAAAAGGCAAAAGCACAACTTCTGAGCACTAGTTGAAAGATAGGAAGGACTAAAAAGGTAACATCCTTACCTTTTGAATCTTTTCAAGTATAGGAATTACTTTAGTTTCAATAGTCTCATGCACCGCTGTCTCAAGTCCAACTTGGCAAGATGACAATTCCTCCTGCATATAATTGGAGCAAAATTGTAATGATCAAATTTACAGTTGACACAACTTGTAGTGAACACAAGCACAACTATTAGTTTGCAATTATACGCACTGAAGCTTTACAAAATTCATCAAGGTTGGTCGCAAGAACCTCCCACTCTAAATTAGCATTATGCAGATCTAGACAATGTTTCCCCCTTTGCTTCTGCTTCAATGTGCTGCGGTTCACTTCCTTATACAACCTATAACCAATAACTGAATTTCCATCATACCTACCAATAAAAATCAAAAAAAATTTAATCAAAACAACTTTACTACATAAAATTACCAAGTGTTAAGGTACAAAAAAAATCAAGTACCAGTAAGAAACCCCATTTCTGTCTTGACCAATCTTATTCTTACGGAAAAGAGAAATTTGTGCTCCTTGCTTCAACGAATCATTGATATAAGAAATCAGATCATCTTGCTATATGCAAAAGACCAAATCACACAAAAGAATTAGTGGCTTTCAATGTGATAAAAATAGAATTAAGCATCTGACATTCAAAGAACATTATACTGGGGGGAGAGACAGAGAGTCTGAGAGAGAACAATGGAACATAAATAACAAATTTGAGAACCAGAAGCATGATTAACATTTCCAAGTAATGCAAGCATAGAACCAGAGTAAAAATCAATATCATTCACCAGTGTTCGGATATCGCACAATGCCTTTAACATCAGCAAACGTATAGTTGGGTCAAGCGTTTTGTATTTGGATATTTCTTCTCTGCATAAGATACTGCCATAAATTAGCATTGAAATTTCCCCAAATCAAATGGGAAAAAGATCAAAGTGAAGAAACAAACACTGTTACCCTTTTGCTTCAGTCAAAGGAACTTCGCCTTCAGCAACCTACACAAGGAGGCAAAAAAAAAAAAAATGGACAGATTTTAAAATAAAATAAAATTACTATGTAAAAAAAAGTTATGCAAAACATTACAGGCTAGCAAAAAAACATACCAGGGGCCACCATTCAGCGAGCTTCTTACAAAGGCATGTCACCCAGACACCAGGATCAGACAATTTTTTATTAACAGGCCAAATTCCCTGCAGGATATCACAAAGTTATAGACAATCACAATGACAATGAGACAAATTGTCATCTTCTTTATAGTGTAATTATAGCATGAAGTACCTCACTTCACTACGTGAGTGGCTTCAAGTTCAAGGCAATGTTTTGCTCACTTTGGACAACTTTTATTATTAATACACAAGTATACAAAAACCTTTTCTATTTTAGAAGGTGCTTTTATCAGTGAAGAGTATTTGATGAAGTGTAATAAATCTATGATATTGATGTTTAATCTAAGTTACACAAAGAAAGGGGAAGCGATGACCAAGATGAGATTCCTTGTACATGTCTTGTTTTTAAAAAAAAAATGAAAAGTTGGGATGATGAGGCAAGAGTGTGATTTATTGTTTAAAAGATTCTTAATTTAACATATTTATTATTTTTAGTAAGTTATTGAATCTAAAAACTAACTTTCACTGTACATAAGCAACAAAAGGCTAATCACATATCCATTGTTCATTGAAAAGACATAGAATCGATGTATGTGAGACTAGAGAAGTAGGGAGTAACTATAATTAAGATCCCAATGAATTCAAGTATTACTCAAAAAGTGAAAACTAAGAAGTAATTGAAAAAGAAAAAAAAATCAGAAAGCAATTATTGTTCTAACTAAATCAGGCTTGTCACAAAAACAAGTAATCAATTAGAAAAACCAAGCATTGTGCTAGATTTTGAATCGAGGGATCCAAAGTATGCTTTGACACAGACACACAGTAATGGAAGTCCATGTATCGTACCCAAAGGCCTAGCCTTAATCCCACAAGCCGGGAAAACAAATGTCTTAAGTAATTTTTTTTTCAAAAAAAAAAGGTCACAAAAAAGAAGTATTGGTCATTTACACTATTTCGAATAAAACAACTATTGCTCGTCAATGTTAAGATAAGCTTTAGCATTTCCCAAAGGTATGGATTGGGGAAACATATTTTAGTACATTTATGTAAAAAAAGGATTGTTGTGTTAACAATTTAACATACACCAAATTTTGGGACCTAAGTTGCTTGGACTTTGCTAGAAGTGTCGAACAAGGGTACATGCCAAAGTGTCAGACATGACCTTATGCATGATATAGGTTCAAAACGAAGTGTTCAAGGATCGATTGTTGAACACAAGTACTTGCAGTGAAATAAAGAGTCCAAGTAATATAGTTTGGGACTAAAGCTTTGTTGTTGTTGTAATGGCTTTGTTTGAGAGTTAGTTGCTAGCTATTAAAAGTTAGTTGTCTTTGACTAGCTTGTTTATGTAGTTGATTGTATTACCCAACTGTGTAAAGTTTTTGGTGACTAAGTTTTTGATATTAGTTATTTTAGTGCATTTTTAACACACAAACTAAAAGCTCTTTCGAAAAGCTCATCATGATAGTTAGTTTTGTCATCCAAAACTCTAACCACCAAACACTACAAATAGCTTTTTGCAATGGCCAAACCTCTCTTTCCCACCAAACCTCTAACTTTCAATCATGTTCATGACGTAGCCACCCAATGTATCCAAGCTACATAAGCTACAACAGCATATATAAGCTATTTTAAAATACAAACAACCTTCATTCCATTAACAAAAATGTGATCATTCCATTCCAAACTCCCAAAAGCAGATTGAATACCTAAATCACGCAGCATCAATCGGCATGGAACATTTTCACGAAATACACACATACAATCTAGCATGGAGCTGTATGTATAGTGCTATAGTACCACAAACACAAACCACCAAGCGCATTACACACAGTACAACGGTGACACTAAAATGAATAAACCTATATCTAAAATCGAGGAGTAATATTCAAACATATACAAAACTCAAACTGAAGATATGAAGCTCATATCTGGTTAATTGGTAGACAACACACACTCATAGAGGAACTCACCATCCGATTTTTCGGTGCAAATCATCATACTATTCCACCAAAAAATAGACACAAAACACAACATAAATCCATCAATTCGACAACAATACTTCATAAATGTATTACACCAAATAGAAAACAGAATTACATTACTCAATATTCCTAATAATCTACAACTTCTTCTGTAACTAACGAAAATACCCACAATTAAACAATCATCAGAATTCGCTAAACAACAACAAAAATAAAAGGCTTTGAAAATCAAATATTTCGAAAAATATGAAAGTCAACCAAAATGTACCTTAAGAAGCGTAATATGTAATTTAGAAAGTGAAGCATTTGGATTTATCAAACCATTTTCGATTCCTTCCGCTGACATTTGTACCTCTTTTCCAATCAACGGCTCAAAAACCTGCAAAACAAAAAAAAAAAGGAATAAATTTTTTTTAAAGAACAAACAAAAAAATCAATTATCAAATAAAAAAAAGTGAGATTCTTACGCTGAAAAAATTGAGGACAGAAGCTAGTTCCCATCATTTACGAAGGTTACGAAACGAAGATTCTTCCAAATCTTTGACGTCATCAGATTCTAGGTTTTTGACATGATTTTCCGCCATTGTTAAGACTAGAGAGAGAAACGGAAGGCTAGAGAGAGAAAGGAGGTGATTTTGGAGGGTTTTGGAGGAGAAGATGAAAGGGATTGAGGATTCTCCCGCCTAAAGTGATTTACTGTGAGATTTTTAGGGGGGGGAGTTAAAGGCGACTGTTCGTGTGAGTATTGTTTTTTTTTTTTTTTTTTTTTGTACTGGGAAAAAATTGAGTATTTTTGGGATTTTTTTTTAAAAGATTAGGGTAATTAGATTATTTAGGATACTCAATATTGTGATTTTTGTTTGTTTGTTAAGGACGATTATACTTGCATGTTTGTAAATTGTAAATTATGGAAAAACTTGTATAACGGCCTTGCGATGTACTTGTAAAAATTATAATATTAAATTAGCAATAAAATTTTGATAAATAAAGTGTATGGGTTAATATTTATAGTAAAATATTTTTATCACAATAATATATAAATTATTTAAATTCATGAAGTAACAAATAATCAAACATATTCTCCTTTATAAATATGAGTTTTCATGTACATTTTATTAAAATAGCTTTCTCCCTTGAAAATGTGGGGAAGAATTATGATTCCACAAATGCAACTTCTCTTTTTTAAATTCCCAATCTACCGTCCACCTCAGCAAATCAATAAATTATTTTTTTAATATTTTTTTGGACAAAACGATATTTAAAATAGCGGTTTAGGAAAACCGCTACTTGAAATAGCGGCTTCACCCAATAGAAAGTTGTAGGATAAAATATTGGAAAATTTTATGGGAATAGTCTCACCTTGGGTCGTTTCTCTCATTTTAATCCCAACTTTCACTTATCTAGTTATAATCCCGCATTTTACCTTGATTTTCTTGTTTTGGTCTCTAACCTGTTTCAACCTACTAGTAACCTGGTGAACAATTAATTAGACACGTGTTTTATTTTGTTTGGTTGCAATTTGATTAATTAAACCTAAATTCATTAGTTATAAATAATTGCTTTCGCTGAAACGCTGCCACTAGCACCACCTATGTAACCACCACCAAACCTCTGCCTTTGCCAAAACTATCCCCACCACCGCATTATCTGCTACCACCGACACCATTATTATTGTCACCACCACCACAACTCAAGACCAAACAAAATTAAACCACCACAATCAACAAATTGCCAAATCTTAAAGTTATATCTCAACCCTCCACCACCATTTCTACCATCAGCCACAACCATAAAATTACATCGAAATTTGTAAAACACCCACCAGCAACAAAATAAAATTAAAATGAAGAAGAATAGGTTTTAATGTCAAATCAAAATTGGGAAGAAAATTGATAGAAACAAAATTGAAATCAAAATGAAATTTAAAGAAAAATCCCACAAACCAAATTCGAAAATTATACACCACAAACGATGAACCTTAGGTTGTGCAAATTGAGGAAAAAGAATTGGTAGTGTTGTCGTTTGGTGGCGGGTGATGTTGTAATCAGTTGGTGGTGGAGGGTTAAGAGGAGATTATGAAAACAATGATAGCCTTGAAATTGATGATTAAAGTTGAAAAGGCTCAAAGAGAATGGTGGAGGAAGTACGAAATTTGGGTGGTGCCGACTTGTAGTGGTTATTTGTATGAGCTTATATGACTGTTGAGTGAATAAGGCCATGATTCATTTGATTTTTCTTTTTTTCTTATTTATTTATTTTTTTTTTTTACCTTTTTTCATAATTTTTCATCTAATTATTTTTTCCTCTTTGAATAAAGTTCAATTTCCTTTAATCATATTAAAAGAAAAAAAAATAATTAAATTAAAATAGTTTGATGACATACATTACCGGTAGCAAATAAAGTGAACCAAAATAAGAAAATGAAAATAAAAGGTGGGATTATATCTAGATAAATGAAAATTGGGACCAAAATGACGCAAATTCTTAGGTGCACTCGGAGCACCTTCCTCTAGGTGCTCCCGGGCGCGTGTAGGACACGCGCGCCAGTTATTTTTTTTTTTTGTTTTTTTTTTCAAAAATTGAATTTTCTCCCAAATAACTATTTGTATATTCATTTTGTCAGTTGTTTTTTGGTTCTTTCAACTTCCTTTTTGCCTTTTTCTCTATATTAACTCCAAAAAAACCATTTTCAATCATTTTCGATTCTTTTCATCTTCTTGTCGAATCACTTTTTAAGTTTTTGCAAGTAATTTCTCATGGATAAGTCAATTGAAGGAGGAAATGGTTCTTCATGGTAATTTTCGTGGCTTTCACTTTTTAAGTTTGGTTTTGTTTTTGTTTTTTTTTGTAATTGCTTTTTTTTTTTTATGTTATTGTTCAAAATTGTGTTGTTCATATATTTGTAGTTGATATTCATATAAATCTAGTTGATGTTCATATACTTATTTTGGTGTTCATATTTTTGTAGTTGATGTTCGTGTATTTGCAAAAATGTTCATTTTTGTAAAGCTAATGTTCAATTGCATTTTATGATAATTTCTTAATGTTAATTTTTGTTGTTGTTGTTGATGTTCATTTTTGTGAAGCTAATGTTCAACTGCATTTTAGTTTGATAATTTCTCAATGTTAATTTTGGTTGTTGGTGTTGATGTTCATTTTTGTGAAGCTAATGTTCAACTGCATTTTAGTTTGATAATTTCTCAATGTTCTGTTTTCTTATGTTAATACTCATTTTTTATGTTAGAATGTTCATATCTTTCTAAATAATGTTCAGTTACTTTTGAATGTGTATATATGTGTTGCATTGTTTTATATGTTTGTATTTCAGATCTGAAAAGTATTTATATAAATTTCAAACCTGAAAAAAGAAAAATATGGTTGTCAAATTTAAATTAAATAGAGATAGAGATTCAGAGAAAAATCAGCCTCCTGTCAGGTATCTTTGTTTTGTTATTATGTATTTGTTTAAGTGCTAAACATTTGATGTTTCTTTTTATTTATTTGTTTTTGTTTTTATAATATGTTAGGAAATCCAAATTTGATGTTGAAGGTAGATCAGTTGCTAATGTAGTTCCTTTTGAGGGAACAAATACTGAATCACAAGTAGAAGCTGAAGGAGATGTGGGTGCTTCATCTGATGTTGTTAGAAATAAGAGGAAGCATGTTGCAACTAAGGTTGCATTAAAGAAGAAGGTTAAGCGTGAAGTTAAACTTGATCAATTGGAAAAGAGATTAAGGCCTCTTGTAAAAAATGCTGAACCAAAATCTCTTCCTAAACCAAAGGAGAAAAAAATCTGTGAAGTCTGATGAAACTAAAAAATTGGTAGTTTCGAAGAAAAAGCCTGTTAAGAAGGCTGATTCACCAAAAAAAGTGGATGATGTTGAACTAGAAAGAAAGAAGAAAGCTTCTGCTAAAGATAAAGGGAAAGGAAAAATGGTAATTATTTGATGATTGTTAATAATGTTCATTTTTATAGTTGTAATGTTCATTTTCTTATTGTTATTGTTCAGTTTACTTACTTATAATGATTTCATTTTTATTGAAAGTGATTTTCATTTTCTTACTATTAGTGTTCATTATTTTTTATACTGGTGTTCATTTTTTTAACACTGAAGTTCATTTTATAATACTTAGTATTCATTTTGGCATTGATAATGATGTTCATTTTTTTAATACTAATGTTCATTTTGTTAAAAGTGATGATCATTTTATTGTTGTTAGTGTGCATTTTCACGTTTTTTATATTGATGTTCATTTTTTAAACACTGATGTTCATTTTCTTATACTTATTGTTCATTTTAGCAATGATAGTGATGTTCATTTTTTTAACATTGATGTTCATGTTTTTTATTATTACTGTTTATTTTATTTTATTCTAAACTTCAGCCATGTTAATTGATATTATTTGTTTAAATTTGTTTATGTAGAAAGTTGTATCTGTTCGAGATGCTGATGATGATAGTCATGCTGAGGGTGTTGAAACTGAAGCCTTTGATAAAGATAAGGCTGCAGTTAGGGGTGGTCCTGTGAAGTTTAGGAAGTTTGTTGATAATCTGACTGAAGCCAAGAAGCAAGTGATTGAATCTATTGGTTTTCATCATTTGTTAGCCATTGATTTTCCTACTTCTGATCTTGCCTTCAATGAGGATTTAATTGGTTGTTTTTGATGAAGATTGTAGTGCTTTTGTTTTATCTGGTAACAAGAGCTTTGATATAGTTACTGATGATGTTGAATTGGTTTTTGGGATTCCCAAAGGTGAAATTGACATTGTTGAGCCGATAGCTAGAGATTATTCTGATGATTTTGTTAATTTTTTGGCTGAGTCGCAGGTGTTTTGGGGATTACCTCCCCATAAGGGCAGCCCATTGCTCAGTGCTATGATAGATTATTACTCTGTAGAAGCTAAAAACAATCCGCCTGATGACAAGTTCATCATTGATTTTGTTGTTATTGTTATCAACTATTTGTTTGGGGGATCAACTAATGCTTATGTGAAATTCAACTTTCTGTATTCTATGTTGACTGTTGAAGTTATCCCCCACTTGAATTGGTGCAAGTATGTGCATCAAAGTCTTATCAATGCTTGTGTCAAGTATAAGAGCAAGAAGAGTTCTTTCAATGGTCCTCTCTCTTTTCTCACTGTAAGTATTCCTAATGCTCAATTATATAAAATTGTTGTTCAGAATTTTTGTAGTAATGTTCATATAACAATTCTGATATATATCTTTTTTGTTTTATTGTGTTTGTAAAGTTTAAGTAGTTTCCACTAATGTTCATTTATTTCTTGTTGAAGTTCATTTTTATAAAATGAATGTTCATGTTTAATGACACAGTTTTGTATTGTATTTGTAGATTTGTTATTTTGATAGAGTGAGGAGACTAGGTATTGAACATCCTAGAACTTATCCTCTAGTGAGAGCTTGGACGAAGCAAATGATAGTTGATAGAATACAGATTGAAAAGAGCAACGGAGTTGGTAAAGGTTTCATTTTTCCCCCTATTTCGAAACCTGCTTTAGTTGTAAACGAGAATTTGGGAGGCAAAGGGGAAGGTGAAGCTACATCTGACAACAATTTCAAGGTGAAATACCTTTTATTTAAGAAAATAATATTGTGTTCAAGTTGTAATTTCTAATGTTCAATTTTATTGAATTAATGTTCATTTGTTTTGTAGGTTATTCTTAAAAGATTTTTACAGTTGTTGACAACTATTGGACCTCAAATTACAGCTCTTAGTCAATTACTTGAAGAAGCTCAGTCATTGTTTCCTGATGTTTCATTGTCTAAGGAGTTGTCAAAATACATTGAGGAGAGAGTGAAAGAAGGAAAAATGCAACATTATTTACTTAGTCAAAGCCAAGAAGTTTATGAGAGTGTTAGTTTCTTGGCTGAGATTGATGCTATTGAAAAAGAATTGTTAGCAAAAATGAAGAGAATGAAGGAAAACAAGGGTAGGAAGGAGAAAAGGAAGAAGGAGGTTCTATTTGATAAGGAGGATGTTGATCCTCAGAATCCTTTTGACATAGGTTTCAGATATGTGACTCAATCTACCCCGCCTTCTGATGAAGGACCTAGTTCTCCAAAAGGAACTTCTGTTAAATTTGTTGATCCTTCTTCTCCAAAATCCAATATTAACACCAACCTTGAATTGGCAACACCTACTTTTCTGAATACTAATGATGTTGTCAGGTGTTTTGACAGTGAAAAGCAAAAGAATGTTGTTGGTTTGGATGAGGATTTTGGTTTGACTGAGTGTGAGCTTGTTCAGTTTGTTTCAAATGTTTTGTGCAAGGAAAAAGACAAAGTTGAAGAAGAACAAGTTGGTGAACCTGCTGGTGATATGGCAGCTGTTATTGAAAAACCAAGGGAAAATTTACCAGTTCTTAGGTAAAATGAACATTGATGTTTTTGTTCTGAACTTTAATGTTTTTTGACTGAACATTAATGTTGTTCTTATGTAAAATGAACATTTATGTTTTTATTTTGAACATTAATTTTTCTTCACTGAACATTGATTCAGTGCTTAGGTAAATGAATATTTATATTTTTATTTTGAACATTTATGTTTTTGAATTGAACATTGGTGTAGTTACCTTGAACAATGATGTTTTTTGGGTCATATAGTTTTTTGGTGAACTTTAATGTTGTTATTTGAACATTATTGTTTTAAGATTGAACATTTATGTTATTATTTTGAATATTATTTTGAATTTATTCATATAGATCCAAAAGAGCTCGTGTACCATCTACAGCTTATGGATCTCCATTCATGGTGAAGTATGTTGATCTTTTCAAAGACTTCTATACTATGAATGCTGCTGTTAGTGATTATGCCTTTGGTGTTGGAGAAGATACATGAGTTATTTATTTTTGTAAATTTTAAATATTTTATGCATTTTAGATTTTGAATTTAATTTCTTATCATTTATTTCTTGTTTTGTAGGGAAGTTTTATTTTTTGATGGTGAGAATAGTATTAGTAGAAATGAAATGGCTACTTTGGGTGAAGAAAATGAAGTAATGAATTGCATCATAGATTCTTGGTGTATGAATCTGACTTTTGGAATTGTTAGTGAAAATGATAGACCAAGAAATACATTTTACTTCAGCACAATGCCTTTTTGTAAGTTAATTCAATTTTGTTCTTATAGTTGTTCAAATTTTTAAAGTAAATGTTCAATAGTTTTATCATTTCTAATTTTTTTCCTTATAACATTATATTGTTTGTAGTTGATGATGTGTACAAAGGAAATTATTGATTTGGAGACTCCTTTAGAAGAGAAGATTGAAATTGCTCTCTGCAGAATGAATGAAGAGTTTCAAATTGCCAATGTCACTGATGTTGCTGTTATCAGAAATGTAATGTTCATTTTTTTCTGTTTAAAGTCCTTTTTTTTTTTAAGTGAATACAAGTTGCTGGATGATAAAATGTTTTTGTGTTTGTTGCTTTTATCAGTTTGTGTTTCCTGTTTGGTATTCTGTGCATTACTATATGCTTTGGATTAGTTTGGATGAAAAGCTTATTAAGATTGTTGATAATAGAAAACTTCCTGTTGGAATTACTGTTGACAAAAAATAGGGTCATTTACCCGATATTATGGTAAGTATTTCATTTTCTAAAGTATTATTCATTTTTTGGATATTAATGTTCAGAATTTTTATATAAATGTTCATTCATAATTTTTTGAATTTTTTAATATTTGCAGCTGTTGGCTGTTGATAGATTGCTGCATTCTAAGGGTTTGTCAGAAATTGGGTCTATTTCCAGATTTCAACATAGTCTGATCTTGATGTCTTGGAGGAATTCTAAAGATGTTGTGAATTATGGTGTTTATTTAATGCATCACTTGGAAACTTACAAAGGAGAAGATGGTGATTGGGAATGTGACTTCTCAAACTATAGAGCTTTGGTAATTTTATATTCATTTATTATTGATTAATGTTCAATTTATGTTTCTTTATATTTATTTCATTGTTTAAATGTTTTTCAGAAAGAAAAGTTGGTTAAGTTACGTGTTAGATACTGCTACTAACTTATATTGCATAGGCGAAACCAATACAAGTCAGAAGTTCTTCACAAAGTGAGAGCAAGATGAAAGATTTAGTTGATTAGAAATTTGGAAGTTGTAGAACAATTTTGTTGAAAACATTGAATTGTTAGTTGAAAAAATTGTAGGAATTTAGAATGTATAAGTTTTGCTTAGGATAGTTGTGTAATTTAGTTTATGACTTTTAATGGTATTTAGTATGTATAGTATGCTTATGGATAGTTGTCTAATTTAGTTTATGACTTTTAATGCTATTGTTCATTTTTTAGTTCTTAATGTTCAATTTGGTAATTCATTGATGTTCAGAAATTACAATTAGTATGATGTTCATTTCTTTATGGATGATGTTCATTTTGTGACTGTTGTTGTTCATTTCTGAACAATTTGTAGTAAAAAATTACAAGTAGTGTACTATAGTTGTTCAGAAATTTTACTTATATGTTCAAGTCTTCTGTATCAATGTCCACTTCTAAATAATAATGTTTATAAAAAAAATCACAAGTACAATCATTTTTGATGCACTAGAGGTATTATATAAAAATCAATATTATAAAATATGTAAAAGTATCTGTTTGTTTACAAAAATTACCTATAATTTGGATCAAAGTATGACAAAAGAGTACTAAAAAAAGGATCAACTCTAGAAATTTCTTCATATAAACTATAAGATATATCTGGTTGTGTTGTTGTTTGTTGTGGATCTGTTGTATGAATATATGGTGTGTATGGAGTTGCATTTTGTTCTTCTCTGTAGTTGTTACTTGAATTTGATGCCGAGGTTGCATTTTGTGGTTGTTGTTTCTTGTTTGTTGAACTTGATGCTGGGGTTTTCTTTGATTTGCCTTTTGCTTGTGTATTTTGTACAACTGGGATTGCTATTGTTGCAGTAGTTGATTGACTAGTTGCTACAAGATGTGTTAATCCTGATCTTGGAGTTGTTGGTTGTACAAAACCATAGGAATTTGGATCAAGTTCCTGCATACATAAATATATGTAATTGTTCATATCAAATGATAAGATGTTCATTCTGTATACAATAATGTTCATTACCTTCAATGCATATTGTGCTGCTGCTTTTGTGTAATCTATGAAGAGTGCTTGTCTTTTCTTCCAAGATTTTGCCCTGTTTCTTGCCTTCTCAACTGCACCTTTTGGTCTAATATTCCTCTCATAGGTTTTCTTAGGCATTGGTGGATCCTGTATGCAATAAAACAAACTTTATATTAGTGTTCACAATTTTGAATAAAAAAGTTCATAAATTACTTAGTAATTTCAGTTTACCTTGATTAGCAGTTTAGATATATCTATTGTTTCTTCTTCAAGTTTCTGATCAAAGTTAATTTTCCCCACATGCTTTCAATGCTTTCTTTTAGTGACATCAAAGTCTTATCTATTTCTTGTCTGCATATTGGTATCTGTTGGCATGTTGTGATCAAGACGGCAAGAAATCTCAGAGTTTGTGCTCTCCAAACTGAAGGTTGGACAATCTTATTTGTTTCATTTTCTTCCTCTTGAGAATGAGTTGTCATAGCAGTCTTCAACCATCACTTCAATGTGTATCGTTCTGGAATTTTTTCAACATTGTGCATGTGGTATATTCGTAGTGAATGGCAACAAAGCATTCCCATTTCACTGAATAAATTGCATGTGCAATTCACCTCATGAGTGTGCTTGTCAAATACAACTTGTTGTCTCATAAAATCTACATTTGGCCTCCAAACATAGAAAGATACAACTTGAGATTTATCATTAATTGATAAATTGTTGCAAGCAGTTCCTTTAATGAACTCATCTTCAAAACACTTGTATATTTCAGCGGTGTATATCTTTCGAGCATGCTCAAGTATACTGATGTTTGCAAACACCAAGTTTCTATTCCCTTTGATAGTGTTAAAGTCTTCTCCATTTTCCTTACTTCTCCATTCAGATACCACATCAACAAAGCAATTGTAAAAGTCAGAGAGTCCTATGGTCTTGGTTAGCCTCTTTGATACAGACTTGTTTGTAGTTTCACTTCTTTGAGATGAAAGTATAACCCCAGAGAAGTACTTTTTTGAAAAAGCAGGACATCATTGAAATCTATCTGCCCATAATTTTTGCAGCCACTCATTATCGGCACAATTGTATTTCATCAGCATTCTGAAAAAAATGAACAATCTATATTAAATATCTGAACATTAATGCAAAATAAGCGTTTTTCATATTATCAGTTTCTAGAGTTCATTTTTAAATAATTGATGTTCAGGTTATAAAGGTTAAATGTTCAATTTTAACATCCATAGAATTTTTGAATATTGGAATATTGCTATTTGGTATAATGTTCATTTATATGCCATTAATGTTCAGATATCTCTACTGAAATTTCAAAGAATAATTTAGAAGTTAAAAACATACCTTGACCAATAGTGGTCGAATTCAGCTGGCGTTTCACAATACTTCAGAATAAGGTTGAATATGTTGTTGAATCCATCCAAGCTTTTCAAATGACCAATGTGTTTTGCTGCATTTTGAGCAATATGCCATGTGCATAGTCTGTGATTTGTGTTTTGTTGAAATGCTATTTTTATTGCAGCAGCCATTGGTGCAGACTGATCAATCATTATTGTTGTTGGATGTCTTCCTCCATTCGCACTGAGAAACGACTCGAATAGCCAAAAGAATGATTCAATTCTCTCATTGGAGACAAATCCCATTCCATACATCACATTTGAACAATGATGATTCATTCCAACGAAAGGAGCACATATCAGTTTATACTTGTTGGTTCTGTAAGTTGTATCAAATACTAGCAAATCGCCAAATGCTTCATAATCTCTTTTCATTTTGGTATCTCTCTAGAAAATGCTGATTAATGTTCCATCTTCATCCACCTCAAATTCATAGAAGAATTCTGGATCCTTTGATTGCCTGCATAAAAGTTCAGATAATATGCATAAAATTTCAGATATACCTTTAATGTTCAGCTAGTTTGCATAAAGGTTCAGATATAGTTTTAATATCCTTTGATTGTCTGCATGTTTTTAATGTTCAGTTTTGGCTAAAAGTTGTTCAAATAATATGCATAAAAGTTCAGATATACCTTTGTGCTAACATTTTTATCAAATTTTTGCAGTCTGCTCCACCTATTTCTTTCTTCATCTCTATGGATAATTTATTGTAAGCATCCTTCCCATCGAATCCTACCATTGGAGATCCTCCTACTTCTTTCCTCATTACACGCATTGCATCTGCAATTTTTACTCCACTTGCTTTTAAAGTGCTCATAAATTGTAGCTGATTATCTGTTATTCTCCTTTGAGATCTGAGATAGTGTCTCTTCTCAATAGGTATCATTGGGTGGTTATGTTGCATATTGTGCCTTGAACATGTTCATTGCCCTTGTTTATCAATGTTGAATTAAACAAAAGCATTGCAGTTTGTCCTTATATCTGCTTTTTCAAAAGACCTTTCTTTCTTAATTTGATCATCTTTTCTGCATATATTTGAACAAACAAACTTCCTCATTGTCCAACTTCCATCAGCACGCAATCTCACTTTATCTTTTCTGATGATGAATCCTTTTTGAAAAGCATATTTGTTATACAAATTAAATGCTTCTTCATCATTGTTCACTTTTACATTCAACAATTCAGATTTATCAGCTTCATTTACAATCATTTGATTGAATCATCTGCAAAATTTGAAAACATTAAAATTAATAAGCTGAACACTAACTCATTGTACAACAATTAGAAGAACATAACTGAACAACAATTCATTTTTTCTGAATGTTCAGAATTTTTATGAAAAAGTTCAGAAATAAGATTATACCAATTACTAGAGAAAACTGAACAACAATTCATTTTTTCTGAATGTTCATAATTTTTGTGAAAAAGTTCAGAAATATGATTACATCAATTACAAGAGAAATTGAACAACAATTCAATTTTGCTAATGTTCAGAATTTTTATGAAAAAGTTCAGAACAACATATTAATATAGAAATTTAATTTCTGAACATTAATTCATTTTTTCTGAACATATATGAATCTTCATCAGCATATATGCAAAATTTCAGAACAATAATTTCTGAACTCTAATTGAAACTTTTTGAACGTTTATTAAATGAAATTATGAAAAATTTGACGAAAATTATAGCTTACAATTTTCTGTAAAATCTTCATTGATTACTTCTTGTAGATCTTCGTCTGTTTTTGTGTTGTTTTGAATTGTATTTCTTTGATTTTTCGTTGAATCTGCCATTGTTGAAATTCTAAGGTTTGAAATTAGAGAGAGAATTGTTTTGATTTTGAGAGAAAGAAGAGAGAGAATCAGAGAGAATGAAGGATGAACTAAAAAAAAAGCAATAAACTGCGTATTTATAGCAGTTTTGGTGTACAATTTATGGAAACTGCAAAACGCAGTGTTTAGAACCCAGAGCACCTAGAGGAAGGTGCTCCGGTTGTAGGTAATCCCAATTGCCAAAATGAGATAAACGTCCAAAGGTGGGATTATACCATAAATTTTTCCTAAAATATTTTAGAAATAAACACCACCTTTAAATTCCTCAATACCAACAGTGCCTTTAACCACCACCCAACTCTCATCATTCCAAAACCATTGTTATCAAATTCATATTTTTCAAATTCAAAGCATTTGTCTTTTTTCCAGTTTCATTCTTAACAAATTCAATTTCTTGGCTTGATTTTTGATTCAATTTCGGCATATACAAATCAAGGTGCAAAATTTGGCTATTAATTCAAGTGGTTGAAATTACAGTGGTTGTCACAGACTGGCCGCTGCCGATTATTAGTGTTGCTTAAACACATGCTTCCACTATATTAATTCAGTTTGTCATTATGTACTCTAAAGCATAGATCTAAAAAATTAAGGTTTGATTTTGGTTAATTATTTTGATTAATATCTTTGCTTCTGAAATTCTACAATTCGATTTATGGGTTTGATTTGCACCTTACAATCATACTCAGCTACTATTTTATATTTTTTTCAATTGATTCATTGTTTGTTTAATTTGGGGTAATTCCATTGGATCTTTTGCAAAACATCATCTCCTTTCGCTGCTCATTCTGAATCTGTCAAGACGACTCAATTTTAAAAAAAATATATATTAATAAAAATCGCTAATTGCAATGGCGATTTTCATGATGCATTCATCGTCATTTCAACTGGAGATTTTTTACTGAATTTGAAGAAGGAAAAAAAGAAATTGTGACTTGGACAGTATAATGGGAATTGTAAAAAGTGTAACTATATTATGGGATTTGAAAAACTTCCCAACCACTAAAAGGGAAAGCGCTCTTATTAAAATAGCTTCCATAATTCTCATTGTGATCCCGTTGTAGCCACCTCAAAGTATATTTTTTTCTCCACCCTTATTGATATGTGCGGTTTTTATAGTGTTTTTCCCCTTGTTTCGAGTCAATTTCATGCTTAGTGGTTGTTAATCTGGCTCTATTTTAGTTCATTTGGTGTTCTTTAGCTAATTTGAAGTATTTCGCCAAGTTTGATTGATTTCCGGCAATTTTAGAGCTTTTTAGTTTGATTTTTATCATCCGCGGTTGTTATGCTCGGCTTTGGTGTGTTTTGTAGTTTCAGGCACGGAAACCGAGGCTCGGGACGAAGCCGGAAAGCTTGGACGGGATATGAGTGAAGATGCATGGAAATGCGTGTCAAGAAGTATGAAAACAAGTCTTAAAGAACTCATGAAGAAATAAGAAGAAAAGAAAGTAAAATAAAGCTTCTGAGGTATATATGCGGGAGCACAAGATATGCATGCGGGCGCATTTAAGAAGAAAAACGAACTAGAAGGCACTCTGGAGGTCTGATGCGGGCGCATAAACCTCCTATGCGCCCGCATCAGCCGATTTTCCGGAGTTTTTAATTCTTTTTTTATTTTCTTCGTAGTTAGGCTTTGTAAGCCCAACTTTGGGTACATTAGGCACGACTTTCTAGGCAGAAGAACTTATGCTTTTGAGAATTTAGAATTACTCTCTTAGGTTTTATAATTAAGCACTTTTTTCTCTCTCAAATTAATTTGGGAAATTAGGGTTTTTGTTCACAACATTAATTTTCAATTCAATTCAAGTCTTCAATTTGCTCTTCAATTTGGTAATTCTTCTGCTTTTGTTCTTTATTTTAGTTAATTTATGCTTTTTAGTTTCTTTAGTCTAATTAATTTAGTTAATTGTTGATGTTAATTAGTTTAATTGTCAATTATTTCATGAATTCAACCATGAACTTTACAATTATTCTTGCTTTAATTTTCATAATCATGAGTGAGTAGTCGATTTTCTAGGGTTAGGGAAACCTTGATTGATTAATGGACTAATTAAATTAGGTTGTTTCAATCCCGCAATTAGTAGTCAATTTCCTATTATTGGTTTCTTTGTTTACAATTGAATTGTGCGCAGATTTAGTTGTAATTCTGGTAATTGTTGAATTTGATGCCGAGAGGTAAAAATACCACAATAAGACCACAGAATAATAGGCGAAATTAGTCTAGGCATGAGCGAGAGCCACTAGATGAGTTTCGAGGGAGTCTAGATTCGAGAGAATTAGTGAGCCCTAATTTGACGATAATTGTGAGGTTGAACGATCTTTGTTAGTGAATCCATTAGTTGTTCTTGGTGACCCGAATGACCCTAGGCTTAATTTATTGGTTTAAATCTTCGTCATTTCCTGTAATTAGTTAGTAATTAGTCAGTAGTCAGTTAGTTAGTCAATATTTCTCGACCAAGGCCCTTTGTACGGTTTAAGCTTTTTAGAACTAATAGAGTTCAATTGCTTCCCTGAGGATTCGATCCTTACTTCCCTAGCTACATTAGTTAGTGTCGTTTGGTTTATTTTTGATAGGTGTGCGATAGCCTCATCAAGTTTTGGCTCCGTTGCCGGGGAGGCAATTTTTAATTCTATTAGTCGGGTTTATACTGTTTTATTTTTATTTTTCTTAGTCTCAAAGAACTATTCAGTTCTTTGGGGCTATTTCTCATCTTTGCTCGGAGTTTCTATTGTGTGCAGGTTCATAGGTTTATGCAAAACGACCACGAGCCTGATACTTTCATCTTCCCTGAGCCCGAGCGAGTGTTTCTGAAACGGTTGAGACGTAGTAGACGCCGAATTTTTCTTCCCCGATCTGTGGAGGAAACTGTTTCTGACTTGTCTCAGTTTTTCGAGTTCACCTTCAATCCGCAGTTTGAAGGGTATTTAGAGGTTGAAATGGCTGCCGAAAGAGAAGGACAGGGTAGAGGACCACCACATCCACCACCACCGCCACCTGCGGCCCGTTCATTGAGAGACTATTCCTTGCCTAGTACGGAGTCTATGGCTGGAGGTTATTCAGTACCCGATACCGATGCTGCTAACTTTGAACTGAAACCGGCTCTTGTGAACATGGTTGAACGAAATCAGTTTTCAGGGACATTGAAGGAAGATCCGAACTTACACTTACAGAATTTCCTTCAATACTGTGATACTATCAAGCAAATGAATGTCTCTAAGGACTACATCAGAAGGCGAATGTTTCCGTTTTCATTAAAAGACAAGGCTAGAACCTGGTTGAATGATCTCAATATGGCCACCATTAATTGTTGGGAGGATTTAGCTCTTGTTTTTCAGAGGAAATACTACCCACCACAAAGAACTGCTTTATTGAGGAGTCAAATTACTAATTTCAATCAGGAGACAGATGAGTCATTATATGATGCTTGGGAACGGTTTAAGGAGTTATTGAGAATGTGTCCTCATCATGGGCTTGAGAAATGGTTCCTAGTTCAATCATTCTACAATGGGTTGGGAAATGAGAGTAGGGCCTTGCTAGATTC
>PYUH01000281.1:149733-212175 GCA_016808085.1 Suaeda aralocaspica
TCAGCCACATTATCCCAAATTTATCTCACCCTTCACCCTAGCCTTACGTTACAAGCTTATAAAGTCTCTTTGATCTTCATGTGCAGCTTTGGTGATTGTGGAAGAGTCTTTCGGCAAGGTCGTAGAGTATTAATTGCATTTCGAGTCGCTTAGGATTGGTGTATACCCTTAAACACGTGCATGAGGTGTGAGATGTGGATTTGGGCTCCTCAAAACTTGCATTTAAAACACTTTATTGCATTCGCATTTCATTTTCTTATGGTTGGGTGGTGAGGGTGAGCTACATTATTAGATGCTCAATTATGTGGAGTGACAACCCGTGAGCTACTCTAGTCATCGATTCATTAAACTTGCTCGGTTGGCTTTGTTTGACTTTTGCTTAGGAATGTGTAGCATTTGACTTGCTTTGATATTAGTAAACTCGGAAGGATCCTTGAGTTGTGATGCATATGTTTTTATGGGGTGAAAGTCATTTCGTTATCTTTGCTCGGGACGAGCAAGGCTTGGCTTGGGGGAATTGTGATATGTGCGGTTTTTATAGTGTTTTTCCCCTTGTTTCGAGTCAATTTCATGCCTAGTGGTTGTTAATCTGGCTCTATTTTAGTTCATTTGGTGTTCTTTAGCTAATTTGAAGTATTTCGCCAAGTTTGATTGATTTCCGGCAATTTTAGAGCTTTTTAGTTTTGATTTTTATCATCCGCGGTTGTTATGCTCGGCTTTGGTGTGTTTTGTAGTTTCAGGCTCGGGACGAAGCCGGAAAGCTTGGACGGGATAAGAGTGAAGATGCATGGAAATGCGTGTCAAGAAGTATGAAAACAAGTCTTAAAGAACTCATGAAGAAATAAGAAGAAAAGAAAGTAAAATAAAGCTTCTGAGGTATATATGCGGGAGCACAAGATATGCATGCGGGCGCATTTAAGAAGAAAAACGAACTAGAAGGCACTCTGGAGGTCNTCTGGAGGTCTGATGCGGGCGCATAAACCTCCTATGCGCCCGCATCAGTCGTTTTTCCGGAGTTTTTAATTTTTTTTTATTTTCTTCGTAGTTAGGCTTTGTAAGCCCAACTTTGGGTACATTAGGCACGACTTTCTAGGCAGAAGAACTTATGCTTTTGAGAATTTAGAATTACTCTCTTAGGTTTTATAATTAAGCACTTTTTTCTCTCTCAAATTAATTTGGGAAATTAGGGTTTTTGTTCACAACATTAATTTTCAATTCAATTCAAGTCTTCAATTTGCTCTTCAATTTGTTAATTCTTCTGCTTTTGTTCTTTATTTTAGTTATTTTATGCTTTTTAGTTTCTTTAGTCTAATTAATTTAGTTAATTGTTGATGTTAATTAGTTTAATTGTCNTTGTTTATGTTAATTAGTTTAATTGTCAATTACTTCATGAATTCAATTAGGAATTTTACAATTGTTCTTGCTTTAATTTTCATAATCATGAGTGAGTAGTCGATTTTCTAGGGTTAGGGAAACCTTGATTGATTAATGGACTAATTAAATTAGGTTGTTTCAATCCCACAATTAGTAGTCAATTTCCTATTATTGGTTTCTTTGTTTACAATTGAATTGTGCGCAGATTTAGTTGTAATTTTGGTAATTGTCGAATTTGATGCCGAGAGGTAAAAATACCACAATAAGACCACTGAATAATAGGCGAAATTAGTCTAGGCATGAGCGAGAGCCGCTAGATGAGTTTCGAGGGAGTCTAGATTCGAGAGAATTAGTGAGCCCTAATTTGACGATAATTGTGAGGTTGAACGATCTTTGTTAGTGAATCCATTAGTTGTTCTTGGTGACCCGAATGACCCTAGGCTTAATTTATTGGTTTAAATCTTCGTCATTTCCTGTAATTAGTTAGTAATTAGTCAGTAGTCAGTTAGTTAGTCAATATTTCTCGACCAAGGCCCTTTGTACGGTTTAAGCTTTTTAGAACTAATACAGTTCAATTGCTTCCCTGAGGATTCGATCCTTACTTCCCTAGCTACATTAGTTAGTGTCGTTTGGTTTATTTTTGATAGGTGTGCGATAGCCTCGTCACTTATGCTAATGATAAACATATATCACATCACTAAATAGTCTAGTCTTGGAAAACAAGCAAAAGGTCATGTTCGAGATTAGTCCAAAATTATCTTAAAATCCACAAAGATCCTAGAAATCCCAAAAATAAGTTAATTATAATTTTTGTATTTTCCTTTAATTTTTCCAAATTTTTAAAGGATTTTATTTTCATATTTTTTTCTATATTTTTCTTGTAAATGTAATGACTTTCTGGCACACGGAAACGCTCTTTCTGCAAAACTAATCAAACAAAACCTTAGAAAAAGAGGAGATATGATAGGCATCTAATAGATAATGATCTAATGATTCGTAGCACTATGTGTGGGGCCCACCTCTATCTTTTTTTTCATTTTTTAAAATTTTTTTGGTCTATTTTTAATATTATTTGCAGTATAATGCATCATAACAACAATATAATGCATCATACCAACAATATTATACATCATATCACACTTGCTCAAAATATTAATATCATATTATAAATTTATAACTAATACATATAGTACATCATATGAAATATATGCTACATCATCATAACATTAATTAAATACATACATCATATCACATGTAATTTGTATCATATCAATTTTTTTTAGAAAGTATCATATCAGAATTGATCTTATATTAATATCATATTATAAATAAGAAATTTATACATCATTCATAATTTATTGGATGCACAGTCATATCATTGATTAATAACATATCACATGGTATTTAGTATTTACTTCATATTCACGTGAAACGGAATAACAAATACGAAATACTATTTGTAGTACGTTGTATGGGACCCACATTTTTAACATTAAAAAAGCCGACCCCTCTGTCAAAAGATACAAAAAGAAAAAAAAAACATAATATTAGGTGGGGCCCACTAATTTAACTCCTCCATTTAGCCAAAAAGAGACCACAAATTAAACAAGTAAACAAAAAAAATTAAGAAAGACAATTTTACCCTCATTTAGTGATCTCTAACTATTAGGCATTTATTGTTTCTCGAAAAAGAAAGACCTTAAAGGACAAGTAAAGAATCCAAAGAACATAGTACACTTTTCTAGAAGCCCGTCAAAAAGAAGGAGGGAGGAAGCTTCCTTTATTTAAGTAATAAGGAAATGCCTTGGAGAACAAAGAAAGCATCTAACGGTGAAAGTACGAACTTCTAGAGGCCAGCCAATAAGAGAAAGGAGGAAATTTGCTAGAAAGGAAGGTACAAAAATGTGCATGTACATGCGCAATATTCGGTGTCATACACACCATGTGTGGACACACACACTGTCCGCTATCACACACAAAACCGACTTCCTTTTCAAGTTTTCCTATAGTTACCCCCTCATTTCCTCCATTTTGGGAGACTTTTGAACCAATTTTTTTTGGGCAAATTACACATATTTCGAGAGTTCTTTAGCATTTTAAATCATTTCCACCCATTGTTTCCACAAATTTTCTTTCAATTTCTTTCCATTAATCATCATCTTTAATCTTCATAAACAAACACAAAAGGATTTTAATTACATTATTTATTTTCCGCTTTTATTATTCATTTTCATCTCTACTTTAGTTTCTTATTAGTTTCATTATTATTATTATTATTATTATTATTATTATTATTATTATTATTTTTATTATTATTATTATTATTATCATCTTCATATTAAATTTGGGTCTTCATATTGTAGACACCTAATTTAGTCTCCGATCCCGTGGTAAAACTCTATGATGAACAAGAAAACCCACTTCTCTAGATTATTGGACAATTGATGTTATTAGACTTAATTTTACTATTTTTCTTAAATTACAACAAATTTTTTAAAAAAATCCCTTTTATGTTATTGGATTTTTATATAATCCCAATATTTTATTAAAAAAAAAAAAGAAGAAGAAAGTTTTAGCGTAGCGCGACTCAGCAAGGCACGCTAACGTAGCAGCGTGACAAGCGAGTCAGCGCTAGCTGCACAGCGTGACAACTTGTGTCACGCTGGCTGGTCAACGTCACTAAACTTGTAACGCTACCTGACCAGCATGATAAAACCTTTCGCGCCACACATTTTTCTTATAAATACCCTTTTTTCTCCTCTAAAACGATTCTCTTAACTCTTTTGATTTTTTCTACCCATTCTCATACTTCAATTTCAAAACCGACATTATCTCATTCTCCTAAAGCTACTTTCTCTCTCTTTTTTCTCCTTTTCTCTTTACACTTAAACTTTTCTCCGTCAAATTATTTTTTTATTATTACGAAATAAATTCGAAACTTTGTCCAAATTAATGCTCGAAGACTCAATAATCAAGCGAGAAGTGTAAGTTTTCTAAGAGTCTTAAATTAAACTTTATGTATTGTTTGTTGTATTTATTTATTTATTTGTATATTTATTTCATTTTTTCACAATATTTTTTGTTAAAGGACTTAATTTGAATTAATGTATCACATTAAATCAAGACAAATGTTTTGGACAAATCGTATCATGCTAGGAACCTTGAATTAATCTTAACGACGGTTTGACTAAATTAATTAGTTTTATATGATTTCACCATAATAATAGTAATTTTGTGTTAGGTTGCAAATCAATTACTTGGTTCTTTGTATAACTTGTGTATGATTGAGAGAAAACTAGTAATGGCCGCCTACGGGCTAATATGACGCACTCCGCCATATTAGTACCTTCACCCCCACTAGTACAAAAATCGTCATTTGTTGCGGCACATTTGTTGCGGTTTTTGTACATCTTTAAAAAACCGTAGCAAATAGTTGGTGATAACTCTTCAGCGTAAAAGTATTTGATGCGGTCTTATAAAAACCGTAGTAAATAATCCAACACAAAACACGCCAATTAAAGGCTCAGCCCAAGCCCAAATACTTGAAGATATATAAGAGCTCACGTACCCCATTTTGCCCAAATCCTAACCTAACTTCTTTCATCTATCTTTCTCTCTCAATCTCTTCTCCTTCGATCTCCCCTCTATCAATCTCTCTCTTCTGCGTCGATCTCCCCTCTCTCAATCTCTCGCCTCATCAAATAATTTTTGCCTCTCAATCAAATATTTCGCACCTATGTCACTATGAACCATGGAAAAGCTTCAAGTTTTCACTATCTTACTAAAGGTAATTTTGATTGCTCAAATAGATTTTAGGTTTTTTCGATTTTCTCACCTATCTCACTATGAATCATGGAAAAGCTACGATTTGTGTTTTGTTTCTTTTTTGTTACTTCATCTCATTCTCTCATCTCTCTTTCACCACAATTGGGGCGAGTTTCATCTCTCAATTCCTCACAAATCCAAAACCCTAATTTCAATTTTAATTCTCTACTTAATAAAGTTACATCCTTTTATTTTTCGGTATATTGTATTATTGTGTTTTTGTCAAGGTTTTGAATGGAAGAGTGAAAGATGTCGAAATTTCGGAACTATCGCATTTTGGCTTGGTTGCAAGGCTAGTGACTTGGGTTTTCTTTCTTTTAGCTTATTTCTTTGAGTTTAATTAGTGCACACCAACTGTTTGATGAAATGCTTGACTGAAGCTTTTTGTGTTTTTTTTTTTTGTGTATGTGAAGGTCTCAATCACATAAATGGACTGTTTATGTTCGAGGGGCAACAAATGAAAATTTGGGTGCTATAGTTAAGCGTGTTGTTTTTCAACTTCATCCTAGTTTTAATAATCCGGTTAGAGTTATTGATACTCCGCCTTTCGAGTTGTCGGAATGCGGGTGGGGTGAATTTGAGATTTTGAATTATTTTTTGTTCATAAATTGTTTTGTGGCTTAGTAGTGAAATCGATTTGTTGCTGCTTATTTGAAGGTGAAGGGGAAGGTGGACGAGATTTAAAGGTGAGTAAGCTGATAAATCGCTTAGTAGTGAAATCGCTTCTCTCATCCTTCACGATGACTATATCGCTATGACTGTAATCTTCTTCTCCTTTCATTCTCTCTGATTTATTTTTTATTAGATTTGATTTGATTCGAGAAATTTGTTAATGTACTGTGAAATTGTTTGGAATTTATCTAAGATTTTAATTAGTTTTGATTTGATTTTCGCAAATTATTCACTTTTAGTTGTTGTTGCGTTAGTTATTAGGTTTGTGATTATTACAGTTTTATTGAATGTATTAACTTGTATAAATTTATGTTGTTTGTTTGATTCTAGTGTTTGTGATTAATTTGTATACATTGTTTGAAAAGTTAGTGATTAATTTGTGTACATTGTTTGAAAATTAAGGTGTTATTTGGGTATGTTGGATTTTGAATGGGGTTGTTGGATTGCGGTTCTGAATTAATGCTGGTGAGCTGCTACTGCTACTGCTGTTGTTATCTATTGCTAGCTTTCAATTGCTCAATTGTTCAATTGCCGCTGTTATCTATTTCTAGGGACTATATGCATGAATGATTGATTTATTGGATGACGTTTATGATTAATTGAATGAAAGATGGAATAAATGAATTAGTGTATGAATGCACGATTTAGTTTATGACTGGATACTTAAATGAATATGTTGTATTGTATTGAGTTGATGGGATGATTGATAGAATGAATGAAAATCATTGATTAAATGAATGAATGTTAAATACTTGATTGATTAAGTGTGCGAGATTCGATTAGGGACTAAATGTGAGTGTGTGAATGAGTCAAGGGGTTTGAGTATGTGAGTCAGAGTCTAAGTGAGTTATTCATTGATTGTACTAGTGGTTTTCTTCCTTATTTTCAAATTTTTAAGGTTTGAAGAAGGTTTTCTATCAGGGCTTTCTTTTTCAATCCATTTGACGAACCAATCCTCAAGGAAGCTGTCAAGGTTAGGCTTTTATTTATAGTTCTTTTTTCGAATGTTTATTATCTTTTTTGTTTGAATTTCATTCTTAATTATGGAATATTGGGATTATTTGAATCAGCTTATTCATTGTTCAACAATTTGTTGACCGTTTTGTTTTGATGCTGCAAATTATATTTAAACTAGAGTCAATCTTATGAGATTAGTATGCTATTGCTATGTGGATTAAGCATCTTAAGGTTGGTTTTGTTTAAAATTTGTGACAGCAAACACATTATTTCAGTTGAGTCTTGTGATATATGTGTTTTATTTTGTGTTTTTCCCTAATTTTCGGTTGATTCTTGTGCTAAATAGTTAAGTTTGTGGCTTTGTTTTGATTAAATATCGTCTTTTGATGCTAAGTTATGTTTTGGAACGGTTTTAGCATCTTTAGTTGACTTTTAGAACCTTTTTCGATTATTTTATACTTTTTCGGTTATTACGCGTGGTTTTCGGCTTTGTTTATATGCTACAGGAGCGTAATAGAGAGTTATAAAGTCATTAGAAGCTAAAACGAGTCAAAAAGCATTTACCTCGGGATGCGTGCCAAGTCACGAACGAGATTCGAAGAATCAAGCGAAGAACTCAAGCAAGATCGTCAAAATATAAGCATGCAAGTAAGATGCGGGCGCAACCCTTTTATCCTCAATTGATCTATGCGCCCGCAACATAGATCAGCAGCTCCAGAACTGCTAAACTAGAAGACCTGCGGGCGCAGGGAACAAGGTCATTTTGACCTATGCGGGCGCAGGTAGCACGGATTTTGATCCGTTCGGCTTTTCTTCGCGGTTTTTGCTTGTGGGTTTATTTTAATTAACCCTAAATACTATATATACTCAATGTAAAGGGGGGCACGACCCTAACTAGTTTTTATCATACTTTTAGGCTTAGGAATCCAAAAATCTCGATTCTCTCTAGAATTTTCGCATCAATTACATTGTTCAACAATTCAAGATTTCAATTTATGCAATTCAACCTTTCTTTTGGTAATCTCTTTCTTTTTGCTTTTCAATTCTCTTTAGTTTATAATTATTTTTAGTATGCTAGTCTTTAATTTAGTTTAATTATTTTATTAATTTAGTTGCTTAGTTTAATTTCTAGTAGTTCATTTAGTTTTAATTCTAGTTTCAATTAGTTTTTGATTATGAATTTTTTATTTGATTTTGTTTTTGTTTTGGTTCCCTTAATTATATGTGAGTAGTCGTTTTCTCTAGGGTTAGGGGATCTATGATCATGATGTGAATTTAATTTATGTTCTCTAATTATTTATTAGCTTTTAATTGAATTCCTATTATTGATTGCTATCGATTGCAATTAAATTGTTGCCAGATTTAGTTCTAAGTTAGGTTATTGTTGAAATCGAGGTCGAGAGGTAAGATTACCACAATTAGACTACTGAATAATAGGCAAAAACGAATTTATACGAGCGAGAGCTGGTAAATGAGTTTTGTGGGAGTCTAAGTTCGAGAAAATTAGTGAGCCCTAGTTCAATGAATTGATTAGTGAGCGTTAATTGAGTTTGTTGATTGATCATAGTGAATCGATTGCCAAGGTTTCCATTATAAGAGTTTAATTAATAATGTCCCGTCATTTCCTTAGTTTCAGTTTTAGTCTTCTTAGTTTTAGTAGTCTTTTTCCAAAATTTCCACCAAGGCCCCTTACACATTTTAGACTTTTTAGAACTAATAGAATTTAATAGCCTCCCTGAGGATTCGATCCCTACTTCCCTAGCTATATTAGTTAGAGTTGTTCGGTTATTTTTGAGAGGTGCGCGATAGCCTGTTCATCTTGCTCATTGTTGATATTTTTGCTTTCCTTCGCTTAATATGACATGAATCATGCTGATAACTCATAAGCTTCCTTGCTAGTTGCCCCTTGATTAGAGTGTTGAATCTTGTATTGGATTTAATGAACTAAATTCATGCGATGCTTTAGCTTGATTTATCCATTGAACTATAGAACTATAAGTTGAAATTATGCTTTAGCTTTAGCTTGATTCACCAAGGCCTATCTACTGTCAATATATCTGCTTTCCCAATTATATATACAGAGTAAAAAAGAATAAAATACATATAGAAAAAGGTCAAAAGCGAAGAACATAAGCAAGTGCTTTGTATGGCATAGCTTGTACTTGTGTTACTGTTTTGATGCTTTGTTGTTGCAGCTGCCGGTCTTTTGATGTGAATTTTCGTGTGAACAAAAACTCACAAAGGGATATAATAAAATTTCGAATCTATAAAGACCCAGTCACCAAGATTCTTAATTTTAGGTTGATCAATTAGTCCTTTGATTAAAGCCTAAGCACCCTCAAAGCTACTAATTAAATCACAAGAGTATAAAGATTTTAATCACCAACTCTTAAATTTCAGATTTTTGTTTTCAAGTAAACAAACAACTTTTTTTTATTCAACTCCAACTTGATTAATTACATCCTAATGTTGATATAATTTATAGGTATAATCATCAACAAAATCTTAACTAAAATAGACTAAAAAAACACGCCTAAGACTAGGAAAATAAATCCTACTTTTGCTCAACAATCTAAAGATAAGATTGCCACATCATCATGCAACTTGCACTTTCATCTTATCTTTCCTGACAAACTCTAACTAACAAACAAATCAAGAAAATATCCTAACAAATTGACTAAATAATTAATTAACAAGATAATCATCAGAATTTAGACTAAAATCACGCCACTTGCTTGGAGCCCAAGAACTTGGAAAAACGCCCAAAAAACACGCTTTAAGAAACCGTTCCTTTTGTGCGCAATTTTCAAGATTCTTTCAAGAACTTCAAGAAATGCTTCAAGATCCAATCTTTTAATCAAGAAACCTTCAAGAATCTGTCCTCCATGTATTTTAGCATAATTATGATGATCAAGACTCACCAAGAATTAAAAGACTCAATGCCAAAAATGAGAAAAACCCTGTGGGAAAAAAACTCATAGGCAAAAACCATCTTGTTCCCCAAATCCACCATTCTTGCATTGATTTGCGTGCCATATTATTGACATGTGACCATGCACACGCAAATCCCTACCCTTGATGCACCCATATGGTTGATATTTTCATAAGCAACTATTTCACCTATGGTTGCATCCCTGTCATTGGCATCCTCACCTTCGAAGTTGATTGCACCATTACCAACCTTGTAACTTATATATAATACTTGATCACTTTTGTCATTGTCACTGGTGCTTGCATCATCTTTGATCCCTAGTTGGTGTTGGCTAGTTTTGTTCTAAGCTACCGATCTGTTCCGGCCTGCTGCCTTCTGTTTCTGCTGTTGTCGTTCTTTAGTAGTTGCTCCTGCATATGTTGGTCTTTTGTAGTTGTTGCTTCTGTTTCTATTTTGTTCTACATTCAATTTGTTGGGCTACTGTATTTGTTTCTGATGTAATTTGGCTGAAATCAGTTATAAAATCTATTTGTTGAGACAATAGATGTAATTTGACTGAAAATCAATTATAATATGTATATGTAACTTTCAAGCTATCATTTCAGCTTATAAAATGGAAAAAAAATTGTTTTATTGGGTGCTTATTTGCTGCGGTTTTGGAGAGAATCGCAGCAAATAACCTACTATTTGCTGCGATTTGATTTTTTTTTTATTTGCTGCGGTCAAAAACCGCAGCAAAAAGCCCGATTTTGACTGCAGCAATTCAGCAAATGTCTTTTTATGTACTAGTGCCCGAACCCAACCTAGATTTAGGTTTAAGGTTTAAATAGAATTTCGAACTAGGTGGTATCTTATGTTGGTTTTGGTTCAAAAATCAAGGGTACATATAGTAACCAACAAAATTCAAAACTTGGAAACTCAAAATCGACCTAAGCTGGAGCTCCATTTCAAATACTAAAGTCAAAACTCAAATCAGTATTTCAGTTATACAGATAGAAGAAGTGAACATTTTCATTCATTCACAATAAAAATTATCCATTACTAATCCATAGTAATGCCTATATCATAACTTGGAGTCATCCCCATGGGATCGAAAGGGTTATTCGTGCAATTTAGATTATCGTCCCATATTCATGTCCCATTCGTAATCAATCTAAATACAAGGTTTATGAGTTTGATTCCTAAAACTCATTGGCGACTCCTTACTAGCATCGTCCGTATTCGTTGATATTATCTCACTCGAAAAAAGATAATTAAAAATTAAAAAAAAATACCAAAATAGCGTAACGCAACAGACTTTGTCACGCTAACGTCGCAGCGTCACAAAATTTGCTGCGCTTCAGCGTGACAAAGTTTGTAGCGCTGCACTGTCAGCGTGACAAACTTTGTCACGCTACGTTGCCAGCGCGACTGAAATTTCTACGCTCCTGTTTTGTTGCAAAATACTTCTAAAAAGTCCATTTCACCTTTCCTCAAGCCAATTTTTTAGGTCTAACTCGACCTATGGACGGTTTGGGAAAGGTGACCAAATAAAAATTGGAACCCTAAAATCCGGGGCCTCTACACATATTATTTCGGATTATTATTTTGGATTTCGAATAATATTTCGGATTCTTCAAGCATATCTCTCAAGATTGTTTGGACACTAGTATGCAAAGTATCTAATATGAGGATAAATCATCATCTTCAAGTCTCTTCTTCTACTCCTCCTCCTCCTCCTCATTGTCATCATCATTATTATTATTAAAAAAATCAAAATATGAGTATTTTGGGATTTGTTTTAAGGTTAGGGTTATTTTAATCAGATTATTAAGGATATTTTGATTTTTGGTTGTTTGTTAAAGACGATTATACTTGCATGTTTGCAAATTTAGAAAAAATTAGTATAATGTTCAAAACTATAATATTAAATTAGCAATGAAGTTATAATAAATAAATTGTATAGGTTAATATTAATAGTAAAATATTTTTATTGTATTAGTAAAAAAAAATCAATATTGACTATTGAGTAATCAAGAATCATGCATCAAATATATCAATTTTATTTCAATTAAATTAGTGACGTAACAAATAATCAAACGTATTCTCATTTACAAATATGAGCTTTCATGTACATTTTATTAAAATAGCTTCCATAATTCTCATTGTGATCCCGTTGTAACCACCTCAAAGTACATTTTTTCCACGCCCTTATGCGAATGATAATCATATATCACATCACTAAATAGTCTAGTCTTGGGAAACAAGCAAAAGGTCTTGCTCGAGATTAGTCCAAAATTATCTAAAAATCCATGAAAGTCCACAAAATCGCAGAAATCCCGACAATAAGTTAATTATATTTTTATTATTCTCCCTTAATTTTTTTTCAAATTTTTTATAATTTTTCTACACTTTCCCACATTTTTCTAGTAAATAGGCGCCTAACAGATGGTGATACAATGATCCATAACACTATCTGTGGGGCCCACCTCTGTTTTTTTCATTTTTTCAAAAAAATTTTGGTTTATGTGTAATGTTATTCGCAATATAATGCATCATAACAACTATATAAGACATCATACCAATAATATTATACATTATAACAACAGCATTATACATCATATCACAATTGCTCAAAATATTAATATCATATAATAAATAAATAAAAAAGTACATCATATGACAATATATTTGCTACATCATCATAACATTATTAATAAAATACATTAGGGATGTGCAAAATCGGATATCAAAATTTTTTCGATCAGGAAATTTAGATATCCGGATTTACGAAACCCAAAAAATTGGTTCTGTTTCCATTCCGGAAAAAACAGAATTCCAAAATTTTGGATATCCGGAAAATCTGGATCGGAAATCCGGTTCAAGATTATACCCAAAATTTTCTCCAAAACTTACATTTATAACCTTAAAAAACAGGATCTGAAAACCGGAAATTTGGAAAATTTCAGAAAAATTCAGAAAAATCCAGAAAACCGGAATTCCGGATTTTGTTTTCCTTAAAAATCCAGAATCCATATCTTTAAAAATCCATTCCGTATAAGAATCCGGATATTCGGCCTAGTTTTCCAATTTCAAAAAAACGGGTCAGATTTTTGGAACGGAATATCAGAAAACCAGTCCGAAAATTCGGAAACGAAATTTTTTGCACAGCCCTAAAATACATCATATCACATATTATTTGTATCATATCAAAATTGATCTTATATTAATATCATATTATAAATAAGAAATACCATATCATAATTCATGATATATTTGATACATCATAGTACATGATATGTACTTTAATATTCATGTAATACGGAATAACAAATACGGAAAATTATTTGTAGTACGGTGTACGGACACCGCATTTCTAACATTAAAAAAAACTGACCCCACTGTCAAAAGATACAAAAAGAGAGTTAAAATAATAATTAGATATTTGTTATAAAACAGAGGGATTATGTAGAGAGTAATATGTAGGCCCGTAGGGGAAGATTATTTCTTATCTTATACACCCCACCAATAGGAAGATACATATATATATACACATGGTGGTATTCCAAGAGTCTAAATACATGAAGCGACATATAATATCAAGTACTATATTACTCAAGAAGCTTAGGTAAACCAATGGACATCCACCCATTAATACTTTGTATTACATAACACTCCCCCTTGAATGTCCATTATTTGAAAGTGTGCTTCGTTAAAACCTTACTAGGAAATACCCAATGGGATAAATACCTAGGTAAGGAAAAAGAGTACAATGCTTTTGTAAAACATCTTGACTTGCTGCCTCGTCAAAAACCTTATTAGGAAAACCCGATGTGGGACAAAACCATGGTTAAGGGAAAAAGAGTCCAACGTGTATTTTCTTCCCCTGATGAATGCATAACTTGAGATCTTACAATGTAATAAATCTGATGTCTTAGTAACTTCATACTTGTTGCCGAATAACATTCATTGATGGTTGATCCTCCTTGAACAAACTTGAATCTTCAAATCTTCAGTTGTGAAGAGTCTTTATTTCTCTCGGCTTTTAAAAATAAATCATATGTTGCATTTACAAATCTTATACATCTGATGTTTGTGTTTCAAGTTACCGTAAACTTTAACTTATGCCTTCCTCCAAAAGTTCATAGAAAGCAGTTTTGATAATTGAATATTTATCATAACCTATGGCAACTTATGGTATCATCAATATCCTATCAATAATTAGTAATATAACCTAAGTAATTGCATACTTTACTCATAATCTTTCGGACCATAAGAGCATACTTTACATCATCCTTAAAAATTAGTAATATATATATATATATATATATATATATATATAAAAA
The DNA here is from genome assembly GCA_016808085.1 of Suaeda aralocaspica. Classification (NCBI taxonomy): domain Eukaryota; kingdom Viridiplantae; phylum Streptophyta; class Magnoliopsida; order Caryophyllales; family Amaranthaceae; genus Suaeda; species Suaeda aralocaspica. The sequence goes on from PYUH01000281.1 coordinate 163,819, forward strand.
TATATATAAAGGGTACGTACTTCATTGATGACATTTTCATAAATAATAAAAAAAAATGTTGTAAATGTATCTATACCACTTTAATCTTAATATGTACCGCTTTAAATCTTATATGTACTCCTTTTTTGTGTTTTTCACGGTTTTCAGCAAAACTTAAGGTTTTTAGTGGAATACATGAATTTCAGTAAAAGTGATTTCTTCTAGAAATCTAATAAGATTTGTCACTTCCTCAAATTTGTCATTGTCAATAGTTGTTCATTTTCTTTTCAGATACTAAACTAGTTTTGGTTCCATGGCGTTGCCTCAAAATATTTTTTTTGAAGTGTTTCCCCCAACAATTGATAAAATTTCATTTCAAGAATTCTTTAATTTGTTTTGCATAGCTTTTTTGTCAAAATTAAAAATATTGTAACTATATTAGTTAAATTAAATTTTATCAAAACCTAAAACGGTAAATGAACAAATAGGAGTATTACAGTAAGATATTTATCATAAATATCGACAAAATATTTTGCAATAAAAAAATTAAAAGAATTATATAGTATATATTGGTGATAGTTGGCTTCAAATATATAATGATTTATATACTTCATAATTTTTTTGGAATGCTTGTATCATTATCAAAGGATATAATGTGTGTTTAATTTGTTTGTTGATAAAAATATTGAATATATGGTTTACTTGTGAACTTATGATTGAATAAAAAAAACTTAATTGATCGAAAAAAGTCCGATCATAATATTAAATAGATAAAATGAGCACAAAATAATCATTACAATAATATATATTCATTATAATCACGTAAACAATAGTTACAACAGCATGCATCTCCACCATTTGTTATGATAGGCTAAATGTTGGTATCAATCAAACCTCTTACCTAGCACCATCTCATGCATCTCCACCATTTTGATATTAAAGAGATAAAAAGAATATGAAATGGTCTTTTAATTAGATTTTAATGAGTTATTTCTTTTAGGCTATGCATAATATCATAGGTTGTTGTGGAAGAATTGACAATAATAACATATAGCTTAGTTGATAAGCCATGAGTCTCATATGTTAAAGGTCATGAGTTCAATTCTTATTAAGCACATTTTTAACATTTAAAATTCAATTTGGAATTGAGGGGGTGCCACATGGCGGATTGCGATTCTTCGCCTTACGTTTTAATATATAGTAGTTGATTATCGTTACAAACTATTGATCTATCACCTTTTAAGCACGCTATGTTGTTCTTCTAGGACATTAATTTAGGTTGGAGTATTTACAAATAGTATAGGATCAATGACATTATTTGTATCCATCTTTTGGATGGTATCATTTCAAAATATGTAATTAACATGTGGCCACTTCTATAAATCGTTAATATTTATGTTAATGTATGTACCAAAATGACTATCAATATATTTTTATTATTCATGTGTAGTTATTACATAAAATGATCAAATAAATACTATCCTCCCCTAATCTTTAGCTTGCCTGAAGGGGCATAACATTAGTCCAACAACCTTTGAAACCACTATTGCACCTTTTAAGCCAAAAATTGTTTTAGCAAATTAAAGCATGTATCAAGCCAAGTAAATGATTCTTATGAAACTCTTAATTGTTCATCATGCCCAATTATATGAATCTTTATAATTAATGAAAATTCTCAAAAGGATGGGCATAATATATATATACATAACTAATCTTCTCACAATATCTCGCTCAATTTATTCTTACTAATAAAAGGAATTATATGCACTTATGCATGTTTGCAATTCTTATGAACCTTTACATTAGAGGTGGGTAACAGGTCGTGTCGTGCCGGGTCAAAAGTTAAACGGGTTGTCATAGCCTGACCTGAACTCGGCCCATTTAATTAGGCGGGTCAGAATGTCCAACCTGAGCACGACCTGCTATAACCTGCTTAACCCGTTGACCCATTTGACCCGTTTAACAAGTGCCTAAACAACTCTATATTTCTAATCAAAGCATCTAATTATTTCTAATTATTCTTCATCTAATAACCTGCAGTAGCATATATTACATAATTTAAAGTCAATAAAAAAAATCTAAAATTAAAAGCTAAAGATAATACNATCTAAAATTAAAAACTAAAGATAATACATCTCATAAAAATATAAAATCACCAAATTCATGTCTAAATATCCAATAAACAAGTCAGAAGTTCAAGTTCTGCCAATTAATAAGATACAATCCATTACAAATTTTCATTCATCATCTTCATTCTTCTACTCTCTAAAGCTCAATCCAATACGGAGTGTTGTGAGGCTTCAGTTTGGTCTTCATCATCATCTTCTTCATCTTCTACTTTTCCTCCCAGACTGCCTCCAATCATTTGTTTTCGTTTTCAAGTAGCCAATTTTCCTTCGTTGCCAGAGTATCCAGGCTATCAAAGGAAATCATCTTGTTCAAGGAATACCTTCCCGATCTATATCAGTGGGTATATTAAAAGAAGACAAGAAGTCATCTCTCTGTCACATTTCAATTTCATGAGCTATTAGTACAATCTATTAAAATGCGAAGAATGGTTTCATAAGGGGAAAAGGAGCTATTTACTATTCTCTTATTATGAAGCTCGTATTTTTTAGGACTTTCTGAAATACTGTTTATTCGTTCAGAAAATTTCAGATATCCTGAAAATTTCAAACCCAACATCCGCAATACCTTAAGTCTCAGAAGTTGTGATTGTTAGAAAATTATGTTTTAAAATTTTTGATACATTACATCATCACAAAATAATAAAAACAGGTTTTATAATTAACAGTAAAAAAAAAAAAAAAAAGCGGACTAATTTGATGCATGAAATGATTATAATAATTGTCAGATAAAATCCGAAGGAATAGTAGAAATTCGAAGCAAGGCGAGAAGTAATAGCAGATCAACAAATCGAAACAACTAAAATCGACTAAAATCAACACAAATCAACTAAAATCGAAACAAAAAATTGACTAACATAACTAAAATCGAAACAAATCAACAAATAAACAGATCAACAAATCGAAAAAAAAATCAACTATAAAATAAATCGAAAAATAAAAAATTACGAACTAAAATAAATCAAAAAATTACGAAATCAACAAACAAATCAAAATCAACGAATCGTTAAACAAACAAATCAAAACCAACAAATTGCTAAAGTAAATCCGAAAAAATCGAAATACAAAAAATCGAAACAAAAAAATCGAAACATACCCTAGCCTTATGAATTTGGAAGGATGATTCGAAAAAGGAAAAAAAAAAAGTGAAATAATGAGAGGGAAATAGTGAGAGAACGAGAGTTTGAGAGAGGCGAGATTGAGATTGAGAGAATGAAGTGAGAGAGGCGGAAATGTGGAATGAGTGAGGCAGTGATTTGATTTCACATTTTCACTTGACCTAACCCTAAAAGGCTTAAAGGCTGAGAAAAAAATGGGCCAAACATAAAAAAATGGCCCAACCTTAAAAAAATGGCCCAACCTTAAACAAATAATCCAGCTATTAAACGGGTTATATGGGTTAAACGGGTTGAGGTCCCTCAACCCTAACCCGGCCCATTTATTACACGTGTTGGGTCGGGTCGTGCCAACNAAGTCATCTCTCTGTCACATTTCAATTTCATGAGCTATTAGTACAATCTATTAAAATGCGAAGAATGGTTTCATAAGGGGAAAAGGAGCTATTTACTATTCTCTTATTATGAAGCTCGTATTTTTTAGGACTTTCTGAAATACTGTTTATTCGTTCAGAAAATTTCAGATATCCTGAAAATTTCAAACCCAACATCCGCAATACCTTAAGTCTCAGAAGTTGTGATTGTTAGAAAATTATGTTTTAAAATTTTTGATACATTACATCATCACAAAATAATAAAAACAGGTTTTATAATTAACAGTAAAAAAAAAAAAAGCGGACTAATTTGATGCATGAAATGATTATAATAATCGTCAGATAAAATCCGAAGGAATAGCAGAAATTCGAAGCAAGGCGAGAAGTAATAGCAGATCAACAAATCGAAACAACTAAAATCGACTAAAATCAACACAAATCAACTAAAATCGAAACAAAAAATTGACTAACATAACTAAAATCGAAACAAATCAACAAATAAACAGATCAACAAATCGAAAAAAAAATCAACTATAAAATAAATCGAAAAATAAAAAAGTACGAACTAAAATAAATCAAAAAATTACGAAATCAACAAACAAATCAAAATCAACGAATCGTTAAACAAACAAATCAAAACCAACAAATTGCTAAAGTAAATCCGAAAAAATCGAAATACAAAAAATCGAAACAAAAAAATCGAAACATACCCTAGCCTTATGAATTTGGAAGGATGATTCGAAAAAGGAAAAAAAAAAAGTGAAATAATGAGAGGGAAATAGTGAGAGAACGAGAGTTTGAGAGAGGCGAGATTGAGATTGAGAGAATGAAGTGAGAGAGGCGGAAATGTGGAATGAGTGAGGCAGTGATTTGATTTCACATTTTCACTTGACCTAACCCTAAAAGGCTTAAAGGCTGAGAAAAAAATGGGCCAAACATAAAAAAATGGCCCAACCTTAAAAAAATGGCCCAACCTTAAACAAATAATCCAGCTATTAAACGGGTTATATGGGTTAAACGGGTTGAGGTCCCTCAACCCTAACCCGGCCCATTTATTACACGTGTTGGGTCGGGTCGTGCCAACATAATAAACGGGTTGGATTGCTCAACCCAAACCCGCTTATAGCGTGTCGGGTTCGTGTCGGGTTGGCGGGTCGTGCCACTTATGCCCAGCTCTACTTTACATCAATTACAATGAAGAAACTTTATATATAATTATACATAAAATAAACCATATAATTTCTCATTCACTAGAGGAAAATGAGTAAAATAAACCTAGTTATATATCTATATGTCATCAATACTCACCTACAATATGGTATCAAGAGTATTTACCTAAAAGACAATATATAAACTATATATTTATAATTTCATGATGTAGAAACTAAATTATAGGCCATATACACATTTATTTTTTCTCAAGGCACCCATCAGGGGTTGTGTCCTTTCAAGTAACTTCAAGTCCATATACACAAGAATAACATGTTTGATTATGACTCTTGGTATAATTTTCTTAGCATATAGTGTTAGATTATTACCTAACTCATAAAGAGTTTATAAGTTGTTCATACGAGGGATATTATTACATTAATCCTACTTCAGCTAGGTATATAATGTCACGTATAATCGAAACAAAACACTCATTACATATTTAGTAACATAATATTGATGAATTTATGGATTATGATGATATCAACTTATAACCTCAAATATTAATTAATCATATTACTAATTTACAAGAACTAATGTACACATGTAAGTCATTAAGTCATGAATATCTAAACATGCATGGAAGACATGCATAATAATCAAATTAGTTAACATTGAGATAGCATCATCAATTATCCTATTATGCTTAATGTTGATTTTCTAAGTATTTGAAGAGGTATAGCCCACGTAATCGTATATGACTTATTGAACTTGTGTCAAAATTTAATATATTTTAATCGATCAGTCATCACTTAAACTATGTAATATGATAATTCATCCACAAAAAACACTCAAAAATCAAGATGAATGGGATCAAATATATTAACTTGAAATCAAATCTAGATAATGGTGCAAGCTGGCAATATTTTAAATAAAGATTTCAAATTATCACAAAACTAGGTCATTGACTATATATATAGAACCAAAACTCAATATAATTTTCAAGAAGATTAGAAGGAAAAAACGTAAAAGAAACACTTTTTTTTTAATGTTTAATTTAAAATTCCTAATAAATAGAAAGTATACAAAAGTCATAAGCTCATTAGTATAAATAGGAAGGAGTTACCAAGATATTAAAACCACAATAAATGGTGATTAACAGAGGGGTTACGTACCAAAACCCCAAAGGCCAATAAGTATCTTGAATATTATAAAGAAGATATATAAAATTCGTGTTTTAGCTTTAATATGGCTATTACAAATGCATTAAGAATGAGGAAAGGTCATGTAAAGCTAGCAACCATAAGACTTCCAACATAGTCACATCATCATATTGATTAGAAGGAAACTAGTTGTCTGCCCGGACATTGCCTCGAGTAATTTCATAAAAGAATATAGAGGTATGGGTAAACGACAACTAAACGTATGAATAACGACAAATTATACCCATTTGTTACAATTATAAAAATAGAGGGTACTCAAAATAATAGTGAAGTCAATAATGAACAATTATTGTTGTACCTTGAAGTATATCAATGATTATAATAGCAAACATATTGTACAATATAGTGCTTACAATAGTAATTCATATCTATTAGCAACAACATTAATACGAGTATAACTGTTAACTATACACATATAAATAAAAGCAATAAAAAAAATTATACATCATGCATATCAAATTGATTGATTTGCAATTCTACGTTCCATTATTTGGCTGTATTGGAAGATCAATAAAAAAATTAAACTAAAAACATATTTTGAAAAAGCATAAGATATCATGACAAAATCAATACTGATCATAAAAATTTATTGAAAAAATGTGAGAAAAGTCATCCCGGGCACTAATAAAGACATCAAAGAAAACCCTCAAGCAAAAAAATGACATATAAATCAAAGGACTAATAATAGCATTCTTCATTTTGGCAGTAAATATATATATAACGTACTCATTGCAGAAGAAATGACATCACCATTGGAGAAGTGCTACCAACCTTGTTTGCGATTGATTGAGGAGGTTGATGATCTAATAATCTTATATTTGATCTTTTATTAATCGACTCGGTACGTAGAACAATCGTGCTGATAACGTGTTATAATACAGAGGAATTATGTAGAGAGTAATAAGTAGGGGAAGATACAATATATATATATATACACACACATGGTGGTATTCCAAAAGTCTAAATACATGAACAGACATAGAATATCAAGTACTAGATTACTCAAGAAGCTTAGGTAAACCAATGGATATCCACCCATTAATACTTTGTATTACATAATAGTATTGTGCTTTTAGTTTTTTCACCTTTTAAGTACTCAAGAGTACTCATCTTATTTTTCAGGTGTTTTAACTCACCTGAGGTTAGCTTGTAGACCCCTTGTCAAATAATTAAATTTAAAAAAAATGTTTTTACCTGTGAAAGAAAAAAAACTGAAAGTTAGATTTTTTTGACTATTTCACAAAACTTCAAACGATGTGTTTGAGAAGTTATTATTTCCTCCTTAATGGCGCCTTTTAAACTCTCTTCTTCACTTTCATCACTATCCTCTCTCAAACTCGAAATTTTGAAACAATTCTCCATCTTTGCTTATCAAATTTCGTCGACTTTCTTCACTTCACATCGGGTATTTTGGTATTTGTCTATTCTTGCTCTTCTTTGCCATTATTTTTTTCGATTTTCCAATTAGGGTTGTTCAATAGCATCCTGAAAATTTTTTTTTTTTTTTTTTTTATTGCATGTTGTTTGCCTTATTTTTGTTCATAAATTGATTTTACATGCAAAATCTTAAAGTCAAAATTATGTTAAAAAGTGTCAAAAAATTGGGAATTCTAGGGTTTCACTTTGGTCAATTTTTGCAAACAACAGAGATTGGATATTATGTTGTTGTTAATTTGGTTTCCTTTCCTTTAATTTTTATTTAAAAGGTTGAAATTTATTGATTTGATGACTTATGTCATGCATTGGGTTGTGATTATTTTGGGTTTGTATTCAACATGAATTTGGTGAAAATTAGAATTTTGTGTTGTTTAAGTTGAATTTAGACATATAGGTGAATTCTTATTAACTTGATTGAGTGAAGGAGTTTATTAAAAATGGACTATAGTGTCAAATTGATGAAGTTAAACTCTTTGATGAGTGAAATAAAAAAAACTGTTGATAAGGAGTATATGAGTGTAACAAATATGAAATTTAGAACTAGGCTTGTTGTCAGGCATACCATTGTAAAATAGCAATGAGATTGATCACTCCAGGCTCGTGTACTCCAGCTAACACCACGTTTATCATGCATTTCATTAACATTGATAAACTCAATTTTTAACAGAGCAATTTGTAGCTAGTCTTAGGTGTTTTGGGGTGGAAGTTAGAATTATGAACTCTTTCATGGATTAAAGAACTTGAAGCTTTTAATCATTGCTATTTACTTTTGTATGCTAATAATTTGTCCTTTAATTTAGTACTTTACTAAACTATGAATTAAGGCATTGCATCACCGAGGAAAGAAGACTTTGGAATATGAGAGGACAATGGCATGTCATGATATATTGCACAGCCATTCTTTAATTTTTATTTCTTTGTGTCTGTATACTATATGTAATATTAAGTATTGCGGCAACAATATATCTTTATATGGTTATGATGAATTTGGATTATGGGTATTTGGATTGAGGTGATGATATTTTAGGTTTTATTTTTTTATTTTTTTTAAAGCATTGTAGGTGATGATTTTACGTCATAAACTAAGTATGTAGGCTGTAGCTAGGTTAACTGATTAAATAATTGGCTTTTGTTAGTTGTATCCATGAACTTAAGATCATTTTATATAATCATCATTTTTATTAGTTTAGTGAATTTTTTATTTAAAGTGAGTTTTTAGTTTATTTAAAATATTTTACTTGCTTTAGATTTTGATATATGTGCATACATTTTGATATGTAGGGATGGATGTACCAATGTGCATTGTGCTTCATCGTGGTGGGGAAGAGGGAATCAAACGAAAGGCTTAGCTGTTTAGGTATGTTGGCGGACATGTGAAGCTTTGTAATGATATTCTTCCCAACTTTAATCAAGCATATGTTAAGTTTGATTCATCGCTTAGGTATACTTAGGGGTGTGCAAAAAATTCCGATTACAAAATTTCGTTCCGAAAATCCGAAAAAATCGGATTTCGGATCGGAACCAATATAGAATTTATAAAATTCGGATTCCGAATTTTTAAGGAAAACAAAAATTGATTTTCGATCCCGTGTTTCTAATGGATAATGAAGTGCTATAAAAGAGATTTGTTAAAAAAAAATCTAGATCCAGAATTCAGATTTTTCCGGAACGAATACGGAATAAGATTTTTTTATTCTAAAAATCCAGTTTTTTTCGGAACAGACACGGAATAAGATTTTTTTTATTCCGAAAATCCGGATATCCTGTTCTCCGAATCGAAAAAATTTCAGTATCCGGTTTTTCACACCCCTAGGTATACTAATGTCATTAAGTTGTATTACTGTGATCATAGTTGACATTGGCACTATGAATAGTGTCATGACAAACCAACCATTCACTGCCACTGTCAATGATGAAAATCTATACATATTAAAAAGCGTGGATGGCTTACTATTCAAATGAACAGTTGAACAGTAGCATCTCACCATCCACACGCTCAGGCTCGCAGATTGGTGCTGCGTGTCCCATCTACTTACTTCTCAACCATTGATCTTTGCCTCCCTTGCCCCTTCTCAATATTCTACCCTTTCTCTCCTCTTTCTCTCTATTCCGTCAAAAAACCTATCCTCTCTTCTATCTATCTCTTCCGCCATCTCCTTCAACAGGTTAGGGTTTTAGTTTCATTTCATTTCAACTGAATTGCAACCCTTTCCTTTCGTTTCATTCAATTACAACTATTTTTGCAACCCTTTCCAGTTAATTTCATGATCTGAAAATCGATCTGGTTTTTGCAGGTAGTGGCTCGGAATGAAGGCAAGCGGAACACTTTCGAATTTAAGTTGAAGCGTGGCGGTGGATCAAATTGATTCATTCAATTACAACTGAGTGCAACCCTTTCCTGTCAATTTATTTGATCAGTCGGCAGAGCAACGACGGGGATGCAGCGAAAGGTCGTGATCGATCTGCAAGGAAAGGTACGGTCTTGCTAGTTTTTTTTTTTTTTCGGTTCAATTATGCTGAAATTTTTTCTTGCGATCCTTTTCAAGTTTTAGTTTGAGGCTGGTTTTAGATTTGTGTTTGAATGTTTTATGTTTTGAGTTTACTTGATTATTGTTGTTTTGTTATTGTTAATTGGTTTGAGTTTAAGCTTGGTTTTAGGTTTAGGTTTGAATGTTTTATGTTTTGATTTGAGTGCACTTGATTAGTGATTAGTGTTTATTAGTGTTGCTTTTAAAATTTTTATTATATTTTATTAGGGATTATTTTATTTTAATTTTTTTCGGTTTAGTGAATGATTAATTGTTAGTGGTTGATTTTCGTTATCAATCATAATGGTAGTATTTGGATATCTTTTTTAAGCATTAGTTGTATTATTTTCAATATTTATCAAATGTTAACAATTGAGTTAATAGAATTATGTTTACAGTATCCAAATTGCAACTTTTGCAACTTGGCTACCTAAATCGCAACATTTATCAATATTTAGTACGAGTACTCAACTTTGCTGTTAACTCGAAATTAAATTTTGCAGGGTCATGGTTCATGTTAATCAATCACCTCCTCTACTCTCTGGTGATTCAAATGTGGTGAGACCCCTTATTCTTTTTTTTTTTTTTTTAAGTCTTTTTCTTAATTCTTCTGGGGAGTTTCAAGTTGATTAGTAATTTAAGATGAATGATTTTCTATTGGAATGAAGTTATACAAAATGGAGGTACTGTATTAGGGTAATAACTAGATTGTAATCGGACAGTTGTTTCATCTTGAATCTTGAATTTAATCTTCCGTGGCACAATATAGTAATTTAAGATTAAAGATTTCGATATTTGGTTGTTCCGTTTTCCAGAAATTGAATTTTCTCTCAAACCCCAATTTTGTCTTCTATGGTGATTTTGCTTGGTTTTATTTGATTTGGTTAATTCAAATGTGAGAATTCGTGACGGTGACCCTTGATTATTTTTGAGTTTCAAATGTCAGAATTCAGTTTCGAGTTTGGTTTTATCCTCCTATTTACTTTAGGTTTTTGAAGTCTTTTTTTTTTTTTTTTTTTTTTTTTATAGTTTGTTCTTGTTTAAATTTAATACATTGTCTTCATTTGTTGTTAGGGTTCATTTTATTAAAATTACCATCGCTTTTCTTGTTTCTTGGTTTTGGTTTTAGGTGCAAACCGTGCAATATGGTTGTTTTTCCTCCACCTTTTTAACTTATTGTGATGTGAAGGTAACTTTTAGTTATTCTCATTATTAGCTTATAGTAAGCTTGTTCTTATAATATTAAGTTTCAAGAGATGCTGTTTTATTTGGCCTTAATGATTATGCAAAGCCAACAAGGGTTTGTATCACTGATGTGATTAGTCAGTTTTGATCTTGGTTATTGTTTGACTTATGTGAGTCATTTGATTGCAGATATGACCTGATTATGTTGTATGTGACGTTTTGTTTATAAATCGACTTATATTTCTATTTAAATACAACCATATTTTGCAATTGTCGCACCAAATCAAATTACTGGAGGAATTATTGCTCTTTGGGACTTGTTTATGGCACTGATCCATTGTTATTTGTTTACCCAATTATTGTTGATTTGTTGGTAAGTTTCAATGCTTAGTTTCACATTTTTTTATGGTGCTAGCGTTTGTCTGTACTTGCTAGCGGTGAATAATTCATATTTTCATCAAATGATACATTATTATGTTAGTGTTGTCTTTTTACAAGTAATGGGTATGTTAATTTAAGAGACTATTAAACTTCCAAATTTGATACCAAAAACAAAAATTTTCATCATACGTCACTGGGAGTTGTGATGGTGGGATTTAATACAACAAAGCTTTTCGATATTGCTCGATACTCTTATAGAGTTTAACCATTTCACTTTTTAATATTTATTTAACTTGGTTGAAAATGGTGTACTGTCATCTTATTAACTTTTTATTTCATTTTTATTTTGTACCTTTCAAGATTGTTTTAATTTTATTTTCCCCGTTTGATTTTGAAATTTTTAATTAACTATGAAATTCTTCTCTACGTAATTTTTGTGATTCCAAATTCGTAGATGTAGATAAGAATGAGCCTTGGGAAGATCATCAGCTTGAAGATAAACTCTGTAACCCCATTGGCAATGTCAATCCTAAGATTCAAGACAATGTAGGTAATTTCTTTTTATGTAATTATGTTTGAGGTTTTGAGTAATATTTGTTGGATTAATATGGTCTACTGTATGCATGATTGATATTTTCTTTGGGTAGTGATAGAGGTATCATTTTTATGATTTTACTAAGAACGTTATTGGAAAATTCATACAGAGGTTCAGTTAAGGAAGCATTTTGGTTTATTTTACATTTTCTAGGCTAATTTGTATCTTTAAAGTGTTTAAGATAGTTGTGTTTTTTAAGACAATGAAAAAATCTCTTGTTTATGTTTAAAGGTTTTGAGTAATTTCCCTTAGTATGTTGGATTAGTGTGGTTTGGTGCACGCATGATTGGTATTTATGTCACATAATGTTGTGTGTTCAACTTTCATGATTGTTAACTCGTATTATTTGCTCATTTGTATATAAAATTTAAATTAGATTATATAATCATCTCTACAGAACCAAGTAATTAATAGTTTTTGATGATGATGAGTGTAATTATTAATTTAAATCATATTATTGGTAGTACCTAATGTCTTAATTTTAGATCATTATAGAATATTACTGTCAAAGCCCATTTGGTGGTGACGAGTGTAGTTATTAATTTTTGATTGTGTTTAAGCAGATTTATTCAGCTCCTCTCGAGATGCTGCCTTTTTTAGGTACCTGCAAGTTTCACACCAATGTTGTGCTGAAGTTGTAGTATCAAATGACGGGGTAAAAATTTTGATATCTCTTAAAGCACTGGTTGTTGTAAATTAAAGAGGTTGAAGTCTAATTGGTGTGGATGATCCACATGTTTCCAATATCACACTTTCCTATATAAATACTCTTCTTTTGATAATAATAATAGAAAAAAAAAAAAAAAAAAAACAGTCGTCTAATGAGTATGTTCTTTTTAATTCTCCAGGTCTCTTACATGATATTGTAAAGGCTGCAGGTTGCTACCTGATTACTTCCACCAGTTAAAAGTGAACTTGCGCCTCAATGCTGGTATAGGTAATTTTACCTCAATGCTGATCATGGGTACTAGAGTTAGGCAGCCTGTTATACGTGGGAAATCTATCTAACTTTGGTGATGGCCTGCATAATTTCGTGCACACACTAGAGAGAACATGACCCTTCAATATAGTTAGCAATAGTGGGAGATTGAATGGTTTCTGCCTGACATTATGGCCTTCTATGAACTATTTTTTTGTGTTACGATCATTTAATTTAATTATAATTTAGGAACAATGATTCTAATTTATTTGAATTACTTTGTTCTTCAGTGTTATTATGTGTTTGGTCTTAGTATGCCCCAAGTAACAAATGGTGAATTGGAAACGCTAGCTTTTAGTTTTAGCACTGTGAAATAGGGTTAACTATTATGAACTCATTGTAATTATTTCTTGGTTTGTGTAGAAGCAACTGCGTTTTGAACCTCGCTTTCATCTCCATTTTATTGATGTTGTGTCCTTGGTAAACTGTGCCTTCAAATAGACATTTGAAGGAAAGTTTAGGTTTTAAATGAAAATATGATGCACTAAAACATTAAGTTTTGTAATATGATGCACTAAAATTATTTTATTTTGCGTTTTGTTTGGTATGCAACCATATTAATGGTTTGGGAAAAATCGAAATACCATGTAGACATGTTGATTTATGATGTATGTGTATATGATCATGATAGTGGTTGTTGTGAAAATAGGATAGCGAATTTCATAAAATGGCTCATTTTTCTTGTCTAGCTGGAAAGGGAGGCTACAAGAGAGGAGGAGAGGGGAAGGGGGAGAGGGGAAGCAAGAGAAGGAGGAGGGAGAGGGAGAGGGGGGATGGGGGAGGAACGTTGTGAGAGAGGAGAAGGGATATAGTGATATGCATTATGCACGAGAAAGAGTGCAAGTTTAATAAATCAAAACTCAACTTTAAAGTATTAAGTGAAAGTGAATTAGTTAGTTTTGATCTCTCTATAAAAAGAAGCTTGAAATTATCCTATTTAATGAAACAACACTTATCTTTGACATGGATGATGAATCAATTATAAATTTGACTTATTATGTTGGCTTATACACGTGAGGAAGGAGGCGGAGGGCTAGGAATATATTAGAATTAGAAGAAGTGATTAAGTGAAGGAAGAAGTACGGAAATGCGGCATGCATACTACAAGTTGTGATGAGTGATAAGTTGGTGTAGATTAAAATATGCAGCTTGAAGACTTAAATCCAAAACTGTCATTGCATAATTCTGATTGTTGAGTGCATACATTGCTTTATAAATTTTTGACCTTATGACTTAATGAGTTCCATTTCTATTTTGTGAAATACTGCAAGTGTGTTGTACTATTATGCACGTGTGCTTAAGTGAAGCCATTTTCTTCAAAAATCAAAATACACTTCACATATCTCCTGTAATTGCTCATATTAGTTGATCATTGCAAGACAACACCCTTTCCTTCGTTCAGAGGACTTTGAGGCATAACAAAGCCTACTTGTTCACATGGGGAGGAGACCTTCAATAGGCAACTCAAATTACACTACCATCATAATGCCCTTTTGTACTGCAAATTCATGTAGCTTTCATCAAGAATACCCCTTAGAGGGCTTGAACTTGATTTTACTATGTATTTCTATAATATCTAGCAAGTCAAACTTTGATACTTGAAGTCTTCGATATATGTTATATGGCATGCTTTAATTATAGAATATAGTAATTATATATTTATATGCAACCGGAAATTGACTTGTGAATTTGATGTTGTAATCATACTTCTTTTTTATTTTCACTTATCATGACGCGTTTGGGACCTCGCGAGTGTAGCCCGCAGGGTAACAACTAGTAAAGATGAAAAGTTGAAACTTTCATAATAAAAGCTGCTAAGGCCTAAGGGTGATGTTGATTATGACGAATATGGATCTGATAATGAGGATGACGAAGTCAGGGAGGCTAAAATACTGAATGACTTGCTTAAAATGAGAACAGAAGGAAGCAAACTGGTAAATAGCATATACTAAAGCTAACCTAAAAACCAAATATGAAACGACATGTAGTTCAAAGCCAAAAGATACTATTAGGTATTTCTTGAGAAACATCCTGGGAATTTAAGCGCTAAAATATTAAAACTAGTAAATAATCGCTAAATCACCATATCACTTTTAAGAGTCATAAACTAAGCAGTAAATTAGCTACTAAGCCCAACTTCGAACAAAAAGCAGAAGCAAATTCCCACTAGTTGACAACCTCTTACAAGCTTAAAAGGTACCCTAGATTACCCTAGCAACAGGGTTGGTTCTAGAATCAACGGCATTGCAGGTAACAGCAAGATCCCCATCTAGCAACCTCAGACACGACATCTTTGAGGTTAAAACCTAGACGCTGGTTCAACTTGAGCAAAACAAACGATAGAGTACCAACATTTTTAAGCTAAACCACTCAACCAAAGTCACATAATCTCAACATGATCTTAAACAAATACATTCAGATTTCCATTACTCAATGCCACTGATGAGGCTATCGCACACCTATCAAAAGTAAACTAAACCACTCTAACTAATATAGCTAGGGAAGTAGGGATCGAATCCACAGGGAAGTAATTAAACCTATTAGTTCTAAAAAGTCTAAACTATGTAAAGGGCCTTTGAATGTCGAATTAAGACTCAAACGCTAACTAAAACTAGAACTAAGTTGATTAAGGGAATAAATCTATGACTAAGTCTAGGACATCGGTTCACCATAGATTAACAAAAGAATTGCACACAATTAATCAATTAGATTATCAATTTCCTTGAATTAAGGTCCACTAATTCTCTCGAATCTAGTCCCCTTCAAAACTCCTCTAATGGCTCTCGCTCACTTAGACTCGTTTTGCCTATTGTCCTTATGATCTAATTGTGGTAATCTTACCTCTCGGCATCGATTTTAACAATATCAAACAAACAATTAAACCTGGCCAGTATTTAACTGAAAGCAATAAAAATTGACAACAGGAATTCAAGTACATTAATAACCAAACTAACAATTAAGAACAAGCATCAAAATCAATCCATGGATCCCCTAGTCCTAGAAAAGGAACTACTCACGCATAATAGAAACTAAAGGAACCAATTTAATCATAAGTACTGGAACTAAAAACATGACTACGACAATTAAGCTAAACAACAAGAACAAGAATAACTCAAAAGCAAAAAAACTAAAACAAAAACAAGATCTAAAATTAAAATATTACTAACAATTAAAACTAAGGAAAATAATTAAACTAATAAAAGCAAGAGAAGAAAATAAAGAAGAACCTGAAATTGCAATTGTATTGAATGAATGATTGAGTTTTGACAAAAGTAAGTTCTAGAGAGAAATTAAATGAAAAATCCTAAGGAGAGAAAAAAAAATATACTCTAGTCTCTAATGTGTTCAAAAAGACCTAACACAAACACTATTTATGTAAAAAGTACAATGCTCGGGTCAAAAAGGAGTGAAAAACGGGCTCCGGACAATCCGCCCGACCAATCGGGCAAAACCCGCCCGATCGGGCTCACGTAGCGAATGATTTTGGCCTTGGAAGCAATCCGCCCAACTGCCCGGGCGAAATCCGTCCGATCGGGCGCGATCAGTGTTTTCGCCCCTATCTTCTTGAAAAATGCTAAGTAAATTCCGCCCGACCGCCCGGGCGAAATCCGCCCGACTGCCCGGGCGAAATGACTTTTTCGCCTAAATCAAGTCAGCTCGTCTTGTGTTACTCCAGGCTTCATCATAGCTTCTTGATTACTTCAATTATAACCCATGGCTTGTAGTATCTAGTTGTAACTCATATGATTGCCTCGGAAACAATGCAAAAACACCGAAATCCTACAAAAAGTCACTAACAAGCACAAACAACTCCATACAACCGAATGTTAGCCAAAATAGCTCCAAAGAGTATAGGTTAGAGTCAAAATAAACCAAAAAGAGGTAAAATAAAAGAATAAAATACACTTATCAGCCACAATTCTCTATGATTTTTCCAAAACAACGCCACAATATTCATAAAAAGCTAATCACTTGAAGACGACAACAGTAATACATCACGCAGTTAACTGTAAATTTCCTTCCAAATCGCATCTAACATTCAATTAATTGCATACTCGATCAAAGTAATGGAAGCTTCAAACTTCATCGTCCATGAATCAAAAGTGAAAATCCTTTCATTTTCAGTTGCTACGTAAATAACTGAACAATCTAAAAATCCAATTTAATTCAGTTCATTCATATCAATTTTGTAATGATTTTCAATTACGTAAATAAAATTTGCGTTAAGCTCCAATTACTGTCAAATACATATCGAACAATAGTGAGCCACCAATGAATAACAATCTCAGGTTTGCATCTAACTACTTAATTAATATTAAAGCAAAAACCATTACAAAACTTACAATATATAAGATTTCCATCCAACAAAAATAACAAAAAAAATTAGAGTAACAAAATTGGCAATTTGAATAAACAAACAAATTAAAGGCACAAAGATGGTAATGGCGTTTCAATTAAGTTACTGCATGCAATTGAATTATTAAGTTACTGCATCCAATTGCAATTGAATTTGTAAAAATAGAGCAGCGACGACGACCGGGGTAAAAGAGGAGTAGCGGCAACGACCGGAGTAAAGGATGAGGAACATCGACGACCGAAATAGGATGAGGAACAAGGACTACAGTTAATGGCGGAGTAAATTGCAGAAAAGGCAATGAAATTGAGGAGGAGCAGTGGCTGGTGAAATTCCGATAAAGCTGCAGTGGTGGCTAGATTGAAGATTGAATGGAGGAGGAGGAGTAGTCTCGATTGAAGAAGAGGCTAAAGTACTAGTAGTCTTGCTTTGATATAGATTTAATCATTTAAGTATATAATTAGGCGGTCGTATTTTTTTATTAAAATTTTCTATTGGTATCGTTTTTACAGAGAAATGATACTAATGATTAACACATTAGTACCGTTTTCTTGGAGAAAACGATACTAATATGAGTATGTAGGGTTTTGTTCAAGGTCCAACCATTCCATTAGTATCGTTTTTGCCAAAACCGATACTAATAATTGTAGCATTACTATCGTTTTTCTAGAAAACGATACCAATATATCATTCATTAGTATTGTTTTTTTAACGATACAAATAGCATAATATTGGTTTCGTTTTAAAAATAAAATTGTTACACTACTATTACTATCGTTTTTCTAATAAACGATACTATTGGGGGGTTACTAATAGCCAATTTTCTACTAGTGAGGCCAAACAAATTCTTTAATTGACTCATCATTCATGTCAAAAATAATTGTTGTTTCACGCAATAGGTTAGCTTCAGGCTTCTTTTTGGTCATATTAGGAAAGATCAAAACCAGATTGATTAATTTCGCACTCTTTCTCCTGTACAACGTATATCACTATATCCTTTCCCCTCTATCACCCTTCGTCCCTCCCCTATCCTCCCTCTCCTACTCCTCCTCTCCCCCACCCCTCTACCGTAGCCTCCCTCTCTAGATAAGAATAATGAGCCAGTTTATGAAATTCATTCTTCTTTTTTCACAACAATTATTATCACCAATTCATAATCATATACATGTACATCACAATCAAATTCAGCATCTACATAGGCAGTATTTTCATTTTTCTCAAGCTATTAATATGATTACATGTCAAAGAAAACACAAAATATAGCAATTTTAGTTCATCGTATTAGATAAATTAATTGAAATCCAAGAGCTGCTCAAATACAAATCATAAACTATAAAGGAACAAAAACTACCTTAGCAAGTGACTTGAAAGCAACCCACCGTAACACCCTGAAATTTCTTAACTTATGCTCTATATTTTCCCAGCAAACATATTATAAATATTTATGAAATATAATCATTAAAACTCCTAAATAATGAGGAAAAACCAAAGCATTGCCGCCATAGTGATAACGACTAAGACATTTATCAAAGTAGTACAACGGAAGTCTTAAAACCAAAACCAATTTAAAAACTTAAACTTAACAAAATAATCTCAAACTAAAATCAAACCAACATACAAAAGAAAATCAGCTAAAACTTTATTACACTTCGGAACCATCTTAATGGCCCTTCAAAACTAAAAACTTAAACTTCGAAAATAAAACAACATCCAAATAATAGTTAGATAACTCCATAAGCAGATAAAATTAAGAACTACGAAGACTATACAGCAAGCACTCACTCCAGCCCAACATGAATGACTTACGCCCACTTGTACCTGTAGCTTCTTTTATTCTAAACAACTACTCACCAACAAGTGGGTCATTGTAGGGCCAAGTCCAAGACAAATCCATGCACACAAAACAAACTGTCAGCAAAGCTGAGTACATAACAATAAAAGATTATACAACAAGACTAATATAAAAAATAAAAATATACATACATCATATCGTTGACAACTCTTCACCTGTGCATAGACTCAACATAAGCAATTTAATTATTATATTTACACTTTGGATTTCGCATCGAATGGGTTTCCTTTCCTTTAAAATTTTCCTATTGGGCACCAACTTGGGAGCAACTCCAAGAAGGTACGTATTACCTATGTCACATAGAGTGACAGAATTCCAGCGCATTAAAAATATAAAAGAATATAACGTCTTGTACTCTAATTGGAAGTCATAGATCTTTGTTCCATACGACTCCCCTCATTGTTCATACTCAAGGTATATACGTTCCAAGAGTTTTGGTGCGGATCCTCTTACACTTTACGTGATTAACCGGTTTAACAATGTTAAGACTCACATGCAACATCACATAAGAGCATGCATAAAGTCAAGCAAACCATATCAATTATCTTTGATTTAAAGTGATTCTAAAAATAATTTTATGTGTGTCCTTTAATTAAACTAAACTTCATGTACCACATATTAACTGTGAGTGGCTAACTATTTACTCCTTGACCACACATTAAACTGTGTGTGGCAACATGTATAAAAATATTTGCTCATTAACTTCTATTGATCATGTGAATAAAATTCACAAACTACTTTTCTTGATGTTTAAGTCACTAACCAACTTAAATAACTTCCTTTCTTCTTCAATAAGCTATTGGCCAATTTTAAACTGGTCATAACATTCCAATTTAATCTTGAAGAATTTATATTGCTAAAATATGAAATGTCAAAATAATATAAAATCATGCCTTTAATACAGCTTGTCATGCATGTAAATTTCACAATCCAATCAAGCACAACAACATATCATATAAGATCAACCAAGCATGAATTCTAATTTCTATGTTTGTCTTTAGTACTTACGTACCTTGTGTTGTAGTGGTGATCCGCCACAACTTCTAAAAGTCAACTAAATCGAAGTTTCCTACATAGAGAAAACCAAAGCTAAATTAAAACCTTGTTGACTAAGTTCTACAACAACTCTAAACTAACTTTCAACGTTGGAAACTTGTCCAAAACATTTCCTATATGGTCTCTATTCAATTCCATACTTTACTTTAATTTTTTTCTATTTGCAAAATACTTTATTTTCAGTAATTTTCCAAAAATGGCAGCTTTGTAAACCTTCTTAAAAACACTCTTAAACCTTTCTAAATATCATATTTTGATCATAAAACACTATAGTCATGTCTTAAGATCAATATACAATACTTAGATGCATTAAAAATATTTATAACTTACTATGATACATGTTACTAATTGTAATTGGGCATAAATAACAGCTTTATTTATTCATCTAAACTCATTAAAAACTCATAAAACATCATGAATTCATCATAAAACTCTTCTACAACCCACTAACATCATTAGGAAACAAATCTATGCTTTAGAATAATTTTTCATAAACCAAAACATGTTCATAATATTTATTATATTGATCTTCATGATTGCAAAATTTGGACAGCAATATAATTTATATTCAAAGCCTTTAAAAATCAATCTAAACTTCATAAAATCATCATAAATTCACCCAACAACAATTCATGATCATAATATTGAAGTTTGAATCATTAAAACCTATAAAATCAAAAATTTCATAAACCCTAATTTAAAATTTCATGAACAACAAATAAATTCATGCTTTAAAACAAATCATAACTTCATAAAAACATGATTGAAACTATAAAAACATGATTAATCATAAATATAAATATGAATTTGCAAGATTGAATCAAAAAGAAAAGAAGAGGAAATTTTTTTTTTTTAAAGTAGGGGAGGAAGAGGGTGGCGCACGGTGGTGGCCGGCGGCTGGCGGCAGCAGTGCGCGGTAGGGCTCCGGCACAAAGCAGCGATTTTTTTTCTTCGGAAAATCCGAACTCTTTTTTTATTTCTTTGTTCAAAATTTTTTTCTTTCTTTCCTCTCTTTCTCTCTCTAAATTTTTGGAATCCTAAATCACCAAGTTACAAAATAAATCTGAAAATTGGGGTTTTAAGGGGTATTTATAGGCCCCAAAGTAGGACTTGGTGCGATTCCACAAATACCCTTAGGCCCTGTTCACCTCGTCTTATTTTTACTTATTTTCAGCAAAAATCAGTTTCAATCCTTAATAAATTGTTAATGATTTCAGCAAAAATAAGTTCAGTTCAGCAAAAATAAGTTCAGTTTAGCAAAAATAAGTTCAGATCAGTAAAAATAAGTTCAGATCAGCAAAAATAAGTTGAGGAGAGCAGGGCCTAATGCTTGAAATTACTTTTATGACCTTGTTTTAAAACAATTTAGGAAACTCTAAAAATTCTATTTTTAGAACTTTTCAAAATATTTAATAAAACATAAAATATTATTTATAAACATAAAATTATTACTTTAATTAAAATTTATTAAAATTCTTTTGTTTAATATTCTTATTGAATATAATTTCTCAATAAAAATATTAAAAACATACGTATAAAATACGAAAATAACTCCTTAAAATACGTGAAAAATATGGGGTATTACACCCACTTTCAAAGGAGAAAGCAGGCACACTGTACTGTACCTGAAACCACAAAAAAAATAGTGAGAGAGAAAGAGAAAGTTAGGATGATATTCCAAAAAAGAAAAAATTTGCCAAACAACAATAGATGAGGCAGTACGGACAACGATAAAGTGAGAAAGAGAAGAAGCGCATATTTAAAAACAAATATGTAATTGACAAATTATAGCAACATGATTTCACCAACAAAGCTAAACTAATGTATACATTGAGTTCATCATAGCTTTTCACAAGTGGACTTATTTTCATTCATACCAATTTGCGGTTGCTTCACTTTTAAAATTTAGTGAATCAAAATCCACCTGGCACGAGTTACAATCAATCAAATTAACGAACTAAAATCTTAAGGTCACAATTCACAATGACAATAGCAAACAAAGACAAAGTTTAATGTTAAGCTTCTAAGATGGAACAAACACTTATATTAGCCTTATTACCATAGTTTCCTCATAAATCATTATATCTTTTGCTACACATTATACATTAGCTAGAGTGCTAGGAAGAATTCAATCTTTGTTGCATGATATTTTGAAACAAACCATGCTAAAATCTACTTTAGAAAAAAGAATATCACACTACTGCTTACCACGCGCGCTATTGAACTTGAAAAGGAAATACACAAGAAATATAGCAATTATAACATCTTGTTAACACACAACTATTTCAACATTCACATAAATAAAGGGTTGCAATTAAAAACAATATCCAAGAAATGGAAAGATGAAGCATAAGAACAATATCCATTAAAAAAAAGCTCAAACGTCAGCCAAAAATCGCTCAAACGCCTACAAATACAATCAGTGGTTAAATTTTTTTGGGTAGAATTGATATGAATAAAAGCAGGGATATATATGTGAAGTGGATAGAGTAGAAACACCATAATACCCTAACATAAAAATCCAAAATGACATGTAATTGATAACCCGAAACCCTATCATTTAATTAATGAAATCAAATGTTGAGATCAAGGTCATAAGAAAACCAGAAGCATACAACAAAGTAATCATAGGAACTAAATGATAGCAATTACAAACTATTTCCATGTCAAAAATCAAATTGTTAATATTTACTAAGAATGCTAAAACAAATCTTAAATTGCGATGAACCAAGTTGAAGATTGAGATAAATGTAAAGATACCCTTAACAAACACAAACTGAGATGAAATCGTATCAAATTAGCAACGTATAAACTCTGATCTTCTAGAAGCTAATATTCTAACACAATACAATATAAAGTAAGAAGAATAAAACAATGAAAGTCCATTCTAATTATTTTGCAAAAATCAATTACTACAAAATAATATTTACCAACAAATGAGCTATTAACAATTGATTAAAAAACAAATGAGGGTTGTAAGGACAAACCACACCCAATTGACTCATAAACGGAAACATCAGAGCACCAATATTTTGTTAAAAGATATTACACAGTGACGTTTCTCATTTCAACCAAAATTGATAAAACCAAAGTTAATCAGGTTACCTCTTTGAGTACAAGTGCCTTTGACTCATCTTGAATCTAAGGCACTTCTCATCAACTTTGTCTTCTGAACATATATCTGTAAAACAAAAATGAATGTATAAAAAATTGCAATTATAACCAGTATCCACGGCACACCCCTACCTCTGTCCCCCCTTGTGGACCCGGGGCTTTGGGGGCCCACGTGCCCTTTTTACGGACATCAAATGTCTTTAGTTTTTTTGTATAGTGTGAGTATGCTTGACTGAGAGAGTGAGCCTAGAAACTCAAAACCCAAGTACAGAAGTCGCCAGCGTGCTCTTTTCGGGAGCTCATGGAACCCCATTCGGTCTAGCCCGAAGGTAAATCGATAGTCAAGGATATGAATGTCTCATATCTCTGGATTCGGGGACGAGGGTAAGGACAAGAGTAGGTCAAACTGTCCCCCCCGCGTATAACGGCCTCTACTTGGTCTCATGTATAATTTCACAATCGTAATATCAAATTATAGCATGGATATTTCCGTTTAGCCCTAAGAGCACATAGAAACATCGCTAGGCGGATTTTGATTAATGCACACATAACTTCTAATGACATGTGAGGGTGTCGCTTTAGAATTAATCAAGATTAAGGACCTTAAGCCAGATGACATGGTTTATCTTTATTTCTATATGGGAGCATGCTTTCCGGTCTTGTAGCTAAACATGGATTCTAAGTGGATTAAAGCAATAAACATTTAGCATTCATGAACATGGGGGGCCTTGATATGGCGGTAACAGAGGAAATGAATGGAATACTTGATGAGGAGCCAATGGATGAGGACGTGAGGGTGGTGAAAGTACAAGTGACACTCAAGAGGGGGGGGGGGTGAATTGAGTGTTGTAAGGTTGTTGTAAATTTTTCCTTAACTGGTATCTTCATACCGGTTACATTGCATCTAAGACTTAAGAGTATGACTCTATGAGCTTGGTCTTCATGCAAACTTCAAGACTTGGCT
The DNA here is from genome assembly GCA_016808085.1 of Suaeda aralocaspica. Lineage (NCBI taxonomy): Eukaryota > Viridiplantae > Streptophyta > Magnoliopsida > Caryophyllales > Amaranthaceae > Suaeda > Suaeda aralocaspica. The sequence goes on from PYUH01000281.1 coordinate 188,230, forward strand.
TCATGAACTTCATCTTGTCATCCATTAAACTTGTTTCTTTACTACCTGCACAAGCAAACAGAAACTTGCATACAATATAATAGTTCAATGTAGTTTGTCATCATTCAAAACAAAAGCTAGGAACTCAACAGATGGCTTTATTTCAGATGCATCCTAACAAAGCACCGGGGTTGGATGGATTACATGCTCTATTTTTTCAAAAATTTTGGCCTATTATAGGAGATGATATTTTCATATACGTGAAGGCTTGGTGGCGAGGTGAAATTGATCTAATGACTATTAATCAAACTTGCATTGTGCTCATTCCAAACTTCTCCGAGCCGAAGGGGATGGGTGATTATAGACCAATAAATTTGTACCTATAATAAGTAATCCTTGTTATTCAAATGAGTAACCCATTTACATATAATAAGTGACCCTCGTTATTCAAACAAGTAACTCATATACATATAATAAGTAACCTTCATTACTAAAATGAGTAAGCCTTATACTTATAAATAGGTTACATACTTTCTATAAATAATTGACATACTTGTATATTTAAGACGCTTACTTAAGTGCCTCAAGTAGGGTTACTTTGTGTGACTAATTGGGTTACTCATACATTAAAGTGATATTACTTTGAATAATTGGGTTAATTACTTTGTATAGCTTAATAATAAAGCAATGGATGCCTAAAGGATTAAAGATATATTCACTCAATGCAGATCCCCTAATTAGCCTAGTAGAGACGGGAAAAGCAAAACTCAAAGAAGAACTCAATTTACTGATGTCATTGTTAGTCCACTAAATATTGCAGAGCCATTTTTCTTCCTCTAAATGTCTTATAAAATACGATACTATATTCGTCAATTCATTGATTGTGCTTGTAGGTGTCGCCTCTATTCCAATTCTACTTTGACTTCTGTCATCCTCTTTTTGTCAGTTCTCAATTTCATTCTACATCTGTTGCCATCAATGTCGCCTGCTGCCACTTCCTCTACAATCACTACAATCCTCCGACAATTCACAAACTCTCAACAATAATGTAATTTATAGTTCGAAAATTCACAAAATCAACTAAAACACAAGTAAAATTTTTTTATATAGAGTAGAAAATCGAAATTTGAGTTCATAAATGCTCTTGAAATTTATGAGATTTAAATAGCGAACAATCAATTTATAATGGAGTCCTTAATGATAGGATGAAGATTATGAAGTTGAGGATAGAAAGAGAATTATACATTTAATTATTAACAAAAGAATAATTTTAGGTGTTAACTTTGTTGAGTTAATTATGAAAGAAAAAACACTAATAGAAAAGAAAAAATGATTGCCATATCGGACGGTTTGTCAAGCCAGATATAAGTTTTTGTCAATCAATTAAACGACAGTTTCAGACATCAGTGACACCATTCAACTGTCAACCTTTCTCCCAATTTCCCCTATTTTCCTCCCTATAATCGTGTTGACCATCATTCATCATCAACAACAATGGAAGAAGAAGCTCAGACTCCATTAATGATGGATAAAGACACAAAACTTCTCACAAAAGTCGCCGCAAACCACTTATTCCTCACACAATTCGAGGCATTTCGAGCAACAATCCTAAGTCTCCGTCATCGAAACCCTAATTTAGCACTTTCATTCCTTCAAACAGTCGTCGTTAATGGCGGAAACTTCAAGAGCGCAATTTACTCAACCAATTGCTCATCGCCTGCGCTTCTCACTTGGCTTGCTTCACTTGAGCTTTTCCAATTCGAAAATTGTACTTCAGTTTGGTCTGATTCGTTGTCCGTTGATTCGCTTCGTCTTCGTGTTGAGTTTTTGTTGTATGTTCAGATGGTGAGTTCTAGGGTTTTGGAGAGGATTGAGCGCGTGGAGGAGATGGAGGAAGAAGGAGTTGAGGAGTTAGTGAAGGAATTGAGAGGTTCAATGCGGTTGTTGGATGGTATAATGGAGTTAGGGTTGAGGAGATTGAAGGAGGACTTGATTGTTAGTTTGGGCGAGGAAGGAGAGGTTGCCAATGGCGGAACGGTTGTTCGGGAGGAAGAATTGAGATGTTTGAGGGGAGTGATTTTTGAAAATGCTGATGTTTTCGCGTCGTTGTGTGAGAATATACAGAAACAGGTAGGGGCAGAGTTGGAGGAAGATAATGGTAATGAGTTGGCGATAACGGTGAGGCGAGAAGGTAGGTTGGGGACTGTTTCGAGCGAGGAGGATGACAAGGTGTTGAAATTAATACAGAAGTATGTTCAGGTTTCGCATTTGGATGAAATGAAGCAGTGTGTAAATAAGGAGGATGTAGATAGGGCGATTTCGCATATTCGGTATCTGCATTTTGGTTATGGAGTTGCCGAGGATGACTATCGGTATGTATTTTAATTCTTGTAAACTTTGCAATTAGGTCGATTCATTGTTAAACTCAAATGCTTATCTGTTGATCTCATTGTTGCACTGGGTGCTTTAATTCTGTACCCTATTGTTATGCAAACTTTGGACAGCTTTAATTTTCCATGGGGAGCTATTAGTTAGAATTGTTTTGTAAGTCATATTTGTGTAGATAAAAATGGTTGATGGGCTGCCATTGCGGGTTAAAACTTGCTCGTAAAGGAAGTATAGGAATCTAATGGTTGCTAATTTATGCACCACACAATGGTCATGAGAACTATAACAATCTGAGTGGGATAGTAGTTATTGGCAAGTGAAATGCCGATTTCTGATAGTAGATAAGACTCTAACTCAATTAGAAGAATATTGCGATTAATATGTTTATTTATTTTGAAGAGAATTGTTTTAGTTTTCTAGGCACTTACTTTTGGGGTTTGGTTGTTGAATCTTTGACCTTTGATAGCCATTTTGAAGCTTGCTTCTTGAGCCATTGCCAATTTTGCACCAATATATATATATATATATATATATGCAGTTTATGCTTAATGCAATCAATACTTTGGTTTGTCAATAAATTAAAGTTGTGGAACTAACACTTAGCTCCTTGAATAGCTTCCTTTTTCCTACGCCGCTTGAGTAATTCCCTGTCCAACTATATTTCATGCTTATTTGTAGAGTAAGTTATTGTAGTCATCTAGTCCTATGGTTTTTGTACTATGAATGCAGAAAAGGACCTTTTTTGACATCACTAGGGGAGAGATCAAATTGTAGCTGTACATCTAGTCCCTTAATCCACTATAGCCTAAACAAGCTATCGGAGTGTCTAGTGTCTACAGCTAGACTTATGCTAGAAATTGCAGTAACCATCGGGCTTTCACATTGTGCAAGAAAAGCCTGAAAAGCCTGCCACACCTAAAGGGAGAGGTAAATTTAATCTCCACTTTCGTCCTATATATCGTAAATGAAGTGTCAATATAATGGGACAAGGAGTAGAGCAACATGCTCAACCAGTTTTGATGGAAGGGGTGTTCAATGTTCTGCTTTAGAATCTGTTGTTTAAAAGGGTGGTGGACTGGATGAGGGTGTAGCCCATGAGATCAAATGAGGTTAGTTGAAGTGGAAGGGAGCTTGTAACTGGGGCATGCTTTGTAAATTGAAGGGAAAATTTTACCGTACCGATTAAGCCACTGTATGAAAGTAAATGCTGAACTTTGAAATGTTGTCACCAACATTAAATGAATGTGGCGAAGGGCTGAGCAATCCCAAAGCCATAATCAAGCAATTTGCTTGGCTGGCAAAGTGAGTTGTTTCTTTTTTCAAGTTTTGACCTCTAAAATTTTAGCCGACTAGTTTAAGAGACACCCAAGACCAGATGATTTTCGAGCATGTAAACGGAGGCACCAACTTGGGTATAATATTGGATTAGTGGGTGGTGTTGGAGGAAAATAATCGACTAGTTTAAGAGACACCCAGGACCTGGTGATTTTAGAGAGTGCATACAGGGACACCAAGATGGGTATGGTGTTCGACTAGTGGATGGTGGTGGAAGAAGAAGACGCTTAATGTTACAAAGTGGCAGAAATAATTGTTATTTTAAATAAAAAAAGACAATGTCATTGGATTTACAAAAAATTATGGGAAGCCAAGCTATAATGGACTCTACTCCCCTAGCTATAACAAACTCAATTACGGTGAAGATATGGGTAGCCGAACATGCCCGTGTCCCAATATCTCGAGTCCTAGAGAACTTTTGTATCCCCTTTAGCAACACAACAACATCCGTCTCCAACTCCTCCACATGAAAAAAAGAAGGGGATGAAGCCATACCTAATATCTCTAGAACGAGCTTCATACTTAACACACTTGCGATAAGCTGCTTCAGCTACAATCTGACGAGGAACAAAGGTGGAAAACCCTAATGACATCGAAGGTGAAGAATAATCGTTACAGATACGATCCCTAAAATACAAGCACACGTCCCATCCCCACCAATCAACCCAATACCAACCTCTTTGCATCGATAACAAACATCAACAAGGGTATCAAAGACAATATTATGTCGTTGTTTGATACCCACAATACCAGAATTTGCATTTCTCCGAAGGCATTCTCTTCATAAACCAAGTTGAGCATAGTGTCGAAACGGAGAACAAAGGAACGCCCAACCGGCAACACAACACATAATGGTAAGTCTTATAGTTCATAGTTTGACCAAAACCAGAGATCGGAACCGCCCTAAGCCAAGTAGAGGTATGATCTCCTTGATTCCTCGCTGAGATCTCCAAAGCGCAACCTCCCATGGAGATAAAGAAAAAGTGGATATTGCTGATGCGGTAACCTTTGTGAGATATATATATATATATATGCCAATTTCTTCATAACTTTGGTGGCAGAAATCTCAGCAGGATATTTAGGATTACGGTCAATGTCAGTCTTCATAGTGCTATATTAAACACATTCAGTGGCTGGTCTTGGGCCAACAACAACAGTATGCCGAAGAACTGTAGTTTGCAACCCAGCAGAAGTCAATTGCAACACAAGAAAAGCATATTATTATCATTATCATTATTATAGGTAAAATAATATAGTTGGTTCGTTTTGTAGGTCACAACTAAAGAGGAAAATTTGTTGAAAATTAGTCAAATAGTTGGTACTGTTCTTGTATAAGTAAAATTTGTACCTATAAGAATAAAAACGCCATAGTTGGTACTTGGTACCATTTAAAACAATTTTGTTATCTTTTTATTGAATTGTAGCCGAGGTTATATTCATAAAAACTTTTTTTCCTAGACTACATAAGGTTTAGTTTTCCTAGGATTTTCTGATAGTTTTATCATATTACTTAGTTTTAAGTCTGTGCTCATTCGTCCTTTTCATAAACATGGGTTCATACTGTGCTTTGTTAAATATGTAAGGTCAATTGAATTCAGCTTGTTGGTACTGAAACCTGTCTCTGTCTGCCAAATGCTGATACTATTGATTTTCTGTATTAGTTCATCATGTCAATGTATTATGTTTAATGGCATTTTAATCCACTGTGAAAGGTCTGAAACTAGGTAATCCGTATTTTTTTGCCTCTTAACTTTTTGTTTCTATAATCTGCTATTGAAAGAAACCCCTTTTTTGTTTTGTTTTTGGTGTCTTGTTAGAATGGTTTTTCAAGAGTTGCTTCAAAAGGTTCTGTCAGGAAATGAAGGACTGGGTGATATGTCGCGTCCCATACGGAATAAATTACTGTATACCTACCGCGAAGCTCTGTCGTCAAACTGCCTGGATCTTGTTAAAATGCTTCAGGTTAGGATTTGTGTTNATATATATATATATATGCCAATTTCTTCATAACTTTGGTGGCAGAAATCTCAGCAGGATATTTAGGATTACGGTCAATGTCAGTCTTCATAGTGCTATATTAAACACATTCAGTGGCTGGTCTTGGGCCAACAACAACAGTATGCCGAAGAACTGTAGTTTGCAACCCAGCAGAAGTCAATTGCAACACAAGAAAAGCATATTATTATCATTATCATTATTATAGGTAAAATAATATAGTTGGTTCGTTTTGTAGGTCACAACTAAAGAGGAAAATTTGTTGAAAATTAGTCAAATAGTTGGTACTGTTCTTGTATAAGTAAAATTTGTACCTATAAGAATAAAAACGCCATAGTTGGTACTTGGTACCATTTAAAACAATTTTGTTATCTTTTTATTGAATTGTAGCCGAGGTTATATTCATAAAAACTTTTTTTCCTAGACTACATAAGGTTTAGTTTTCCTAGGATTTTCTGATAGTTTTATCATATTACTTAGTTTTAAGTCTGTGCTCATTCGTCCTTTTCATAAACATGGGTTCATACTGTGCTTTGTTAAATATGTAAGGTCAATTGAATTCAGCTTGTTGGTACTGAAACCTGTCTCTGTCTGCCAAATGCTGATACTATTGATTTTCTGTATTAGTTCATCATGTCAATGTATTATGTTTAATGGCATTTTAATCCACTGTGAAAGGTCTGAAACTAGGTAATCCGTATTTTTTTGCCTCTTAACTTTTTGTTTCTATAATCTGCTATTGAAAGAAACCCCTTTTTTGTTTTGTTTTTGGTGTCTTGTTAGAATGGTTTTTCAAGAGTTGCTTCAAAAGGTTCTGTCAGGAAATGAAGGACTGGGTGATATGTCGCGTCCCATACGGAATAAATTACTGTATACCTACCGCGAAGCTCTGTCGTCAAACTGCCTGGATCTTGTTAAAATGCTTCAGGTTAGGATTTGTGTTTTCTCACTGTCTATCACTCTATCACTATTTATTCTTTGTAGCTCTTTAATGATTGCATAAGACTTCCAAGATGGCATGTATTTTAAAGTTCCTTGGAGTTATTGATGCTTTGTGTAATAGTGCTTGCTGTTTTGGTGCGCATCTTTTGTTGTTTTGAACTACAAATGATTAGTATCGGGGTAGGTGATCAATACTGGCACATTGATTCTCATGCTTTAAGAGGGCTTACTAGCTGCGGATATGCTTCCCCATTGACGTTTGTTGCAGGCAATTTCTTGTATTTTTTTCTCTGAAATCATATCAGCCTATTTACCACGGATGATAAACATATCAAATTTTATTGGAGTTTTTCTATGTCATTGCAAGAATCTGACATTCTGCGGGAAATGTTGGTGTTTCAATCCAACTAAAAAATAATAAATAATGATAGTGGTGTTGCAGATGTTATGACTAATTAGTCAGAACTTTCTAATCTTGGGTTATTTTTGAATCATGGTTTGTGTTCATTCTTTTTGATGATCTATATTGTACATTCATTGTTCTCTCTCTCTTTGCCCCCTCCTCTTTGTGGTTCTTAAAAACTATCAATCTGATCTTCGGAGTTAACCAGATGTTAGTTTTTTTGTTAGTTATATATTGCCATTTTAGTATATTATTAGCTTTTTCATGAGGTACTACTACCTTTGTTACTTGGAGACGAATTAAGTATCCACTCACATATGGGTGTCCAATGTTGGACTCGGTCATTTTGTAAAAAAAAAAAATCAATTTTTAATTAAAAAAAGAAGTATACGAGTGTCGCCTCGACACGACATTCAATTTTTGAGGTAATTAAGGGTGTCAAAGTAACATAGCTCAATATCCCAACAATGCTTGATTGATGATTGATACTTCGTCACCTTTCAATACAATTAATAGGCTCAACATTCCTTTGTTATGAGATGATGAGCTACAACAGACCTCTTTGCTTGGCTACTGTCATACTCAATGACATCAGTTATATTGTTTATCTTGGTTTAGGCTTTGGACTGTCCTATACCATCTTTTGATATCTGAGTTCCCTCCAATGGTTGGCTTCAGTCTTTCCTTTTTTAATCATTTGTGTATTGTTATTGGAAACATGGCCTGGTTCTGTTTTGTGAAGTTTCAATGTTGACAACTAAGCTTCATTAACTCTCTTGGTGCAAATTCATCTAGATAGTAGGTCTGTGTTTTGCAGATTTGTATTTAGCTTCAGGAATAATTAGCAGTGTGATTTTTGTAGACTCTTCAAGACCAACTTTTGTTGGAAGAGATTAACATGCTCAGGGCTTCTGACAACAAGATTCTTCCTCCATTGAAACAACTTCAAAATCGCATGCAAAAGAAGCAGCTTGGGAATTACAATGATGATGATTCTTTATCCCTTAATTTGGACTTGACTGCTTGCATTCAAGACTTATACCATTACGCTCGTGTTGCTGGATTGCATGTTTTGGAGTGTGTTATGGAAACAGCTCTTTCTTCTGTCAAGAATGAACAGCTTGAAGGAGCAAGCCATGTAAGCTTCTATTATCTTTCAAATGAGACTTTTGATTATTTGATAGGGAAGTGTTCTAGCTGAACGCTTTATCATTTTTTGCAGGTTTTGCTATCTTTTGTCTTTATAATTTGTTTTCGCCAGGCTGAGCTGCCTGCTTACTTTGCAGGTTGCGTCACTGTTTCCACGGCTTCAACCTCTAGTTGGTGTCTTGGGGTGGGATTTATTGCCTAACAGAACTGCTGCCCGTAGAAAATTAATGCAACTACTTTGGACAGGACGTTTAAAAATATGCCAGCCTGATGAATCCTCTTTTTATGAAAATGAATCAGATGAGGTGCTGCTTTCTACTTGCATATTGACACAATATTTGTTTTCTGCATCCTCTTCGGCTTGTATTTATTTGATCTTATGTCAATTTGTTTCTGAACTTCTTTTCCTACATTTGACAGAGATCTTGCGTGGATTTTCTTTGTGATACCTTGTGCTATCGGCTTGACCTTGCTTCTTTTGTTGCTTGTGTCAATTCGAATCAACCATGGAACATTCAGTCTACCTTGTTCTTTTCTGATAATGAACTAGTAAATTTCCAAGATGAAAGGAATGCTTGTCTGGATCCTTTTGTGGAAAACTTTGTTCTGGAAAGGTTATCTTCTCAGAGTCCTCTACGGGTAAGATTTGCTTTATATGACCCCACAGATTATGGTAGATGGACTAATGTTGTGTTGAAGGCAATATTTACGTTTTCTTTTGGGAAAATTCAAAAGCTTATGTCAATCTTACGTTTTTTTTCCATAAATAATAAAATAGCAAAAGACGAATCCTCTTATCAATCCTTTTCTGCATGTTCCCATTATTAGCTCCCAATAGGCTGCGAGACACCATTTCGATTTATTTTATTTTATTTTTATTTTATTTTATTGACTTTAGGTTTTTACATTGATCAGTTTATTTGGATGATTTCCCGTGCTAGTTTACAAACAATTGCAAGTTCATACACTTCTGCTAGTTTTACTTTCTGTCTTCATTCTTTCCTTTTTGTTTGTTATTCTTTTGCTGTATTCCACCTCTGTCTTTGCTTAACCTTGCCACCCTGTAGGCAATACTCTGTCAATATACCTTTTCTTACACTGCCCTGCAAATGACACTCTTCTACCTATTTTTCTTACACAAATCCCACAATTGTTTTTTCTGTTCCGCTGGTGCTGTGGTTTATGTTGTTCCAGTTATCAACAAAAAGATATTGAGGGAGTGTATTGGGATAAAGTCTTTAATAGTATTCTTGCAAGAGTACTTGCAAAATCTTGAATGGTGTGACTTCATGTAAGTTGAATTGGGCATCAAAAAAACACATTGCATTTTGTATTTTAGAATAAGATCAGAATTGCTGGTCTGGTTGATTTTACGAGTAAAAACCCAAATGTCAAGCTTCCTTTAGAATGTCTGTTTTTTCATGATATTTTTTTGATAATTTTATCCATTTTATTTTATTTATTTTTATTTTTATTTTTTATATTTTTATTTTTTATCCCTTTTCTCCTTGCAATTAGGTAATATAAAATAGTTAGTATAAATTTAGTATAATTGCCTTTTTACTTTGGATGGCTTCTAACTTAGACAAATTTTCTTCAGGTGTTATTTGATGTTGTTCCGACCATTAAAGTTGAAGATGTTATCAAGTTAATTAGCATGCAACCAACAGATTCAACTGCTGCAGAATGGAAAAGGTTTGTCTTCATTTATATTTGAAAATACATGATTGATTGTCCCTGTATGTCAAAATAAATTTAAACTACTGTAAGAAGAATAATAGCAGGATTGGGCAGGAAGAAGTGGCCTGTTCTGCAGGGTAGTTTATGTTGATTTTTGGTTCAGCTTCTAAAGTATATAATTGTTGTGTGGGATTCTTAATATTTGAGGATTGTACAAGAAACTTTGATTGATACTCTGTGTTAGCACATCTGCATATATATAATGCATATATATAATTCCAAATTGTTATTTGACTTGAGAGAAGAAGCTTACCTCCTTTGAGTGTCGCTGATGGACTTGGTATGGTGGTTGTGAGAGGAGAGAGAGAGAGAGAGAGAGAGAGAGAGAGAGAGAGAGAGAGAGAGAGAGAGAGAGAACACTGGAGTAGCGAGGGTAGGTGTTGTGAATGGAAATGTGAAGGGTTTATTGTGTTGAGGTAATTAAGGTAACGGTGGCTAGGAAGCAAGAGCAGTGTGCTAGTTGGATGTGTAGCAATGGTTGAATTAGAGAAAGGCTAAACATGGCGAAATTTTCTTTGGCATGAAGCATGCCAAAATTAAATGGCAATGCCAAAAACAAATGGATCCATCTCAACATCTGCATCTCCGTAACTCCTAATTTTTTGAATGTGCTCCTTGTAAGCCCAACATTCTGTACCGTAGAGCAACACTGGTCTTATGGAAGGGAAAATTCTACAAGACTACCATAAGACCAGTGTTGCTCTACGGTATAGATTGTTGGGCTTACAAGAAGGAGCACATTCAAAAAATAGGAGTTACAGAGATGCGGATGTTGAGATGGATGTGTGGGAATACTCTAAGGGATAGAATCAGAAATGAAGTAATACGTCAAAAAGTTGGGGTCGCAGACATTGCAAGCAAATTAAGGGAGAATCGCTTGCGTTGGTTGGGACATGTGAGATGGAGACCTGAGGGAGCCCCGGTGCGACAAGTGGAAAGGTAGGATCATGGAGATCTCAAACGAGGTAGGGGGAGACCGAAAATGACTTGGTGGGAAGGGTTTAAAAAGGATATGAAGGTTTTAGATTTACAAGAGAATTAGGTTCTCGATCGCAGGGGATGGAGGAGGAAAATTTATGTGGATGACTACATGGAATGATTAATTTTGGTTCATGTAGCCGACCCCAATTTTTTGGGATTAAGGATGTGGTTGATTGTGATTGTGACCAAAAACAAATGGAAGACGTATAATATGTGCAATGCAACACATGGTTTGTAGTAAATGTAGGCAACGGTGGTTGTAGTAGTTAAATGGAGGTAACGGTGGCTAGAAAGTAGTAGTAGTGTAGTAGTTGGATGTGTAAAAGTGGTTGGATGAGATTGAAAGGCTTAGCATGATAAACCTTTGTTTGGTGAAACATATTCTTACACCTTATCTTAAAGAAAAGCATGCCAAACTTAAATGGAGGAAGTATAAATTCTTAGGTGCAATGTAATACTTGGCTCATAGTAGATAAATTTTTTTTTAATAGCTTGTCTGGCGAGTCAAAGCGCAAGCCAAAACATCTTGTCTTGCTAGGCGCAACAAACTCTAGTAGGTACGCACCTCTCTGTTGAAGCACTAGGTTCCCCGGTCAAAAAATTTAGAGAGATCATTTTTTTTTTTTCAAATTTGTTTCCCTGTCTTTAAGGGTGAATTCTAGCAAAATCCCTCTATTAATTGAATTGATAAATTAATTTAATCCCCAATTAGGAAGCTGTAATTGGATGAAACCCCTAATTTTTGGTTACTTCATGGGTGGGGATATTGGTGGTTGCTCTTTTGGCAGAGATTGCTGCAATCAATCTCAGGTAGTCCTGTGAATTTTTCCCTTCAAAAGCAAAGAGAAAAGAAAAAAAATGACGCGCCTCATAATAATGTACTCGCCTTCTCATTTCTCCAGGGAACCTTTGTGCCTCGGTGCTCCTCGTGTCTTTTAACCTTATGTTATTATGTGAGTATTTAATAACTTTCAAAGAGGATGACTTGAAGTTTTGATGCACTAAAGTTTTACCTTATCACATACTTTTTGCGCTGCTTAAACTTAGGAGTTAATACCTCATATAATAAACTTGCTTATTTTGATTTTTAATAAGAAATTCACGCCTTTTATCCTTATAGTATTAAATTTTTGTAATAACTTTCTAAGAGGATGGCTTGAAGTTTTGATGCACTAAAGCTTAACCTTTTTACATACTCTTGTGTTGCAACTTTGGAGTCAAAACCTAATATAAGAATCTTGTTTTTTTTATTTATTTTCAATGAGATCATGAACATTGGTTGATACCTCTTACTCCAGAGCCCCTTCTAAAAGATAGATTAAAAAACAATTTAAAAGAAAGATTAGAATTTGAATGACCAGAAGGGTAATTAAAAAAAGGAAAAATTGAAGAGGAGAAGATTGAACAGAATTAATTGGGTTGAAGAGCCTTGACTTAATTGGGTCAGACTTATTATTAGTTGAAACCTGAAATTATTTGAATCGAATAGAGCTTTACTACTTTTATTTGCTGATTAATTTTGTTAGTTGTGTTTGCCCTTATCTGTTTATACACTATCCTAGGTTCTTAAGAACATGCTTTAATAATTGTTTGGGCATTTGAGATTATTTTTCCCCTCTAAATGTCTGCTGAGTGCTTGGAGGAGGAGTTTGCAAAGGCAGATGCATGTTGCACTACCTGTTAACTCTCCTTTCTTTTGCCCTTCATTTTCTGTCTTCAATCTAATTAAACTTTCAGACTTGCAGTGCTGCCAGATTGGTGGCATGCTGCCAAATAAGCATTGTATATAGTTAGCTTTTTAGTTGACATTTAGATGTGTTAACATTTGAATCACCAGTATTAAATTTGTGATTAACATTTTCTTTTCTAATAGGATGCATGATGTTGAGCTGATTCACATGCGCTATGCTCTTGACTATGCTGTCATGGCATTGGGAGCAATGGAAAAAAGTGTATCTGATGAGCAGTTATGCTATCCTCAGCTGTCATTATGCTTTTTGAAAGAAATGAGGCAACATCTTGAGGCTGTTAGTAGTGTAGCACGCAAGGTAATTTGTTCTTGGTTTCATGTTATATGTGTGATGTTAAGTCATCGGTATTCAGTTTTTTCATATGCATGATCATATTTTCAACTATCCAATTGTTACATTCTCCAAATGATGCAGATATTCATGGTGAACATTATTATTTCAATCCTGCATGTTGACGGGATCTCAGTTGATTTTGAACACTGTGGCCTTGGAGGGAAAAACTATGAACTGTCTAAGATTGGCATGCCACAATATGACGGTTCCACTTTCAATGAAATGGGAAACCACATGAATGTCTCTATTGTAGAATTTCTACTTGACACTTTGCGTAACAATTTGCCAACAGAGCTGATGTTGGAAGTGGCTGATTCTAGTGGTGAAAGAGAAGCCTTAGAGTGGAGAATCTTGAATGCAAGGAGTTTTATTGAAGATTGGCAGTGGCGCTTGTCAGTTTTGCAACAACTGTTGCCCCTGCCTGAGATTAAATGGAGATGGAAGGAAGCGTTGACTATACTACGTGCAGCACCATCTAAATTACTCAACCTGTAAGCTCCATGAAAGCTTAAAGTGACTATGGATCTTAAAACAGTTCCTTTGAATTGGATTTTTTATGATTGGTCTGTATTAGCTGCTGGGTGTGATTGTTTTTGTAGTTTTTTTCGTTACTTCGATGGAATTAGGAAATAGAAAGCCAGATATATCTTGCTGTTCTCTCTCTCTTGCATGTCTTGTGTAATATCATTGCTGGTTTGTAAGTTTCTAAATGTGTTTAATTTCTTATTTTCTTACAGATGTATGCAAAAAGCAAAGTATGATATAGGCGAGGAGGCAGTGCATAGATTCTCCTTGTCATATGAAGATAGAGCAACACTTGCACTAGCTGAATGGGTGGATGATACTTTTAAAAGAGCATCTGTAAGGAGTTTCGTCATCTACCTGGATGATTCTATGTTATTTGTTTGGCTAATATTGGGCTGTGCAACTATTATTTTTTAGTTGTATGGTTTAAATAAGCCATTATTTTCATGCCTCTTCTGTTCGTTATGGTAGACTGTAGGCTTTATTAACATGTTATGTGGACATGTTCTCCATGTCATAGAATGCTCTCTTTAAGTTGTAGAAGAAGCAGTTTCTACAACAACGCAGCCTTATTCCCAAAGTAATATGGGGTTGCATCAGTTATATGCATATATCTTCTCCCTCAAACTTTCCCTATCTAACACCACATTTTATTCAAGCCCCAACTGCGTCATACCACCAACAACCACCCTCATCCAAGCCTTTTCGTTTTTTCTCTAGGTGTAGACTTTCCCATCTCTTTTCCATTCTTTCAGCCTCCTGCCCTCCTGGTGCATCACTCGGTATTCATCTTACATAACCAAGTCATCCTAGTTGATTTTCCTCGTCTTTTTCTCAATAGATGTAACCCCTACCTTCTTCCTACTAACTTCACTCTTTATTTTATCCGTTCCGATATCCCCAGACATCCAATGTAGCAATATTTCAACAAGCCATTCTTATCGGATATATTTTTTTATTTTCAGATTTTTCTATGCATGCTTTGTATGTGTTCTTTTGTATGCTTATGCATGCATGTTTAAACACATTGTTTGATGGTTTTGTTTTTCTTGGAAGCATATCATCTATGTACGAGGAATGAAAGTGTTGTAGCTTTTTTTTCTTCCTTTTCCTGGTTATGGTTATGGTTATTTTGTTGTTTAAAAGTAGTGTATGCAAAACATTGTTATGGTTATTTTGTTGTTTAAAAGTATACCTTAGTCCTATAAGAAAAAATAGTGGTTACCAAATTCTAATGCATGTCGTCAAACCATGAGTAGTTTGTCTTGCAGTTTTGGCCATTTGGTGTAACTATTCTTTGAAGCATGTAAACTTAAACTTGTTTTGCTTTCAGTAAGTTAACAGCATGATGTTCAAAGAGTGCACTTCACAATCTCATTTCACTATATTGTATTAACCAATTGTCAGTCTACAACTCCAACACACTTCTGCCTGTCATTCTTCTGCATGTGAAACGTTGCAAGTTTTGAGTACCCATGGTGATTGGTGAGAGCTCTTCATAGATGGTTTGATGCTGTAAATAACAAAAAAACATTTTGTTAGCAGATGCTCAGTGCCTGAAGTTGATTTTCATGTCATTAAAGCTTGATGTGTAGTTATGTGCTATTGTAGAGTGATTTATGGTTCTTCTTCTTCTTCTTTGCAAGGAATTTATTTTTGTTTAGAAGTCTTTACATTGTGTCTCTGCACATTCTACTCTGACAGATAATTAATTTTCCTTTCTTGTCACTTCTGATTCAATGTCGATTTTAAATTTCTGTTCTTGGAAAATTTTTAATGCTAGGTTGAGGATGCAGTTTCTCGTGCTACAGATGATACAGCGACACTGCAAGAGATTGATTTTGCTTCTTTACGATCTCAAATTGGTCCTATCGCAGCTGTGAGTGTGATTTTTTTTTTTTTTTGCTTGGGAATTCCATTGTTTATGTATTTAAATGCCTCTATTCAATCAATCAGAGCCTTAAACCAATAAGAATACATGAACCAAAATTAATTATTCCATGTGGTCATCCACATATATTTTCTTCCTTCATCCCTTGCGATCGAGAACCTCATTCTCCTGTGAATGTAAAAGCTTCATATCTTTTCTAAACCTTTCTCACCAAGTCATTTTCGGTCTCCCCTACCTCGTTTGAGATCTCCATGATCCCACCCTTCCACTCGTCGCACCCAGGCTCCCTCAAGTCTCCGTCATTTAAATGCCTCTATTATATTGTTGAATTGTTTTTTGTTTTGCAGATTCTTCTGTGTATTGATGTTGCTGCTGCTTCTTCAAAGTCTACAAAAATATCTGAGTGGCTTCTAGATCAGGTAAGTTTTGTTTGTTAATTTACCACCTATCTTCATTGCTTGTTTCTTCCCTTTCATTTAAGCCTTTTGGCCTGCTTTCCTATCTGTGGCAATAGTGATTAGCTTCTGACCGACATCCAGCAATCACAGTATATGGATTAATGAACGAAATTTTTTGAATAGACTATGGGCACAATTCTAATGCACTTTCTGTAGTACTAGAAAGATTATGCAACTTTTTTTCTCTTGTTGAGAAATCATATAATCCCTGTGGCAAAGTATGTGAGAAGAGACTACTTTATGGGGAGCAAGAAGGGTTAAGGTGTGAAAAAGAATTTTCCAAATATGAAATAAAGGAAAATGTAGCTAACAAAAAGGAACGGAGTCAACGGACAAATGGGTAAGTGTAACTAATGAATAAGAACAGGTGGAATAAAGTGGCTTGATGAAAAAGGTTCATCAAATTTAAAACCATAAAAAACTATCATAAATATCCAAGTAAATCGTCAGTTTTACCTCTTTAATCTTTAATTGTAGTTTTAAAATGGTTTATGAAGTGGAGTTGAAATTTTCTGCAACTTAATATGGTCTAGGTTTTAATGTTATCTGATTAGCAGAAGTTCATATTATTTTTAAAGTAGCAATCACTTGATTAGTTGTTGCGCTATTTTCATTCTACAACTCAGCAATGTATGGGATTTCTAGGATGGTAATTGACTGATGTGGATATAGGATTTTAAATTTGGCGGGGGCCTCATCAATTCAGTATATGATTTGCAAAACAAAGTTTATGTTGCCTTGTAGAAACAATGATAAAGTAAATTCACAGTAATTTGCATATTAGAATGAGGGGATACAACAATCAATTTATTTATAAAAAAGAAAGAGCCTATACAATCAACATTCTGGCAAGTAGCAGCTGCACATGCTTTAAACTTAAAACGAGAAACAATTTCAGATTGTCTTCAGTTAAATTCCAACCCCGCACCATGCTAAAACGAAGACAAATAGAGACTATATCCATGGCTTGTTACAACTCAGCTAAGTTGAATTTGTGGTGAAAGACATTAGAATTGTGCGGTCTTAATTTTGGCAAAAGTAAGACAAAATATATGGAGTGCAACTTTAGCGGAACAAGGAGTGCAGCAAGCTTGATTAATTTGGATGGAGGAAGTGTTTGGTGCTATCCTGTTTAGGTGAAGTGGAAGAGTGCTTCGGATTCCTGTGTCATCTAAGTATGCCCTATAGCTCGAAGGGAAAATTCTATCGTACCGCTATTGGCACTACTTTATGGGACTGAACATTGGGTTGTGAAATATTGTCATAATGTCATGTTCATAAAACGAATGTGATAGAGACATGTATGTTACATTGAATGTGGAGATATGCAAGGAATGAGGTTACTAGGCAAAAAATAGGGGTTGCATCTACTGAGGATAAGACGAGGGAAAGTCGGCTAAGATGGTTGGGTCTTATTAGACGTTGGCTGTGTGAAGAGTGACAAAAGGATGGACAGTCGAGAGGTAGAAGAAGACCAAAACAAACTCAAATGAGAATGGTTGTTGGCGATATTAGGGTATTGGAAGTTGAGAGAAAGGATTTGTGGAGTTGACTTTTACGATTTGTGTGATTGATTTATTTCTAAATGAACCCAATCTATTTTGGGCATGAGGCTATGTTTGCTGTTTTCTATTGAATTTAGGGGTTTTGGCTTCTTTTTTTCAGAAAGGGTCTTGGTTTAAAGAAAGAATAATGCCAGCCGATACTTAGAAGTTGAGATTAAGAAATCAGGAGAAAAAAAAATATGGCAAGGCTACTGCCACCCATTGCCATTAGAATGTCCATGAATAAATTCTAAATTTTGAGGCATTTGTAATTAGAATATAGACGTCAAGAGAGGTGAGAAAGTTAGAGTTGAGGTTCATTGAAAATGGCCAGAAAAGCGGTACATTAAAAAATGCCTATACACCTGATATAGGTGTATAATTGGCTGTCAGCCTGTGCGTTCTATCACGATCCGTATAGGCATTACTACACATATATGTATTCCCTAACGGTGTTGAGTGAGAACCAAAAAGTCAGCATACTGTCCTGAATCCAAATCTAATGTTAATGGTGGGTATTTTGAAGTTATTGAACTTGACTAAACTTTCAGGTTGTTTTGATCTAATTTAGTGTAAACATCAACCTTTTTAAGATCTCATGTATACAGTTACAATTGATTTATATAAGAACTTGAAGAAAGTAATAAAAATTCTTTGCAGTAATTATAAATTCTTTGCAGTGACTATTTTTTACCTGAGGGAGCCCCAGTGTGACGAGTGGAAGGGTGGGATCATGGAGACCTCAGGCGAGGTACGGGGAGACCGAAAATGACTTGGTGAGAAGGGGTTAGAAAGGATATGAAGCTTTTAGATCTATAAGAGAATGAGGTTCTCGATCGCAGGGGATGGAGGAGGAAAATTTATGTGGATGACCATGTGGAATGATTATTTTTTGGTTCATGTAGCCGACCCCAATTTTTGGGATTAAGGCTCTGATTGATGTGATGGATTGAACAGTTCTGAATTTTGAGATGCTGATATTTTTTCATCACTAAATTAGTTGTGGGGAAATGTTGTTAATAAGCTATCTGTATTGGACCCTTTCTATTGAACCTTTTTTTCATGGAGAGGAGAGTAGTTTTCTGATATGTTTGTTTGGGCATCTTCACTTTGGCAATGAGTGAAATACCACAGTTCCATCCCTTATATTCACTCTAGATATTACTCTTATATTCCTCTGTCTGTTAACAGTAGTTCCAGTTTATGTTTTGGCTCTGTTTATGCTAATGTTGACATTATTTAGATGGCAAAAGCTATCGATGTAACAAACACCTCGGGGTTGTTGGTTGAGGTGTCTGGATGGTTAAGGTGATTAATTACTTAAACAAACCACATGTGATTCTAGCATGTATAACGAAGTTGTTGCCATTTTGGGAGGTATTTAAATCCGTATCTAACGCCTTGGGGGTGCTTGTTAGCAAAATTTATTTTGTTTAATTGTTCTAAAATACTTTAAATTATTGGTTTACTTCATTTATAAGTCCTTTATACTTCCTTTATGATTAAACAATTTTCACATGTTTGTAGGCTCAAACCATGTTATCCGAAATCTATCCAGGAGGGTCTCCTAAGATTGGATCTACTTATTGGGATCAGATACGAGAAGTTGCGTTAGTTTCTGTTGCTAGACATCTTATGAAGCGGCTACGTGAATTGTTAGAGCAGGTGCGCTTTGTTTTATTATTGTTAGAGCAATGGGTTCATATTCTGGTATCGATCATCACTGAGCCTGTTCTTATGAATTACAACTAGCAAGTAAGAGGCCCACTCCTCCAAATAGCCTTTCAAGTGATTATGGCAGGGGTTGATTCAGAAAAAAAAATCCTTCTACAATATGCTGTTACTTTTGGATATACCTTTTGGAACTGATGTGATGCAGTGGATTTTTTCCCTGTTCTTGTTTCATGCATTCCAATAGATTTTGCGGGCTGTTTTTGATGTGTCCTTGATCAATCCTGTCCCTTTTCTTTTTAAGCTCACTCTTAGTCTTAGACTATGCTTGGAAGCTTATTTTTGAAGGTTCTAGGTGCAAAGGATCCTTGGAGTCTATCCTATTTGTTTTTCGATTTTATGTCTTGGTATTAAATTTCTTTGTGAGAGCCCCAAGTCTTTTATTGGAAACATGGGAAAAAAGTATGAATTAAAGAAATTTAAATTTGTCAAAGCTTGTAAAAGAAACCGTAGCATGAGTGCAAAAATTTCCCCATGTGACGTTTTCGTGTGCACTTAATGGCAAAAGTGTATTAAGTGAATGAGAAGAGCAGATTACAAAAGGACGATGGGTGACTCTGGTTGTCCCAAAACACTAGCAATATATGGGGATGGCTTTTGATTTATGTCTAGCTGACTCCAAATTATTTTGGGACCTAAGCTTTGTTGTTGCTGTGTTCATATCTCTATTGCCTTGTTGCGTCTATCTAAGAATAAAAAAAGACACTTCACCTTGAAACTGTCCAAAGGTGATTGGAGGAACATGCTTCTACGTGCTTGTTAGGTTGCTTCACCTCGCTTATTGTGGTGATTTTATCATTGTGCCCTCTCTTTTTTACAAGTTAAGCCGGAGGTTGCAACAACATGCTTCAGTGGCAAGCATAGGAATTCCCATCCATTTTTTTTCAAGTTAAAGGCGTGAGGCTTTATTCTTTAAACATATTTCCAAATTTAAAATAAAATTCTAACAAGTTGATTTTAGATATGTTAAGAAAATTTACTACTAAATCAAATGAATAAGACAAGTAATTATAAAGTCAAGTAATTTTAGTTGTGTAAAGTTCAGGACATTATGTTCTGAATAAGTTCTAATTAGTACCTATGTTTCATATTATTTGCAACAAAAGAGTTCGCATGAACTCCTATGCAAAATTTGTTTCTGAGAGAAAAAGGTTGTAGATGCCTGTGATGATAAGAGAGAAAGAGAGAAAAGACAACTTAAAAAGGAAAAAAACATTAATTGCAAATAGTATGAAACATCCATTTTTAGTTGCAAATAATATGAAGCGGAGGTAGTATTTAAGATATGATATGGTAAAACAAGGCTAGGAAATTTGGATAAACATTAAAAAAAAATACAACTTCAACATCATATTATCCAATTAATTCATAATATTTCATATTTGGAAACTACTAATCAATAATAATCCAACAATTACTCTTTTGATACTTTTATTGACTTTGTCCTTGTGAATTGTGTATAATTAAGGTCAAATTTTGTTCAAAAATCTAAGACGAACTCAACATAGCCTTATTGTGTGCACTGTGGAGTTAATATGAATGTGCTAAATCTATTAAAGGTGACTTTAGTACAGATTCTTTGATTTTATTTCTCTAAAAGCTTTGTAGGCTGCTGTGTTTATGACATGGGTCCGGAATTTAATTTTTTTAGGCAGTCTTATATCTGGAATTGGATTTGTCCTTTGTGAGTAGAACTGTAAGTTTGAAAAAGTGTTCCTTAATTACAAGCATTTTAAGGAGTGGCTGAACAAAATATCTCCAAATGGCTCCCTCGCGCGTTCAGTTTCCTTGGGAGAAGGAAACTTGCATCTTGGCTGCTTTTAGTTGAGTTGTTTGGGGGAGAGTGGAAATCTGTGTTAAAATGTGCTAGAAGACTTGTTTTTTTGTAAAGAAGGCTTATCTAGGCTTTAGCATTCAAAATTGAGCTAAAGTTTGTGGTTGATTGCAAATTTGCAATGCGTTACTTTTATGCATAGCCATAACAACCCGCACGCTTTCAGTCTCCTTGGGAGAAGGAAGCCAGCATCTTGGCTGCTTTTAGTTGAGTTGTTTTGGGGGGAGAGCGGAAATCTGTGTTAAAATGTGGTAGAAGACTGAATCTCTGTCAAGAAGGCTTATCTAGGCTTTAGTATTCAAAATTGAGCAAAAGTCCGTAACTGATTGTAAATTTACAATGCATTGCTTTTATGTATAGCCATAACCAAAATACCTAATCTGGAAATACCCTAATTTGCACGTGGATAAGAAGTAACAATGCAACCAAAATTCCTATCTTCCTATCAATGTAATGCACGTTGATAAGAAGTAATGTTCAAAGCAACTAAATCTATCTCTCTCAAAGCAACATTATCCCAGTTCTTGGCGATTACATTAACTAAAAGTGTGTTTGATTCATATGGAAAAGTTCTTTCATCAAGTATTCTTTTAATCTAATAGTGTAACTAATGTATGTGTATCCGTTGCATGTTCATCTCTTCTTACGAGAACAAAGGATAAAAATTAGGGTTTTTCGCAGTTTTACCCATCAACCTTTAAAACCCAGTTTTGTCAAAGAAGTTGAAAAATTCTCGCTTATGCGGTTATGCCTACAATAGTTTGAATAAAATTCTATACCCCCAAATAACTTTTTCGTTAACTTAACAAAAAATAGAAAAATAAAATGGATAAGAAAAGAAAAGAAAAAAGATCAATTTCGCCTCAACTTGCTTGCCAAAAAATGGCATGTTCATTTTAGCTCTTTTTGTCTAAATTATGGGGTCGAAATTGGCAAAAAGCAATCAAATTCATCTCTATTGTGCAATTATTTTTCTTTTTATTATTCGTAAAGGTAATGTTAACGTTGTTTAATTTACTTAACGGAATGGC
This sequence comes from Suaeda aralocaspica, assembly GCA_016808085.1. Classification (NCBI taxonomy): domain Eukaryota; kingdom Viridiplantae; phylum Streptophyta; class Magnoliopsida; order Caryophyllales; family Amaranthaceae; genus Suaeda; species Suaeda aralocaspica. Next base: position 210,240 of record PYUH01000281.1, read on the forward strand.
TATAGGAAATAATTTTTCATAAACAAGAATTTTTCACATTCTTGGGTGTAGATGAGAAAAACCCAAAAATTTATAAGAAGATGATGAAATAAGCCCTTTGCAACAGTGTTCTTTCCTCTCCCCTAATTTTCCCAATTTAGTCTGTATCATGTCTTTTAAGTATTTCTGAGGTAGTCAGTGTACTGCTTTGTAATTACGAGCATTTTCATTTTCCAGGAAAATTCCTGTACTCTTCAGTCTATTTTGTCAGGGGAGATGAACATTACTTATCAACGCGGGCATAAAGATCGTGCTCTTGCGTTGCTGCATCAAATGATTGAAGATGCTCACATGGGCAAGCGGCAATTTTTGAGTGGTTAGTTATTACTTAAATCAATTAAAGCTGTAGATATACTATTATAATTATGATTGAATAAATTACTCTCCTTATTGATGATATTGGCTAACACTCGATTACCTTCAGAACGATAAAGAGATGTGGTGACCGTTATATATATCCACCTTTTTTTTTTTTTTGTGTGCGTGTGTGTTGGGGGGGGAGGGGGGGGAATAAGCGTTCAGTTTCCTTGGGAGAAGAAACTTGCATCTTGGCTGCTTTTAGTTGAGTTGTTTGGGGGAGAGTGGAAATCTGTGTTAAAATGTGCTAGAAGACTTGTTTTTTGTAAAGGCTTATCTAGGCTTGCATTCAAAATTGAGCTAAAGTTTGTGGTTGATTGCAAATTTGCAATGCGTTACTTTTGCATAGCCATAACAACCCGCACGCTTTCAGTCTCCTTGGGAGAAGGAGCCAGCATCTTGGCTGCTTTTAGTTGAGTTGTTTTGGGGGAGAGCGGAAATCTGTGTTAAAATGTGGTAGAGAACTGAATCTCTGTCAAGAAGGCTTATCTAGGCTTTAGTATTCAAAATTGAGCAAAAGTCCGTAACTATTGTAAATTTACAATGCATTGCTTTTATATGTAAGCCATAACCAAAATACCTAATCTGGAAATACCCTAATTTGCACTGGATAAGAAGTAACAATGCAACCAAATTCCTATCTCCCTATCAATGTAATGCACGTTGATAAGAAGTAATGTTCAAGCAACTAAATCTACTCTCTCAAAGCAACATTATCCCAGTCTTTGGCGATTACATTAACTAAAAGTGTGTTTGATTCATATGGAAAAGTTCTTTCATCAAGTATTCTTTTAATCTAATAGTGTAACTAATGTATGTGTATCCGTTGCATGTTCATCTCTTCTTAGAGAACAGGATAAAAATTAGGGTTTTTCGCAGTTTTACCCATCAACCTTTAAAACCCAGTTTTGTCAAAGAAGTTGAAAAATTCTCGCTTATCGGTTTAGCCTACAATAGTTTGAATAAAATTCTATACCCCCAAATAACTTTTTCGTTACTAACAAAATAGAAAAATAAAATGGATAAGAAAAGAAAAGAAAAAGATCAATTTCGCCTCAACTTGCTTGCCAAAAAATGGCATGTTCATTTTAGCTCTTTTTGTCTAAATTATGGGGTCGAATTGGCAAAAAAACATCAAATTCATCTCTATTGTGCAATTATTTTTCTTTTATTATTCGTAAAGGTAATGTTAACGTGTTTAATTTACTTAACGGAATGGCTATAGAAATAATTTTTCATAAACAAGAATTTTCACATTCTTGGGTGTAGATGAGAAAAACCCAAAAATTTATAAGAAGATGATAATAAGCCCTTTGCAACAGTGTTTCTTTCCTCTCCCCTAATTTTCCCAATTTAGTCTGTATCATGTCTTTTAAGATTTTCTGAGGTAATCAGTTGTACTGCTTTGTAATTACGAGCATTTTCATTTTCCAGGAAAATTCCTGTACTCTTCAGTCTATTTTGTCAGGGAGAGAAACATTACTTCAACGCGGGCATAAAGATCGTGCTCTTGCGTTGCTGCATCAAATGAATTGCAGCT
>PYUH01000281.1:220758-358386 GCA_016808085.1 Suaeda aralocaspica
GGGGAGGGGGTAAGGTGTGGGGTGGGGGGGAGGGGGTGTGAGAACAAGAGGATAGAGGAAGGGGTTGCGAATGTCCTGTAGTAGTATGTTTTAACATATCATTGTGTTTCTGTATATAAACCCGTTATATGACATGTGTAGGAAACATTTTTATGGTGATGGAGATCTTGTTGTTTGGTCCAATCCATCCGATTGTTAGATAACTTTTTCTCTTCATTTTCGTATAGGTCGCTGCATAGGTGGGAGCTAGATGCTGCTTTGGATGTACTCACTATGTGCAACTGCCATTTGCCTCAGAATGAGCCTATTAGAGATGAGGTCATTGCTGCATCTGTTTTACTGTGATATCTAATGTTCCTGTTGCTCCAAAGATGATTTGTCTAGTGTCTAATTTGACTATAAAAAAAATTGTATATACCAATTGATTAGTTGACATTAATTTCTGTTTAGCTGGTTTACATATATTTTTATCAATCAAAGTGGAAAGTCTTTTGGATAGAGGGGATACAGTCTCTGTTAATCCCTTAATTGTGATCACGTCTTTCGCTCTTCTGTCATGGCCAATTTTTATTCTTGTTGGTACTATTTCACCTTCCTCCATGTGAGAGAATAATCTGTTTGGACAAACGCTTTGAAATGAGGTATTAATTTGCAGACAATAGGCAGCACATTAATATGGCGTAGACTGATCGGAGAAAAGAAAAGCAGTGGAAAGAATGTTGCATTGCCTAGGTCTCAGAATTTAATTTTTCAATGTACATGATTTTTGACATTTTCTTCTGGTCCTGTACGCATCTTGGTGTTACCTAATTATAGAGATAAGATTGAGAAATTCCAAAAGAAACTACCATTTGCTTTATGTTGCAACGTCTTGTTGAAATAATTGCTTCTGTGATAGACCAAGTATTTCACCTGATGCCCTGAAAGAAAAATGTTTTATATTTGCCTGTTTTGATGAATAGGTTCTACAACGAAAACAAGCATTGCAAAAGTACAAGCATATATTATCTGCAGATGACCAGTATAGGAGTTGGCAAGAGGTAAATTTACTGTTTCAGATGTAACCTGTATGTAAACGATACTTTCAGTGCTGAATTTATGCTCTATGCGTTTTTAAGGTTGAAGCAGCATGCAAGGATGATCCTGAGGGCCTGGCACTGAAATTAGCGGAGAAAGGGGCTGTTTCTGCTGCGTTGAAGGTGGCTGAAAGTGCTGGTTTGTCCATTGATCTCCGTAGAGAATTGCAAGGCAGACAACTTGTAAAACTTCTTACTGCAGACCCATTGAGTGGAGGAGGCCCAGCTGAGGCCTCACGTTTTCTTTCATCTTTGCGTGATTCAAATGATGCTCTACCTGTTGCAATTGGAGCTATGCAACTTTTGCCTAACCTGAGATCAAAGCAACTTCTTGTATTTACCTTTGTCCCGATGCTTTATAAATATTGTTTTTTTTTATCTTAACTCTAATAGAAAAACCAAGTAAAATTTTCTAAGAAAATTTGTTAGAAAAGAAGGAAAATGAAAGCAAGAGCAAGTAGGTCTCTGATGTTAATGGGCAAAATAATTGTGGTTGTATAGAGTTGGCCAAAGTCATTCTGATTTTCTTCTATCTCTAATTTTCAGGTTCATTTTTTCTTGAAGAGAAAAGATAGTAATCTTTCTGATGAGGAGGTATCAAAGTTGAACTCTTGGGCTTTGGGTCTTCGTGTGCTTTCTGCCTTACCATTGCCATGGCAGCAAAAGTGTTCAAATCTCCACGAGCATCCTCAATTGATCCTTGAGGTGCTGTTGATGAGGAAACAACTACAATCTGCTTCCCTGGTGTGTCTTTGCCCATATACGGTGTTTTTATTTAAACTGCTTTTTGTCTATCGCTGGTGTTTTTTTCCTTTTTGGACTCATAAAACTGATAACAGAAGAATCTAATAAATCTTATTCTTTGTTCTGATTGAGAGATTGATAAATTCTACTGCAGATCCTTAAGGAGTTTCCTTCACTAAGGGACAATAATGTAATTCTCAAATATGGTACTAAAGCTATTGCTGTCAGTATCAGCTCCCCACCCAGAGAAACTCGTATATCCGTATCTGGCCCTAAAATGAAGCAGAAAACTAGAGTTGTAACCCCCTTGAAATCAACTTTGACTAGCAGTTTAAGTAATTTACAAAAGGAGGCTCGACGGGCATTTTCGTGGGCTCCACGCAGTGCTTCAGATAAAGTACCCCCGAAGGAACCATACAGGAAGAGGAAAAGCTCTGTTTTAACACCGTCTGAAAAAGTTGCTTGGGAAGCAATGACAGGAATTCAAGAGGATCATGGTCCCTCTGCGTCTTCCGATGGACAAGATCGACTGCCTTCTTTGTCAATTGCTGAAGAGTGGATGCTCACAGGCGATCCAAAGAAGGATGATGCTGTCCGTTCTTCTCACCACTATGACAGTGCTCCAGACATCATCCTCTTTAAGGTATCTATTTCTTTGTGTATAAAGGATTATTTTTGTTTTTGCTATGTACTAGATTTTAGGCATTTGTTGCTTTGGATTTTGCCAGAACTTGTTCATGCTGCAGACTTCTGATTTTTTCGATTTTACTTTTAAAATGGCCAATCGGACATTGGTTAATGTGATAATGATGATCTTTGAAATATAGCTGTATATTTATCCATTATGGTTGGATGTCATGCGTGCTTAGATATAACATATAAGTACTCTAGGAAGTCTACCAAATGAATGTTGTTAGGAGCTGCACATTTTTGGTCTTTACCTTCCCACTTCTTTGATGAATGGCTGAATGCTCTCTTTGTGGAGAGAGTTTGGGCTTTTGATCTAAGACTCTAATTTTCGATTTTCATGCGTGTGTAAGACATATGGAAATAGGTGTCTAAAAATCAATTATCTTCCATTTTGTGCTCAGGTGTTCTTCTAGATCTAATAGCTTCTTGCTACGGTGCGGCCTCAATGTTAAGTTTTAATTTATATTTATGTGTTTCTATAGATTATAACTTCACTGCATATTTTTTTTATTTGTTCTTTCTAGGCACTTCTTTCATTGTGTTCTGATGAAGCAGTTTCTGCAAGAGGTGCTGTAGATTTGTGTGTCAATCAAATGAAGTGTGTTTTGAGTTCGCAGCAGCTTCCCGAGAATGCATCTGTTGAAATTATTGGGCGAGCATACCATGCAACAGAAACTTTCGTTGAGGTAGTAGCTTTGGCAAATCATGTATTTGATGCATTGATGTAGAAAGGTTTCTTATCTCTAGGCTCTAGCTACACGAAGTTTTCAAATATCCTTTGTTTTCTTCATTATAATTACTTTTCAGAGAGAGAGGGTGGGCAGTGGGTTAGAAGATGTGTTTCTGTATGCTATTAATATCGGTTACCCTGTCTTTGGGATTTGTAGCCCATTTGATGATATTGGTGCAATGACTGCAGGGACTACTCTATGCTAGATCGCTGCTTAAGAAACTTGTTGGTAGTAGTGATTTATCTGGTAATTCTGAGAAAAATAAAGATGCAGATGATGCTTCTTCTGAAACTGGAAGCTCTAGTGTTGGTAATCAAATTACGGATGAACTCTCCGAGCTTTTGTCACAATCTGATGCTTGGCTCCGTCGTGCGGAGTTACTTCAGAGTCTTCTTGGATCAGGGATTGCTGTTTCTCTTGATGATATTGCTGATCAGGCATCATCTGCATGTCTCCGTGATAGATTAATTAGCGAGGAACGTTATAGCATGGCTGTCTACACCTGCAAAAAGTGCAAGGTATTTTTTTGTGTTGTAAATTGATTGACCATTTGACCTTGCCTTGCCAGAAGTATTTAACAGCTGGCAGGGTCTGGAGAGGCCCTGAAATATGTAGAGCCTTACTGAGTGGAGTAATATAAAGACAATTATAAAACTGAAGGGCTGAATGGTTGGTGAACCTTTTCTAAAGCAAGAGTCATATGAACATTGGGTGGGTGATAAGGATCTGAACGATGCTTTAGGTGGATAATTATAGTGGCTTTAGGATAAGCAATTCCGACTTTCCGTATGTACGCTTAAAATGAAAATAGGTTTACTTTGTGGAACAACACTTTCGTCAGGTCTACTCAATGCTCTTACTCTGTTTAAATTGCATACCCAACACATTGATTATTATTTCTATATGGTAGGAGCTAGGAAATAAATTTAGTTTTGGAAAGTAGCTAGAGAAGTACTCTCGTTGTTCCTTCAATTCTTCTCACTTTGCGTCTGGGTTACTCCAAAAAGTTCTGTAACTTCTAGTTTCTTCCTTATTTGGTTAATACTTTTCTCCTTTTCATCCTCTGTCAAAGCATCTGGAATGGCTTACTCAAATTGTTTCCCAAATAGAGTTAGGTCACCATTTTACTTGCATATCTGTTGTGGGTGTTTAATCAACTTTTGGGAAAGTAAAATGATAACCTCCCCAAATTTTTTGAACTTATGGCAAATTAATGTTTGACACCTTTTGCAACCTTTTAATATTAGCATTTTTTATGAAATATTTGAAACTCAAAAAAAGAAATTTATTGCACCAAATGATGTTATTTTTTAATTCTCTACTATTAGAGTACCATATTACCATACTTTTTCTAAAATGAAAAGAACCCTTTTGTCACAATTTTAGAGGATTTTTTTTCCAACTTAATTGATAATTGCATAGAGGTTAATTAAAATTGGGTAGGATAGTTGAAAAGTTTAGTGGAAAATGATATGTCGAAAGGACAAAAAGGATAGAAGATTAGGGGTGCCCGAGCATTGCATGTGTTCTTACCCCTACAAGCAATGACTTATTTCTCACTCTCTATCTACTACATTCTCTCTCCTACATGAAACAAGCTTCCTTTGATTCTTAAAAGAGAAAAAAAGGACACGGTATCTTAACATCTAGATTGAGAATAAGCGATTATCCCTCTCTGTGTCACCTACCTTAATGCCACAGCACCAGAAGTACTTATGACAGGCCATGTTGAAATGTAAAAATTCTTTCTTAAGGAATTCCTTCAAGCTCATGGCGTTTCCTCTTCTCTTTAGCATCTAGTCATTTTTTATCAGATCTCTTCATCAATTCACCATGCTTTCTCTTACCTATACTATATAGGCTATTTGTCACATCTTTTAATCAAATGAGGACACAAACCCCTACCTAAACAGAAAAAAAATAGAAACGCTCTTCAAGAATATATTATTCGTGATATTGCTGCTTGTACAGTATCATGTTTAACAAATGATGATAATCTTTTCTGTTATTAACATATGGATTAGAGGTTGTTTTTATTAATTTTTCTATAAGTGTAATTGGAATAAGAAATTATTTCACAGATGGTATCAACTTCTTAGTGATATTTGAGTTTCTCTTTGCTATCTTTCCAGATTGATGTATTTCCTGTTTGGATCGCATGGGGACATGCTTTACTACGGATGGAGCGCTATTCACAGGCCCGTGTGAAATTTATGTATGTCTCTCAGATGGAACTCAAGAGTCTGGCTCTGATAATATTTATTATCTGCTCCAATGCTTCTGCTCTAATACTTTCTCCTTTCAAAAGAGGTTTACTATCGACAACTTTTTGTTGATGTGCAGACAAGCTCTCCAACTACGCAAGAATGATCCTGATTTCCATGTTGCACCAGTAATCTTGGAGATCATTAATACTATTGAAGGTGGTCCACCAGTTGATGTGTCTGCAGTTCGTTCTATGTAAGTGTGCATATGCTTTTTTTCCCCTTGATTTCTCTGGTGGGGAAAAGGTTGTTGGGTGGTGCTTTCTATACAGGAGTGGAGCTAATTTTGGTAGAAATGTAGTATGTACCCCCCCCCCCCCCCCAAGTCTCACTCTCTGTCTTTCAAGTGTAGGACTCTAAGTAATGTATAGGACAATTAAGTGGCGTGTCCCCACCAAGCATTAAAACTTTAAGGCCTTATCAGAAAATAGTAGCGGAAAATAAGTACACAAGGCACTCTTTCAGTCTATCACATATTGAAATAATTAATGATGAAAGGCTTTTTTGTTTATTAGTACCTTATTTTTGTATGATTTTGAAAATTAGTACCTTATAATTTTTTTTTTAAATTTAGTACCTTTTTTTCTAAAAACACAGAACTTAGTACCAGCTAACGGTTTCTGTTACAGTTTCCATCTTTGTGGGCCCCGCTTTAGCTAACTAATGCTATTACCCCTTTTCCCAACTAAACCCCATAATTTTTTCACTCCTTATCTTTAATCATCAATTCCCATTTCATAAATAAATCCTAAAACCCAATTAAACCATAAAAATTTCCCCAATCAAGCATATCTTAGTCAACTCATCTAAAGTCTACAATCCTTACTATTAGTTCCAAGTTCACCAAAAATGTATGCCATGAACCTACACTCTCGGTTTTTTGCAGTCTATGAATGAAGCTTTGTAACAAGTATCCCACAATAACACCTTGTTTCCTCCATCACTACATATGACAACCAAAAAGAGAAAGGAAATGTCAATTTTTATGAAATTCAGAGAAAAGGGAAGTTTTGATTTCACTTTTAAACCATAAAACACAAATTTAACACAAATTTTACAATCCAATTGCAAAACCCCAAAACCAATTGACAAAATCTCTAAATCAATAGAAAAACTCCAATTCACCAATTAGAACCCTAACTTTTGGAATGTTTATCAAATGTGTGTACATACTTGAATGATTGTTCATTGTTGCAATAATTAAACTAAAATACTTTAATTTGTGCAAATAATCAAATGATTGTTCGCTGTTGCAATAATTAAGTTTTTTTACATACTTTATAATGGGTACATAATCAAATGATTTTTCGTTGTTGCAATAATTCAACTGAATTTTTTGGATTTATTGGGGTTTCAATGGAGTCTAATACACATAGAAAATGATTTTGAAGGGAGAGAATACTGAAGTGTAGAAGAATCAAAGGTATAATCTTGAGTGGGCCCCACAAGACGGAAATTGTGACAGAAATGGTTAACTTGGTACTAATTTTTGTGTTTTTTGGAAAAAATAAGGTACTAAAATTTAAAAATATATGTATAAGGTACTAATTTTCAAAATCAGACAAATAAGGTATTAAAAAACAAAAAAGCCATGATGAAACTTGAGAAAGACCGAATATTTAATACTACCAAGACTTTTATTCAAAAATAGACTCTTATATATTTTAGTTCAGTTCAATTCAATTCAGGGGCAATAGACAAGTTTTTCCATCCCATGTTCCCATCGCAGAATCTCAATAGCATAAAATCCCTATATTTCTTATTAGAAAGCAAGGAAAACATCTAAATAAAATATCTACATGGCAAACAGGCATGATGCCTTCACCATAGCTAGAATGAGTTCTCAACTATCCCCTTAGTATTAAAATAGCATTACTAGCTTGCGTTGGTTCGGACATGTGAGACGGAGACATGAGGGAGCCCCGATGCGACGAGTGGAAAGGTGGGATCATGGAGATCTCGAACGAGGTAGGGGAGATCGAAAATGACTTGGTGGGAAGGGGTTTCAAAGGATATGAAGCTTTTAGATTTACAAGAGAATAAGGTTCTCGATCGCAGGGGATGGAGGAGGAAAATTTATGTGGATGACCACATGGATGATTGATTTTGGTTCATGTAGCCGACCCCAATTTTTGGGATTAAGGCTCTAATTGGTTGATATTTAGGGATTATTTATTTATTTATTTATTTATTTTTATTTTTTTTGAAATTTTCAGTAAAGCGCATCACTCCGTTCCTTTTTGTTAGATACGATTGTTGTAGCTATTGATGGGTTGCTATTGATAGGTTGGAAGGTGTTGGAACGTGGAACACTACAAGAGGGGGGATGAATTGTAGTTATGTGTGCCTTTGTGAGTTTCTTGAGGAATTTAAAAACTTAAAGCAGTAAAGAGACAAATAAGAGACGAGAGATTTAGCGAGGAAACTTTCCGGTGCCAAACTGGAAATAAAACCTTGACCCACTAGGGATTTTCGTTAAAGTCTTCGGTATAGGGAAAACACAATGTTACAAACTATAGACTCTAAGGGCCACAACCGAGCTCCTGTACGAACTCTAGTTCCCAGTTGAAGTTCCCTCAAACTTGAACTATCACCCACTTCTTACTCTCTTTTGGCTTTACTCAAAGCCCTCAACTCTCTCTTGTGGCTTCACTCGAAGTCTTTCTCACGCAACAACAATTACAGGAAATTCACTCAAATTCGCCCTTACCCCAAAACCAAAATTACAGACTTTTGACAACTCTAAGAAGGAACTTTAATGGAACATGGACATGCACAAACTTAAGGACTCAAGAAGACTTTATGCAGTTATGAACGCTTAAGTCGTGAATTATGAATTTGTGAGTTGTATAAATCTTATTGGAGAAAACTAGTTGCTATGTATAGAGTTAGCAAGATTATTCCTCAAGTAAAAACCCTAACCACTAACACCACTAGCATAGCCCCATTATCTCTTTAACGGTAAAATCACTTTTATTTATCTAGTAAAACTCTAGGAACTTGGTCAAGGCATTACTCCACTACCTACATCAGAGGAGATCGTGCACTTTGACTGAACGTTGTTTTTCAGAAATATTTTCCTTAAAACGGTTAGAAAAACAACGTTAGAAAGATATAAGAAAACCTAGATCCTAAACTTTAGGAAAAACATTTTCTTAACCTAATAAAATCAATTTTTTAGAAAGATAAAATTTAATCATGAAAATAAATTTTATCCGGCCTAATTCTGTACTGATTTCATTTGTGCTAATCCTAAAGCAATATTAAGATATTAACTGATTATATGAGATTATTCGACTTACTTAGTGACATCATTTTTTGCTGTTCCTGACCTTGTTCCAAACATAGTTCCTTTTACAAATCAAACTAATAATAAATTCGTACTACTTTGTTTGATCTACAACACCTTGATTTGCTTCTAATTGTATCTTCCATGATTCTTTGTACTTGTTGAATACTCCTTCAACATTCTCCACAACTAATCATGACCTTAACACAGTTAGAAAACAAGATTAAAATTGTTTGCCTTGGTTGGTTAATTATTTCATCATCAAAACACATAGGGTAAACAGAAGGGACAAAAGTGCATTAGAAGGTTTTTGTGGAAGGAAAGGCAGGAGGGAAAGTGTTATATGTGAAGTTTGTGTAAGAATGAGTGGGAAGGTAGAAAACATTTTCCCCAAATATATCAGAAAAAGCTTTACCAATATTTAAAAAACAAACAAAAACAAGGAGCGTAACAACGAAGACAGTATAATCGTTTATTGAATGTGATACGTCTTTCACAGGCTGTTTTTATAAGAATGTGTTAGAAGTATGAAGTATCAGCTAACAAGTAAAGTGGCAAAACATTTTTTTTTTTTTTCCATTTTGATTAAACATTTTGGATTAGCTTTAATAAGAAATGTATACATTAGCTTGTTCAAGTGCTAATGAATGTAGCATGTGTCACAGGTATGAGCATCTGGCCAAAAGTGCACCAACTATTTTAGATGATTCATTGTCTGCAGATTCATACCTTAATGTTCTGCATATGCCATCTACATATCCCCGTTCAGAGAAATCAAGGGAGTCCCAAGAACCTGCTAATAGCAGCTCAGTGGGTGGCACCAATTTTGATGATGGACCACGCAGCAACCTGGACAACATTCGCTACCTTGAATGTGTAAACTACCTGCAGGATGTAAGTATCAGCCATTTGTATTGTAGTTTTAGGTTATATGTATGATAGGTTATATTTCTGCTCCCCCGTCCTTGCAAGTATTTATCATAAAAAAAGTGATAATGTCCATTTTGCATGGATCAGATGTGCATTTTGTATGTCATGTTAGTCTTTACCTAACTAAATGTTGGCGGAAGTGATGTTTTGCTAAAAGGTGGTTCTTGTGGCTCATGCTTCTGTGGTCATTTCAGTTAGCAGTGATAGACTAGAGATTTAATTGTTCCTCTTTTTTTTTTTTATACATATTTTTATTTGCATTGCAACTAAAGCTATGATATTCTCTTCTTCCTTTGTGAACTCTTGTGTTGCATATAATTTATACAGCAAAATATTGCTGATGTATCCTCTTTTTTTGGTAGTATGCACGACAGGATTTGCTTGATTTTATGTTCAGGCATGGGCACTATAATGAGGCTTGCTTATTGTTCTTTCCACCTGATGGTATTCCTCCACCTCCTCAACCATCATCTGTTGGGACAGTCACTTCATCATCCTCTCCACAAAGACCAGATTCTTTGGTAACTGATTACGGGAGCATTGATAGTTTGTGCGAGTTATGTATTGATTATGGCGCATTGTCCGTGTTGGAGGAAGTGATTTCTGCGAGAATCGCATCTTCAGCGTCTCTAGATTCTGCTGTAAATAAGTATACAGATGCAGCATTGGCTAAAATTTGCAATTACTGCGAGACACATAAACATTTCAACTACCTCTACAAGTTTCTGGTAATTAGACTCCCATAGTCAGTTGCTGATTCTAATGAATATAGTGCACAGATTAGCCTTTCATTCTTCATTTCTTTCTTGCATGTTACAATCAAATTATATGCATTGTAAAGCTATTGAAATGATACGAATAACTTTTTTGCAGTCCCTCTAGGCATCCTTCTTAGTATTTGAAAAGGGAAAAAAAGTGATTTCTTCGTATTGGATCTCTTTGGTGGCTAATTTTTTTCTTTTCATTAACCACTCTCATTCAAGTTATTTTGTATATGTCATCAATTTTACTAAGCCTTTAATTCTGTCCCAGTGAAGCCAGTTCACTTTTTTTTTCTCCCTCTAATTTGTTACCACTTATACATATTATGCCTCCATTTTGTATCTGCATTGCCTGTAGTCTTACCATTTTCTTTTGTTTCTTTTCTTGTCATTTATGATTCTACCCATACTTTTTTATTCTTTGCTTTCCTTTCATCTCATCAGCAAACTTCATGTGGCCTTTATTTGTCATTCTTTTATAATTTCAGGTGATTAAAAGAGACCATGTTGCTGCTGGACTTTGTTGTATTCAGTTATTTATGAATTCTTTGTCGCAAGAAGATGCAGTTAACCATTTGGAAAATGCCAAGGTACCTACTGAATGGTTACATGTCTTGCTCTTTCACCGCATTAAAAAAAAGAAAATCATGGTGTTTGTGCTACATGAATATTAATGTAATTTATGCTCCATATTGACACAGAAATTTTATGAAATAATTAGATTTTAGGAAAGATGTTGGAGATATTCTGTTTAGGGATGTATAGTATGGTCTTGGGTTGTCCTTCCGTCATGACTAATCATGAACACTGATTGAAATATATATTAATAACTAATAAGCCTGCATATTCTGGAGTTGCTTTCTAGCTTGTAAGCTAAACTTTAAATGATCGATATTTGCTTCTGTTTGGACTTTCGGATAACCAGTTTTTAGTCATCATATTTTTTTGTTCCTATAGTTTATTTTGCTGTTCTTAATGAGCTTACAGATGCAGACATTTATTATGTGAATTTCTATGGTTCCTTTCTCCTGCAGCAGCTGTATGATTGTGTGTCTTATATAGTAATGCCTGTCTTCTTGATATTCTTTTTTCATGCATAATTATTTAACGGAAGATGATCTGTTTGCCTGCTGACCTTTTAAAAGGTTACACTACGAAGATTACTCTTTATGGAGTTCCAAAAGATGGGTAAATAACAGTTGCAAAGAAATTGGAAATGTGCCCATGGAGAGGAACAACTAGGTTGTTATGCGATCAAAACATGCCCGTAAGGTTGAAAGGAAGGTTTCATTGGACTACAATAAGACGTGCATAATAATATGGGTCAGAATGTTGCGTGGTTAAGGACCATATTAAAAAGTTGGATGTAGCAGAATTACGCATGTTAAGATGGATGTGTGGTTACACTTTAAGGGGCAAAATAAGAAATGTAGATACTAGGAAGGATGATGGAGTCGCCGATGAGGATAAAATTTGAGAGAACTGGCTACATTGGTTTGGGAATCAGGGAATGTGGAAAACCATGCCTTACATGCTAGAGTATTAAAGATATATCATATTCTTTTGTTTCTTGCATCCTATATCCCTATATGTATTACTCCCAAAGCCTGCTCAAGACGTTATGACAGCATTGCAAGCTTGTTAGACAGTGAGAAGGTGCATACTTCCATTGCTTTCTCGTGTTAGTGCCCAAATCAGTAGAATATGTAAAAATTATCTGTTACACCCATGGAATAGAAATTTGGCTGTTTTGTTCTGTAATGGGCTTTTGTAACAGGTTTCAGACCCACTGCAGTTTTGTAACAGATTTCAGACTTACCATTCCTAGAAACCTAGTTATAGAACGGTGCATTTGAATTCACACCATACTTGGTGCGATGGCTGTTACGTAACGATGTTCCATAACCATTGCATGATTGTAACGCACCAACACCCTAAGGGGAAAAAAGCCTGAGAGAAAAGAGGTCGAAGATTGATTATATCTGAAATAAAACTCGAATTTAAAACTTATTTAGGCTTCAGAATACAAGTTCGAGCAAAACCCTCAATCTTATTTTATTCAAGCTCTTCAAATTGAACCCTGAATTCAAAGTCCTAGTTTCAAAAAGTATTGCAATCATAGCATAGAACAGCTGCTCCTGCATCAGTCTTGATAGAGGATGTTGGTGAGACATCTCTGGCTGCTTCTGACACTATAGCTGCCGTGGCTTGCGGCACCATAGTTGTTTCTTTAATCGATCTTCTCTTCTCCTCTATTTCTCTTTCTTTTATCTTTTGTTTTTCTTTTTATGACCAGCAAAATGATTTGTTTCTTTGACATGTTTTGAACTAATTTTCAACTGCTCTTAAAATAAAATAGAATATCAAAAGTTACTCTGTTTGACTTATCTCGTGCCCGTAATTTTATGATGTTCACACTGTTGGACAGCAGCAAAGCATTCTATTTAACCATTTCAAGCCATTCCTGACTTCCCGTGACAACGCAACTGTGAGACGGTTTTTTTTTTTCCAAGGTTACACCAACCCACATGTTTCCTTCCCAAACTGTTTATTTTAGGCTTGCATTTTTCGTTGTACAAGCCTATTTTGAATCTTTTTAGATATTTTTCCAATTTCCATTTTATTATTTGGTGGAAAAACTTGAGAGGCTAGAACAATAAGTTATATATGTGCATGAATTGTACTATTATTTAGAGAAAAAAAATTGATATATATCAACTAGCACTACATGAAGGCAGCTAGTTTTTCTAGACTCTTAATAGGTGTCTCACTGTATCCTCTTCATGGTATTTTCTAGAGGCCGTAGCGGGAATTTTATAACAGCTTTTGTTACTAAAGTTCTTTTTGTGTTGTTGCCTTGTCAGTGGTACCCTGCTTTTCTATGCAGACAGTTTAGCCTTGCTACTATTCACTTTTTTCACATTGTCTGCTTTATTGTGTTTCGAATAAATCTGAGACACACTTCATAGTCAAGTGCTGTTAATAAGCAATTGTGGTTTACTTGCAAGTACAGGTAAGGGATAAACATGTAATATTAATTTTCATTTTCGTTTTGAGCACAGATACATTTTGATGATGGATTGACAGCCCGTCAAAAGGCCGGAGAGGCAACTAAACTTGTTGGCAAAGGCCTCCGAGGTAAGAGTGCCTCAGAGAAGCTTACTGAGGAGGGACTCATCAAACTTTCAGCTCGAGCTGCTATTCAGGTATGGTATTGGTTTAAGAACATAAGTAGCAGCTGTTGTGGTGCTAGACGGTTTATGATGCTTGAGCTTCAATCTCTAGAGTTTGCGCTTTTGTATTCAATAACCTCTGGTCTTTGAAGACTAATGTGTCAGTGTTTTCTCTACCACGCTGCTGTTGCTGTAGAAGTTTTATGATGCTTTCTTCGGTGCTAATGCGTTAGGTGATTTTGGAAAATTAATGTGCTGGTGCTTTCTCGACCATGCTAGGTTGATGTTGTGAAATGCCTTAATGAAGCAGAAGGTCCACAGTGGAAGCATTCTGTATTTGGAAATCCAAATGATCTGGAAACATACAGGTCTCTAATACAGCTTGCTTATATAGATTAGTGATTTGTAGTTACTAAATAGCAATCGGAGTAATTGTTTTTCTGAAAATTACTCCTAGCTTCAGCTAAGATAAACTAATATTTTTAACCTCTTTAAGAGCTTAATAGTTTGTTTGGATAACAAAGTCAAAGGGAAAAGAAGGGACTAAGAAAGGAGTGATGAAGGGGAGGGGAAAATAATGAGTTTTCTTTCCAAATCTCTCCATTGTTGGAGAGATCAATTTCTTACGATAAAATCCCTCCATTTCTCTCCCCTCCAATTCCCTTCCTTCCTTATATGTTATCCAAATGAAGGAAACTTCATCCCTTCCCTCCCTTTCCCCTCATTTCTTTCAATCTAAACACACGGCAAAACTCGGTGATAAAACTATTTTTTGTCAATGATTTTGCAGGAGGAGGTGTAAAATTGCTGAAACTCTTGCAGAGAAAAACTATGATTTGGCTTTCCAAGTTATCTGTCAATTTAATCTTCCAGGTAGTTTGCTTATTTCTGTTATCCATTTGGACTATTCTTGCTGGTATTTTTTCCTGTAAACCATGCACTTTTCCACTCTAACTCAAGCCTTACAGCTGTGGATATATATGCTGCTGTTGCTGCATCACTTGCTGAAAGAAAAAGGGCTAATCAGTTGAATGAGTTCTTGAGGAACATCAAGGGAACTATCCATGATGATGATTGGGATGAGGTAATTTTTTATTTATTTTTAACAGTGGTTCAAACTAAGAGGTTTGTGCGAATGTATATTTTTCAACTTCAGCTATGATTTTTTAACTACATTGATTATTGTTTTTCTATCTGTATATGTTTGTTTTGTATCATATATAAGGAATTTTGTCTTTGGATGATTTATGAGAGATATCATGCTCTCATGAAGGCATGAAGCCCACCCCATATTTTGGTATATAGAATTTGATGTTGTGTGGTTGACAAATCATAGACTATTTCCATAAGATTGCAAGAAAGGTAAAGGAGAGAAACAGACTGGGTGGGTGTAAGAACTGAACCATGACATTTCCTGGTACACTTTAGGGCTTGGCTGGTTACAACAAGAGTCTGGGTTGAGCTAAAGTAACATACTTGCTTTGCTAATTTTATCTACAACAAAGCGTTAGTCCCAAAATAATTTGGGATTGATTAGGCTTGAATCAATAAGAGGAATCTCAAAAGTCATGTGCCAAAATTCTCTCTCCAAACTTGTTTAACGCCAAATTCTCCTCAGCCTCTAATAACCTGATATCTCGGAAGTACCTTCATCTGAGTTTGCTTAGGTCTTCCTCTACCTCTCCTCCATCCACATATTGTCACTTTTATGGCCTCCTTATCAGTGCGTCACTTGGTCATTGTCTTATATGCACAAACCATCTCAAAGGATTTTCCCTCATCTTATCCTTAATGGAAGCAACCCTCACCTCCCCTTATTTTATCCTCTCTTGTATGCCCACACATCTAACATAGCATTTGCATTGCTGATTTTATCCAGTGGTATTTTTATTTTGTTTGCTTCGTACTCGTGTACTGGTCTGGAGGTCATTTGTTAAGTGTCTAAATTTTGGATATGGACTCGATGACATAGCTACGAATGAAAAAAATATTATACTACCTCCACCACGCTTTAGATGCAACCATATTCATAGCACAGACTCCTAGTTGATTTTTGTTAGTGAGCAAAAATACAAAATTGCCCATTGCCACCTGTCCACCCCCACCTCCACCCACAATTCACTAGCACCACCGCACCAGGTGTCCCCACGATGACCACAATGTCACCAGCACTCACCAGCAACCACCTGCTAAACCAAAACTCACCAACAACACATGCGAAACCCTGTATTGCTCAACCAATCACCAACCGCCGACCACCCATGATTCTACCACCTTCGAAATTGAAGTTGCAGTCGCAACAACCAGAACACATCCACCAATTGTATATCACATTCACCTAAACCCTTTATCGAAAAGATTGTAAATGAAAAAAAAACTGTTACTCAAATCAATCGAAAAATTAATTTTGGAGAAGAAAAGCTTACAAAATAAATGAATAACTGTTACTCTCAATTTGGGAAAAAAGAACTGTTATTCTCAAATCGAAGAGATTCCCTAGAAATTCAAGATGAAGTGGGAAGAGAAAAAGAGAGATATCGAAACTTATGGTGGTGGCGAAAATTGAGATCGAATGAGAGTGATGGTGGTGTTGGTGGTGATGGCGATGTGAGAGTAGTGTTTGATGGTGATGGTGATGGCAACATGAAAGTAGATGTTTGATGGTAATGGCGGTGCTGGTGATGGTGGCGAGGAGACATCTTGGTGATGGTATTGATAGTAGTGGTGGTGAGTTGAGAGAGTGCTCATGGTAAGAGTGGCGGTGAGGAGAATGTGATGGTGGTGTTGAGGAGAGAGATTATGGGGCAAGGGGTAATTGTTATGTTTGTGATGGGGCATATTGATCCTTTCACCTAAAATAATGTCAAATAAGGAAGTTAACAATTGTTGCAACTAATTCGTAACAACCCAAAATAACAAATGTTGCATCTAAAGCGTGGCGGAGGTAGTATTTATTTAAATTTAGCATTTTTAAAATAGAAAGTATATAATTTAATACTCTGTATGTGTTAGTGAGTAAGTGGGTAACAAATTGCTTACTACGTATTTGCTTTAGTAGTTTAGGGAATCAGCAAATCTCCCAGTTTCCCTTCTCTTTATTCCTAAGTAGGTGACCCAATTTTCAAATCTAGTTTTTGGAACCCTAAGGTGGAGAGTCTGTTTTCTCTCTCAAGGGTCCGAGTCGGATTTCGTGTCCATATCGACGTCATGTCTTGTTGACATGGGTACAACTAGGGTAACTGGAGAGTCTGAGCTCCTCAGCTTGAATCTCCGTGTACAACTAGATCAAACTATCTTGTGTTCATTCATTTGCTTTAGATTAATATAACGGTTGGCATAGAGTATAATAGATTGGAGGCTTGAGGTATACTATTTTCTTTCCTTTTTTGAATGTCTATTTTTATTTAAATTTGGACTGATCATTGCTTTGATTAAGATTGTAAGCTAAACTCCACTTTTAAAATAAACTATCTGATCTTTAACGTTGCAAATTACCAAGAAGTAAGATTTTAAGATCCTTCTATCATTGCCTGAAAATTATTTTGCTGATTTAACATCACCTGTCTTAAATTCATATACGTTAATGAGATTTATCACCTCTTTATTCTACAAAAATTCTTCAAGCTTTTGATCATAATGATAAAGCTGGGAATGACCTAAGATTTTTGTTGCCAGATTCTCGTTTAAAATGTACTTATCAATTACCTACATCTTCACATTATTATTGACATATTACTATCATAGGTTTTAGTAGATCTTTCTTTAATTACACTGATCTTTAATTGCAATTTAATGCTTCAGGTTTTGGGGGCTGCTATTAATGTATATGCTAACAAACACAAGGAGCGCCCAGATCGTCTCATAGACATGTTGATTAGTACGCACAGGTATGTATTGTAAATTCATGAGTGCTGCAATAAATGTACTTCTTATTGAAGGTTAAACACTATGGGCTTTTTACTTTAATTTCAACTATTGTTTGGTAACTAATAATAATCAAGTAAACTTATGTTTGTACTAATGTAGCTGCTTTTAGATATAGAAATCAAGCAGATGATAAAGTTCATTTCATGCATGTGATGAACTAATGGTGAAAGAATCTTTTTTGTCCCATACTGCCTAATATATGCATATGGGATCCATTACAAAACTATGCATCTACATAAATCTTATCCGTATGATACATCCGGGAACAAGAGACCTGGTTTTTACTATTATTGGATGTATTCGATTGTGATTTATATGACTTGCATATGAGGAATATAGCTGTTACCTATGTTTGTCAAATTTATAAAAAATGAAATTTGTATCGAAATGAAGATTGTTCCTAGTATGAAAAATTCAGCATCTGGTGGTACATACAAGTAACAGATCTTTCGCCTGAGTCATAGTACATCATATGATATACCTTGCATGCAATATGGCATGTTTGAGGATAAAAGGGCATAATTTCTTATTGTTACTGCAGTTTTTTGCTTATTTTTGCTGAAGCATTCAATGTCTTCACATTGGCTCTTAGACGTTGCACATTTGGCACTGCCGAAACATTAATTTTGTCTTTGTATCACTAAAAATGGGGGTCGGGGTTGGTTCAGTAGGTATTGGAATTATAGTCTTGTGTGAAACTTTCTGATGAAAGCTTTGCTGCTCCCTTCTTCTAGTGGTAATCTGGTACCTTTCCAACTACCTAGAACTTTAAAATAAATTATATGTCAATTACTTTAAATAGTTTGAGATTGTTAATTCATAATCATTTACTTCACTACTGTTTTCTTACAGAATTAACTAAAACTTTGTATATGCTTTAAAATAGTAGATACCAATCAAGATTTTTCACAAAAATGGGCTTTCTTTTTATGGGACAAAAATGGGATTTTGCAGGAAGGTGTTGGCTTGTGTTGTCTGTGGTCGTCTTAAAAGTGCTTTTCAAATTGCCTCTAGAAGTGGCAGTGTAGCGGATGTTCAGTATGTGGCACATCAGGTTTGATTTTCCCTTTAAATCCTGATATTTCTTGTGAAATGCAACTGTTTTTTGCAATAGATCATTGCAACGACTTTTGATGGAAATATAACTCTCAAATTAAGTTCATAGCATGTTTGCTGTTGAGTTCATCTACTTTTTTTCTATAGTTGCAACAAAATCTCCTTATTACATCTATATATACTTGATGATGTTATTTTTTTGGTTGTTGGAATATTGATGATTTGAAGATATCCTGTTGATTTCCATTCTAAAGGAAAATTTTCCATTCTGTTGATTGAAAGATCAATTTCCATTCTGTTGATTCAAAGATCAAGCAAATTTCTCTTTTTATTTATTTAGAATGAGGTCATCCTGTTCATTACCGTAGTCATAGCCCTTATCAAGGGTTGCTGCACTAATTTAATTGTTTTTCTGATCTGATTTGATAACAAATAGAGTTTTGTGTTTTTGGGCAGGCTCTACATGCGAATGCACTCCCTGTTCTTGATACTTGCAAACAGTGGTTGGCTCAATATATGTAATATCTGTCAGGATGATCACAGAATCTTGCTGAGTTCCACTTGCAAATTGCAATTACATCCGCACAGAAAGTGCTGTTGCTAATCGCCGTATCCTAGACAAGAAAAGAAGGCCTGCTGCCTCTTGGGGTTGATTTCTTTCATCTTCAAAAAAGGTTTTTGATAGAAGTTGAACTTTCTAATGTACTGGTTCAGACTCTTTTTTCTTCTGGCAGTTCTGGTTGGCATGCCTTCAACTCTGACAGGCACAGTTTGTGCCTAATAGTTCAAAAATGGAAGTTTGCTGTGACAAACAATAGCAGAATGTTGTACGTCGAGGTTGGCGGAGTGTACAATTGTAAGTTTGTAACCCCTACATATCATAAAGCACAGAAAAAAGTTGCAGTGCATTCTTGTGAAGAGCTAAATCATATGAAGATTTTACATGTATATGCTGAACAAATTATACCTTTTTTTGTATATAACGTTTTGAGCCTGTACATAATCGGCCTTCACAGTAATACTGTACTATCCCGTAGTTGTTGGGACTTAGGTTAAAGATATAATTGGAGTTGAGGATAACCAATTAACCATAATGTACATGATGAGGTAGTTTTGCCTTGTAGTGGTGTAATATTATAAACCAAGTTTTGACTGTGCCTACATTTGTGCACTTGTATACTACTGAATAAAGGATTGCAACTTTTCGCTGTAAACCCCATAATAAGGTAATGGTATTTGTGCCATAGTTATATTTATTTGAGAATTTTGTGATTCGTTAAAACAAGTCTGAAATTCCTGAACTGAACACTAGGTATATCACTCCAATGCAGATTTGCAAATTTACAGCAACAACATAATCCATTTACAAAATTTTTGTAAATTTGCAGAGCAAAACGAAGCACTCACAACCTAACAACAAAACGTGTTGAAGTTTTAGCAGTTACACCAACATTATAGTGCTCTAGCAATCTTCCACTTGATATTAATCCTATTCAGTACTCTGATCCATTTTCGAGAAACAACCTGTTGCATGCAAAAACAGCGTTATATGTCTAATTGTACTAATTTGGAGCATAAAACTAGTACTTAGAATCGTAAACCTCAGAAGCAGAAATACTGTGATTAACAAAACAAATCTTAAATTTTCTCCATAAGATGAACTACTAACAGGGAGTAAAACATGTTCAGAAAACAACCAAGTTCAAAACTATCATAAACATATACCAAGTACAAGAATTGCAAAATTCAATGAATATTATCTTACTGATCATCAATTTTGCCCCCTCCTATGTTCAGCACATCTAGAACAGCGTACGCAGCTTTCTGAAAGCATTCCTTCTCATCCTCAATGGCCTTCCTCCTCTCAAGAGCAGACTCCTTGCACCTTTCCACTTCTTCGGTTACTTCTGCAGACTGTACATCAATTTCGCTGTACAATTGAACAATGAAAAGCAGTCCAACATTAGCTTGTGAATTTTTTACTGCCAACAGATAAACTAAAGATTGTGATTTCACTTGATTATCTTAAGCATGTCTTCCATTGCTCCTTGTACTTGCTGAGAAAGATCTGCATTCAAAAGTAAATTGTTGAATTGAAATCGTTAGCTGAACATAAATTCCATCAAAAAGGATTGTTCAGTAAACTTGGGCAACTGTGAACAACAAGATCACTGCAATAATAAACTTAATAAAACCATTTAAAACAACAAAAAAGCTTTAAACAATGCTCTCTGTATCAAGTTTTCGGCTGAAGTGCTTCTTCAGTTATAAATTTTATCATCTTTTACGTTGTTATCGTTATGCTTCCACAGTAAAATAGAATGATGCTCTAATCTTACCAAGCTCGTACAGTTCCTCAAAAACACAAGAACGACTTTAGCTGTAGTGACTCGACTTCTGTTTAGAGCTTATACATCAACGAAACTTAACTAAGAACTTGAGCTTCATTGCAAAACAAAGTGTGTGAGAAGCTACAAGTGAAGGATTTTGAATAAAGTTAGTCAAATATTTACATTAAATTTCAGAGATGAAGCTCAAAACATGATGTATAGACAATCAGCTGAGCGAAAAATGTGCGAAACTAAGCTCAAAAACTATATCAATAACATGAAATCAAATTAAACCAACAAGACATTGAATTTTCAACAAAACAAATGAAACGATTATTCGAAATGTATGCTAAATTGACGAAATTCAGAAAAAGTTGAAACTGAACAAATCACACTACTAAACTAGTTAAAATTGCAGATGTGAAGTAGAGATCGCGCCAAAATTTAGCGAAAGCATAAAACACAATTTCAATTCTAAGACATAAAATCATCAAAGAAATCGCAATTACACTAACATCGATGCGAATTACGTACACTGAAAAATCGCAATTGATTAAATACATAAGATGAAAAACTCAAAAGATTATTCAGCGAAAAACCTACAAAATTGCTTTGCTCAAAAACGTAATTAAATTTAAACCTAAAAAAATACTGCAAAAATTAATTGTATTCTAACTAGATATTCAACATTATGAAAAACAATCGCTAATCATATGTAAAAGCTGAAATTGAAGAATCAAAATGAAAGAGAGAGATTACCATAAAGTACAGAAGAAAGTTGAGATTCAGGTTCAGAATTTGGATTCATCGGAGGAGATGAAGTCACAATTGCTTGCTCCATTGACTCCATTGTTGAGAGAATTGACGATTTTGATGAGCGCACAAAGTTTTAGAGAGAGAAAGAGAGGGTTTTAGAGAGAGAGTATGATTTGATTCGTTTGTTTTAGAGGGTGAAAGGCGGGGAAATTTGAATGAGTTGTTTTCACTATCAATGAATTATATGCTTCCGGAATATAAACCGGATTATGCTCCCGGGCGCATGTTATGCACGCACTATGTATGAGAATGTCACATGTGCAGCGTTTTGTTTTTTATATAAAAATAAATTAGAAAGCAGCTTTTGAAATTTTATTTATTAGGTTTCTATTTTTTCATTTTGATTTTCGATCTTTTTCAACTTCCTCTTTGAAACCAGTCCAAATTATTATATTTCTTCATCTTTTTTTCTTTGAAATTTGTCTTTAAATTACATTTTCAAGTGACTTTATAACCGAGATAAAAAAGAAAAACGTAAGATTTTTGTTTTATTGTTAGCTTTTTTAAAAAGCTTAGGTTATATAATTGTAATTTTGTTTGAAATTGTTTGCATGTGTTGTTTTTCAAAATTTCAAGTAATGTTGAAAGTGAATTTGATGCGAAAAAGTAAATTTAGTTTTGTTTTTGGTATAATTTTGTAAATTATGTTCATTTCAATTCCTATGGTTTTTTATGCTAAAGTTTGTGTTTTTGTTTAAAGATAACGTTTGGCCAAGTTTCTGATTGGGCTTCTAGGACTAACAATCTTAAACTAGGCCAAACACTATAAAAAACATATAAATAATTTCTACTCCTTGAGGAGTTTAGCTTAATATAGCTTCCAGTTGGGCTAGAATGTAACACCCTGGATTTTTTCTTAACTTTCTACTTCCTAATTTTTTCAGAAAACATGTTCAACTAATAGATATAATATTTATTAAACTACTATATACGGAAAAACCAAAGTATTAAAGCCACCGTGATAACGGCAAAGGCTTTTATCAAAGTACTACAGTGGAAGTCTTTAAAACCAACACAATTTAAAACTAAACTTCAAACAACTTTAAAATAAAATCAACTTTAAATTTATTACACTTCGGAACCATATTAATGGCCCTTTTAAAACCAAACCAAAATCAATAACCAGAAATCTTTCAAACTCCAAACAATCAAATAAACGTTAGTCTCTGAAAGCAATTGAAATAAAGAAAAACTGCAACCATCAAGTGCTCTCTCTCCATCCCATCATGAAATGACTTATGCCACTTGTACTTGCAGCTTTCCTTTTACTAGACAACTACTCACCACAAGTGGGTCATTGTAGGGCCAAGTCCAAGACAAAGCCATGCACGCAAAGCAAACAGTCAGCAAAGCTGAATACATAACTACTAGAAACTATGCAATAACAATAAGAAATAAAACATAAAAACTTGCACTCAACTTACCTTTAACCACCTTCTTACCTGTACATGGACTTAACAAAATTATTATTATATTTAACTTTTGGATTCGGCATCGAACGAGTTTCCTTTCCTTTAAAATCGCTCTATTGGGTACCAACTTGGGAGCAACTCCAAGAAGGTATTACCTATGTCACACGAGGTGACGGATATCTAGCGCATTTATAATATAAAAGAGTACAACGTCCTGTACTCCAATTAGAAGTCATAGATCACTGTTCCATATGACTCCCCCCTTTGTTCATACTCAAGGTATATACGTTCCAAGAGTTTTGGTGCGAATCCTCTTACACTTTACGTGATTTAACAGGTTTAATATTGTTATGACTCTCATGCAACATCACATAGAGACATGCATATAATCAAGCAACCATATACATTAGCTTTACTTTATGGTGATACCAAATCAACTTATGTGAGTCCTTTAATTAAACTGAACCTCCTGTACCACACATTAACTGTGAGTTGCCAACTACTTACTTTCTTTTTGACCACACATTAACTGTGAGTGGTATTATAACTTACTTTTTTCTTTACCACACATTAAACTGTGAGTGGTATTATATGCATAAATAATTGCTCATTACTTCTATTAATCATGTGAACAAATTCACTACTATATTTCTTGTTGATTAATCAACTTTAAAAATTATCTTCTTCCTTTATTCATAAAACTGTTGGCCAAACTATACTGATCAAAACATTCCAATTCAAGCTCATGAAAAGTTAAACTGTCTATTTAACATGGAATGTCAGTAACATTAGAAACATGCCACTAACAACTTGTCATGCATATAAATTCATGTTCCAAAACAAGCATACAAGATTCATATAAACCAGAATTTCTCAAGCATGCATTCTAAACTCCTATGTTTGCCTTTAGTACTTACGTACCTTGTAAAATAGTAGTACTCCGCCACAACTCTAGAAGTGGACTAAATCAAAGTCTCCTACACAAGGAAAACCGAGCTAAATTAAGAATCTTGTTGACTAAATTCTACAACAACCTTAACCAACTTCTAAATTTGGAAACTTTGTCCAAAACATTCCTTATTTGGTCTGTATTCAATTCTATACTTCAATTTTCTTCTCTATTGCAATTCTACTTTTTTTTCGGGACTTAATTATACTTTATAAAACCTTAATAATATTTTCATGCCACTTTGGAAAAGTGGACAGCTATCTAAATTTATCAAAACTCCTTGAAAACTTTCTAAAATGACACAAATCTATCATTTAATGTATTACCTTACTTACATGATCAATTTATGCTATTTACATACTTTAAAAGGTTATTTAATTAATTTATAAAATCTGGACAGCATGTTAAACATGCTTAAAACTACTCTTAAACATCATAAAACATACTAAAATTTATATACTTCATCATAGAATTGATGTGTGATCATACTAGTGCGATTTGGACACTTTGAACTCAATTTAACTTGTTTTTATTAAAATTTCAGATTTATTTCTTAACTTTAAAGTCATGAAAAACTTATGAAAACATCATGATTTCATGTCAAAACACTTCTACAATCTACTAACATGTTTATGAAATCAATCTAGGCTTTAGAACAATTTTTCATATGATTAAACATGTATATGATATTTATTCAACTCAAATTCATTATTATAAAATTTTGACAGCTTTATAAAACAAGACTAAAACCCTTAAAAATCAATCTAAACTTAATAACAACATCATAAATTTACCCAACTATAATTTATGATCATATTATCAAAGTTTAGAACATAAAATTCATAAAAATCATAACTTAATATAAAAGGCCGAAAATTATACCAAACGGGGAGGAGGTCCGGCGGTGGCCGGCGGTGCAGCGGTGGCTGCCGCAGTGGTGCTGTGGCCGGCGGTGGGGTCCCGCTAGGCACGAATCCCATGGCTCCAAAACCAATTTTATTTTTCTTTGAAATTTCGACTTCCTTTTTTTCGGATCTCAAAAGTTTTTTTTTCTCTCAAAACTTTTTAGGAATCCTAATTGACTAGTATGATCAGTAAAATTTGGAATTTTAGGTTTTATAGGGTATTTATAGGGCTCAAAGTAGGATTATGGTGGGCCCCATAAACACTCCTAAGTAAATTAGGAAACCTTAAAAAACTATTTTTAGAAGTTTTAAAGACATTTTTAATCATAAAAATACTATTTAAGAACACAAATAATACTTTTAACCAAAACTTTATTATTTACTATATTTTTGTTAATTTCTTTTTATTTAATACCTTTATCGAACATAATTTTCAATAAAAATACTAAAATTATATGAATAAATACACAAGTTATACGTATGAAATACAAAAATACTTTGTTTAAATACGTGAAAATGTGGAGTATTACAGTCTACCCCCCTTAAAAGAAGTTTCGTCCCGAAACTTTGTGTAGGTTAGTGTATGGAATTTGAACAGAATCTACTTTTACTTCATACTTTGTTACTGAAACTTCTATGTTGTTGTAGACTTTAGACATTACTTGACAACTTCTATTAGACAAACATGAAACTTCTTACTTAAAGGTCATAAAAACTCGTAAAAACTTGTAACATTGAGGGTAAAATGCGCGAAACTGGTCGCTTTTTACCCCCCCTTAAAAGGAGTTACGTCCCCGTAACTCTACTACTAACCTGAAAAAGCTCTAGATACTTTTCTCTCATTAAATCTTCAGCTGCCCAAGTAGCTTCTTCGGTTTCTTGGTTAGACCACAACACTTTCACTATCTTGACACTCTTTCTACGAGTATCTCTAAGCTTACTATCTAGGATTTTAATTGGCCTCTCTTCAAAGGTCAAACTTTGGTCTAACTCTATTGCTTCAGGTTGCAACACATGTGACTCGTCCGGGCCCCTTAGTTGAGACACATGGAAAACATTGTGAACTTTGCTCAACTCCATTGGTAGTGCTAGCTTATAAGCTACCTTTCCTACCTTTTGTAAGATCTCATAGGGTCCTATGTACTTTAGGCTTAACTTTCCTTTCTTTCCAAACCTCATCACTCCTTTCATTGGTGATACCTTAAGTAACACCTTGTTGCCAACTTCGAACACAACATCTTGGCGCTTTTGATCCGCATAGGATTTTTGTCTATCCTGTGCTGCTTGAATCTTTGCTTGTATTACTCTAATTTTCTCTGTAGTCTCCTCTATTAATTGAGGACCTAGAATTACTGTTTCAATTATGTCGTTCCAACACAAAGGGCTCCTACACTTCCTTCCATATAGAGCTTCAAAGGGTGCCATGCCAATACTTGCATAGTAACTATTGTTGTACGAAAACTCAATGAGATCTAAGTGATCCTCCCAACTCCCTTGGAAGTCCATTACACAAGCCCTTAGCATGTCTTCTAAGGTCTATATGGTCCTCTCTGCTTGTCCATAAGTTGCTAGATGGAAAGCTGTACTCATCTTCAAGGTCGTGCCAAAGTTCTCCTAAATACTTTTCCAGAATTTCGAAAGAAATCTAGAATCCCTATCCGACACGATATTCTTTGGAACTCCATGTAACTTCACAACATATTTTATGTAAGCCTTTGCAAGTCGATCCATTTTCCAAGTCTCTTTCATGGGTATAAACACTGTTAACTTAGTGAGTCTATCTATCACTACCCATATGGTATCATTCTGATTCTTAGACTTTGGCAAGCAAGTTACAAAGTCCATGGAAATGCTATCCCATTTCCATTTTGGTATCTGAACTGGTTCGATTTCCCCTTGAGGTCTTTTATGCTCAATTTTACCTTTTTGGCAAGTAAGACATTTACTCACAAATTCAGCCACTTCTCTCTTCATCCTAGGCCACCAATACATCTTCTTTAGATCCTTGTAAAGTTTATCGCCTCCAGGATGCACTGAATACGGGGTACTATGACCCTCCTCCATTATCCTTTGCTTCAAATCCTCACATTTTTGTGGTACGCACCACCTTCCCTTATACCTTAAGCTTCCATCCTCATGAATCTTAAAATCCATAGGCTTCCCTGCTTTCAGGTTTTCCTTAATTATGTCCAGTTTTACATCCCCTTCCTCACTCTTCCTAATTTCCTCGAGTATTGTTGGTTGGATACTAAGATTACAAAGAATCCCTTCCAACTCTCCTTCCTTCACTATTTCCAATCTCAATCTTTCCATATCGTTACATAGCTCATTAGCAACTACCAAGGTATTCATTCCATGTTTCGTTTTACGACTCAGAGCGTCGGCTAACACATTCGCTTTCCCTTCATGGTATTGAATATCCAGGTCGTAGTCCTTGATCAACTCGAGCCATCTCCTTTATCTCATGTTTACTTTTTGAGTGAAGAAGTACTTTAAACTCTTGTGGTCTGTGTATATCCTACATGTCACTCCATATAAATAATGTCTCCAAATTTTCAAGGCAAACACTATTGCTGCTAACTCCAAATCATGTGTAGGGTAGTTAACCTCATATGGTTTCAATTGTCTCGAGGTATAAGCTATCACCTTTCTATTTTGCATCAACACACATCCCAGACCATTTTTAGAAGCATCACTAAACACATTATAAGAGTCACTTCCATCTGGCAAAGTCAGCAGTGGAGCAGTAGTCAAACGTTCTTTTAAAGTCTAAAATTCTTGTTCACATTTATTACTCCACTCAAACTTACAGTCTTTCTTCATTAACGAAGTCATGGGTTTAGCAATCCTCGAAAAGTCTTTCACAAATCTCCTACAGTAACCTGCTAACGCTAAGAAACTCCGTACATCCGTTACATTCTTCGGTGTAGGCCACTCCTTGACTGCTTCAATTTTGGTTGGATCTACCTCAACTCCGTCTTTAGACACAATATGTCCCAAAAATGCTACTTTTTCCAACCAGAATTCACATTTTGAGAACTTAGCATATAACTTATTTTCTCTTAATGTCATCAAGGTTGTCCTCAAATGCTCCACATGTTCTACCTTGCTCTTAGAATACACCAATATGTCATCAATGAAAACGACTACAAAATTATCCAAAAACCGTTGGAAGATTCTATTCATTAAATCCATAAAAATTGCTGGTGCATTGGTCAACCCAAAAGGCATAACGGTGAATTCGTAATGCCCATACCTAGTGCGAAAAGCTGTTTTCGGTATGTCCTCATTAGCAATCCTCAATTGATGGTATCCTAACCTCAAGTCAATTTTCGAAAACACCGTAGCTCCTTTCAATTGATCAAACAAGTCATCAATCCTTGGCAATGGATACTTATTCTTGATCGTCACTTTATTCAGCTCCCTATAATTAATACATAACCTCAAACTCCCATCTTTCTTTTTCACAAACAACACTGGTGCTCTCCAAGGTGAAGCACTAGGCCTAATGTACCCCTTTTCCAACAAATCCTGCAACTGCTCTTTCAATTCGCTCATTTCCGCAGGTGTCCTCTTATAGGTTGCTTTGGAAATAGGTGTTGTTCCTGGGACTAAGTCTATAGTAAAGTCAACCTCCCGCTTCGGTGGCATTCCCGAAATCTCCTCCGGAAACACATTGAGAAAGTCCTTCACTACTTCAATATCCTCAGGTTTAGCAGTCTCAATCTGATCCACATCATGCACACTACAAAGGTAAATCGGAAAACCATTTTTCACAAACCTAGCGAATCTCATACTGACACTATTTTGTTGTGTTTCGGTCTTCCTGTCCTCCAATAGCTCACCTTTTTACCCTTATTTACTCAACCAATCCATTCCTAAGATCACTTCTAGATCACCTAAATCAAACTCGATTAGGTTAGCCTTAAACACCACTCCCTCAATTACAATAGGAACATCCTGATATCTCCTTGAACATTGCACTTCTTGTCCCGAAGGTAACACTATTGACATGTCTACTATATTTACTTTTCCCAACACAGGTTTTAACTTCTCTAAGATTTTACTGGAAACAAAAGAGTATGTTGCACCAGAATCAAACAAAACTTCTACAAGTAAGGAATAAATAGAAAAAGTATCGGTGATCACATCCTTATTAGCATCCGCTTCGCTTCGAGCTATCACATTCAGCTTCCCAGTATTTGAGGTCTTAGGCTGCCTTCCTCCATTTCCACTCCCATTCCTACTTCTGGCTTGAGAGTTCACCTTTCCTCCCATATTTCCTTGGAAACCCTTTTGTTGTCCCCCAACTAAATTCCCCTTAGCTTGAGAATTCTGTCCCTCCTTTCCTTTGTTCTTAGAGAAGCACTCATACTCGCGGTGTCCAAGTTTGTTACAACACCTACAAGTTACTGGGTTCCCTGCACAGTCTTTTCCTGGGTGGTTGTTGGGACACTTCTTGCAAAAGTACACACGTCCTCCTTGACTAGCCACCTGAGTCCTATTCCCATTTCCAAAATTAGGCTTCCCAAAGTTTCCTCTATTACCCTGGAAGTTGTTGTAACGAGGTCTCTTATATCCACCATGATTCCCTTGTTGGTTGAAGTTTCCTCCACCATCCTTCCTCTTCTCCCTCATCTCACTCTCCTTCTGTACTTCCTTCTTCTTTTGGTCTATGGCATACAAGTGTGCAGCCCTACCATATAAGTCATTCAAGGATTCAAAGATTTGTCCAGCTAGTTGTGATTGTAAGTTTAAGGGTAACCCCCTCTCAAAACGACTAGCTTTCAGCCTCTCCGGTTGCCACAGCCTCAGGAGCAAACCTAGACAGCTCTATAAACTTAGAGTAGTACTCAGTAACAGATATACTCCCCGTTCTAAGTTCTAGGAACTCCTCAGCCTTCTGTTTCTGAAGAAACACAGGGTAAAACTTATTATGAATCTGCTCCTGGAACATTTCCTAATTAAATTCTGGTAAAGCCCTTATTATAGCCTCGTTCTGTGACCACCATAAGTCAGCTTCTCCCCTAAGATAGTAAACAGCATGGTTCACCTTAAGTTCCTCTGGACACTCAACTGCCCTAAACAATTTATTGAATTCTCTCAACCATCCCTCTAAAACAGTTGGATTGTGCTCTCCTTGTTAAGTGGGTGGCTTGCTTTGAGAAATTTTCTTGAAGAGTTCCCCAGCAGGGTCACTACCATTTCCATTTTCTCTGGCAGCTAACTGTTCAACTACAGTAGCTAATTGCCTTACTACCTCATTCAATTGATTGTTGTTACGTTCAGCCATTCTATTTCTTTTGTAGAGGAAAAGGCCTTTGTACTAAATTAAGTCTATCTATAAGTTAGGACACAGATACTTAAATCATAAAACACTTTTTTCATTTCACCTCATAAAAGAAATTCCATTCTTTTAGAGAGAATGATTCACTTTGTCTTGATTGTTTACACAACCATTAGAATAAGAATAAAGCATATAAGAAACAAAAATAATTCCCTTGGTTCTATTCTAATTAAGGCTTTAATCATAAAATCATTTTATTACTCAACTTCTCCAACTACTTCTTATGGCTCACCGCCACTTATTCAAACTAATATAAACAATAACTTATAGTGTCCAACTAGGCATTAAAACAGTAGACATAAACAGTTAACTACTTCTAAACAAGTTCTCTACATATTAACATTGTCCTTCTTGTCTCTCGACATAACATATTTCTTCGATACGAATTCGGGGTCATGCATAGTATCATCCCCCATTTCTTCCTCTGTTTCCTCTCTTCCTCCTTCCATGACTTCCTCAGGATTTGATTCTTCTTCCTCTTCTTCAGAGTCCGTTATCAAGTCAACATATACCGGGATTACTTGGTTTGGGTCCTCAATTTCATAGCATGAACTATCCTTGGATTCACCAGTCTTCGAACCTGTAGGAGTCTCCTCTTCCCTTTGGTTTTCACTCCATTGACTGTCTGTTGGGCTTGGTGCGGGTGTGGTCTCCTTATTCGCATTCATTTGTTCATACTCCTCTTTCTTCTTAGCAATGTATCCCTCCAAGAATCTCCAGTCACAACCCCATTGACCAACGGCATCCTTATACTTAGCATAGTTCGGAAGGCCTCCAAGAAAATGAAAGTCACTAAACTTCACCTTAATTTCTAAGTAGGGTGGTTGGTCGGGTAAACACTTAACAATAAAGCGGCTACTTGGTCAGGTTGATTCCATTGGGGTAACTTCAACACCGTACTCATGTACCAACAGTAGAACCGGATCTTCCAAACATATTGAGGTGGAATTTCATAATCTTTCTTCTCCAATGTCGCCATTTGAGTATACTTACTAGGTATATTATGTGTCATCCTGCACAAAACTTAAAACTAATGGTCCTTCCTTCCCAAAAGAACAAAACAGACAAACAACTAACATTTCTGCGAAAAGAAAGTCTTGTGGCTAACATACAATTTTGTTTACACCCAACTATCCACGTAAGCATCACCTTGATTATAAACTTCAATGCATGAAAGAACAGAAACAAAGTCTATCCTACATGCCCAACTTCCTACCCAAACTCACCACATGGCATTAAAGCATTAACACATAATACATACCTGAATTCCTTGCATACCTGCACACATAATTTATTATTTTTTTTTTAAAACTTTTCATTTTAGGAAATTACTATTTTCAGAAAGATTCCATTTTCAAAAGTATCCAATTTAAGAAATTTCTCTTTCCAAAAATAAAACTTAGGGTACCCCCAAAAATAAAATCCATTTTATTTCAAAATCTAGGCTCTGGTTACCACTTTGTAACACACTGGATTTTTTCTTAACTTTTCTACTTCCTAATTTTTCCGGAAAACATGTTGAACTAGTAGATATAATATTTATTAAACTACTATATACGGAAAAACCAAAGTATTACCGCCATCGTGATAACGGCTAAGGTTTTTATCAAAGTACTACAGCGGAAGTCTTTAAAACCAACACAATTCAATTTAAAACTAAACTTCAAACAACTTTAAAATAAAATCAAATTTAAATTTATTACACTTCGGAACCATATTAATGGCCCATTTAAAACCAAACCAAAATTAATAACCATAAATCTTTCAAATTCCAAACAATCAAATAAACGTTAGTTTCTGAAAGCAATTGAAATAAAGAAAAACTACAACCATCAAGCACCCTCAATCCATCCCATCATGAAATGACTTATGCCCACTTGTACCTGCAGCCTTCCTTTTANCCACTTGTACTTGTAGCTTTTTCTTATTCTAGACAACTACTCACCAACAAGTGGGTCATCGTAGGGCCAAGTCCAAGATAAAGCCATGCACACAAAACAACAGTCAGTAAAGCTGAATACATAACTACTAGAATCTATGCAATAACAATAAGAAATAAAACATAAAAACTTGCACTCAACTTACCTTTAACCACCTTCTTACCTGTACATGGACTCAATAAAATTATTATTATATTTAACTTTTGGATTCGGCATCGAACGTGTTTCCTTTCCTTTAAAATCTCCCTATTGGGCACTAACTTGGGAGCAGCTCCAAGAAGTTATTACCTATGTCACACGAGGTGACGGATATCCAGCGCATTTATAATATAAAAGAGTACAACATCCTGTACTCCAATTAGAAGTCATAGATCACTGTTCCATATGACTCCCCCCTTTGTTCATACTCAAGGTATATACGTTCCAAGAGTTTTGGTGCGAATCCTCTTACACTTTACGTGATTTAACAGGTTTAACATTGTTATGACTCTCATGCAACATCACATAGAGACATGCATATAATCAAGCAACCATATACATTATCTTTACTTTAAGGTGATTTCCAAATCAACTTATGTGAGTCCTTTAATTAAACTGAACCTCCTGTACCACACATTAACTGTGAGTGGTATTATAACTTACTTTTTTCTTGACCACACATTAAACTGTGAGTGGTATATGCATAAATAATTGCTCATTACTTCTATTAATCATGTGAACAAATTCATTACTATCTTTCTTGTTGATTAATCAACTTTAAAAATTATCTTCTTCCTTTATTCATAAAACTGTTGGCCAAACTATACTGATCAAAACATTCCAATTCAAGCTCATGAAAAGTTAAACTGTCTATTGAACATGGAATGTCATTAACATTAGAAAAATGCTACTAACAACTTGTCATGCATATAAATTCATGTTCCAAAACAAGCATACAAGATTCATATAAACCAGAATTTCTCAAGCATGCATTCTAAACTCCTATGTTTGCCTTTAGTACTTACGTACCTTGTAAAATAGTTGTGCTCCGCCACAACTCTAGAAGAGGACTAAATCAAAGTCTCCTACACAACGAAAACTGAGATAGATTAAGAATCTTGTTGACTAAATTCTACAACAACCTTAACCAACTTCTAACTTTGGAAACTTTGTCCAAAACATTCCTTATTTGGTCTCTATTCAATTTTCTTCTCTATTGCAATTCTACTTTGTTTTCGGGACTTAATTATACTTCATAAAACCTTAATAATATTTTCATGCCACTTTGGAAAAGTGGACAACAATCTAAATTTAGCAAAACTCCTTGAAAACTTTCGAAAATGACACAAATCGTTCATATAATGTATTACCTTACTTACATGATCAATTTATGCTATTTACATACTTTAAAAGGTTATTAATTAATTTATAAAATTTGGACAGCATGTTAAAAAAGCTTAAAACCACTCTTAAACATCATAAAACATACTAAAATTTATATACTTCATCATAGAATTGATGTGTGATGATACTAGTGCGATTTGGACACTTTAAGCTCAATTTAACTTGTTTTTATTAAAATTTCAGATTTATTTCTTAACTTTAAAGTGATGAAAAACTTATGAAAACATCATGATTTCATGTCAAAACACTTCTACAATCTACTAACATGTTTATGAAATCAAACTAGGCTTTAGAACAAATTTTTATATGATTAAACATGTTTATGATATTTATTCAACTCAAATTCATTATTATAAAATTTTAACAGATTTATAAAACAAGTCTAAAACCCTCAAAAATCAAACTAAACTTGTTAAACAACATCATAAATTTACCCAACAATAATTTATGATCATACTATTGAAGTTTAAAACATAAAATTCATAAAATCATAACTTAATATAAAAGGCCGAAAATTATACCAAACGGGGAGGAGGTCCGGCGGTGGCTGCCGCAGTGGTGCTGTGGACGGCGGTGGGGTCCGGCTGGGCACATATCCCAAGGCTCCAAAAATAAATTTTATTTTTTTCTTTGAAATTCCGACTTCCTTTTTTTTTCGGATCATCTCAAAAGTTTTTTTTTCTCTCAAATTTTTTTGGAATCCTAATTGACTAGTATGATCAGTAAAATTTGGAATTTTAGGTTTTGTTGGGTATTTATAGGCCTCAAAGTAGGATTTTGGTGGGCCCCATAAACACTCCTAAGTAAATTAGGAAACCTTAAAAAACTATTTTTAGAAGTTTTGAAGATATTTGTAATCATAAAAATACTATTTAAAGACGCAAATAATACTTTTAACCAAAACTTTATTATTTACTATATTTTTGTTAATTTCTTTTTATTTAATACCTTTATCGAACATAATTTTCAATAAAAATACTAAAATTATACGAATAAATACGCAGGTTATACATATGAAATACAAAAATACTTTGTTTAAGTACGTGAAAATGTGGGGTATTACATAGAAGGAGAAGCTTCAAATTGGAGCTTTTAAATCTAGTTTCTCGGAGAGCCATTTTTTTGTTTAATGAAACTTTCTAATGGGTAAAAAGTAAAAACTACCCTCTACAAACTATGAAATCCTCACCAATACAAATAGAAACAAAACCATTTTTCTTCCTCATCAAATTACTCCACTATTTACTTCAGGACTTCTTCAATTCCTGATGTTTTATGACGATCAAACCTATAAATGCTAAAAATTTAAGGTATTATACCTCAATTTGTCATGGGATTTATAGAATTTTTTTTATTGAGAATTAGTTTTTAGAATTGAAGTTGTTTTCTAAGAACTAGGCCAAATATACCCTTAGATCTTCGAGTGATAAAATGTTGATAGATTTAATGAAGAATAAGCCGTTCAAGAAAGCAAAAGAATTTGAGCTGAAACCCGAAATGTCTCTCTCTCTAGAATTTTCTCTCTCTAGGATCTTCTTTGGAAATTGAGCTTTGCGTGGGTTTTTGAGCTTTTCTTGGCTTAATCATGGCGAAAGAAAGTAAGAAAAATAAGAAATCAGGAGCAAAATCAAAGAAAAATGACAATCCAAGCATTAATTTGAGGCATAGGGATGTTTCGAAGGAGATTCTCAAACCGGTTGCCAGTGATTGCGAAGAGTTGAATTGCAATTTGTTGGAGGATTTTGATTCTGGTGACCGGAGTGATTTGGTGGCGGAAGGAGGGGGTGATGGGAAGGATGTTGGCAATGTTCAGGTGCAAGAATGGGTGACGGTTACAAGGAGAAAGAAGTCGCGCGTGAACAGCACGCCTGCATCTAACGCCATTGCTACTCCTACTGTAACTCCATTAATGGCTTCTCAAGACTGTGAGGAAGGTAGGACAGGCCACACTCACTTTCAGTCACTACCTCGGCGAAGTTTGTTGGCTAGAACAACGACGTTTGGGGCTGTGAATGGTAGAACAGGGGAGGGTACTGTGCCATTGGGCCAGTCAACTATGAGAGCTAATGGTGCTGGAATTGGTGAGGGGAACGGAAGGCCTGCAGAAGCTGGAAATGCACCATGGTCAGCAGCGCTATTTGGTGACATATGTGATGAAGGGTGAAATCTTGAAGCTAACTTTAAATTCCCTACTTCTAATGGTTTTAGAATTACATATGAGGATATTCAGGAAGAAATCAGTTACTGGGATTCATCTCTTGTATGCTTTATTATGGGGGGGGGGGGAATCGCCATTTTCAATACTTAATGCCTTTGCTAGGAGAGTGTGGGACAAATTTGGTGTGCTTAAGGTTGCTAGAATGTCAAATGGGGTATTCATTGTTAAGTTCAAGGATGTTGGAGGCAAGGATAGGGCTATTCAAGCAGGTCTTGTGATGTTTGATCATAAGCCTGTGATCATGAGAAGATGGCTCCCTGATATGGAACTAATCCCAGAGTAGATCTGCCAGGTCCCTGTTTGGGTTAGGTTGCCTAATTTGGATCTAAGATTTTGGGGGAAAAATTCCTTAATCAAGATTGCTAGTTTGATTAGAAAGCCTATAAAATCTGATAGAGCAACTGCAAATAAAGACATCCTTGATTATGCAAAGGTGATGGTGGAATTAAGGATGAATCAAGAGTTGTTGGATGAGATACAGTTTCAGGATGAAATGGGAGACGTGGTTTATGAGAAAGTGGTGTATGAATGGAGGCCTGTCTCATGTGAAAAATGCAAGGGTTTTGGACACAAAGGTGATCAATGTGTTAAGAAGGAGAATGTTACTCAGTAGAAGAAGGTCAAGAAGCAATGGGTTCCTAAGCAACCTGTGCAACATCATGAATCAGCCCCTGAGCAGAGTGTGAATGGAGCTAACACTACTGTAGCTGCTGTTGTTGAACCTGAAGTGCACATGAATGGTAGAGGGGATTCAAGTCCTTTAGGCCTAGTCCCTGTGCAAGTGATTGGGATGAGTGAGGTGCAATCTCATCAGAGTAGAGGTGTGGTTTGATGGTAAGACTCTTGAAGTTGGGGACCCTACTAGGATACCCAATGGATAGGGTTGGATTTTGGAATATTAGGGGTCTAAACAGTCCTTGTAGGCAACATGACATTTGATGGTTTTTGGATCATCATCACATAGGATTGTTTGGACTCCTAGAGACTAAGGTAAGACCAGTGAATGTAGCAAAGGTCTTAACTAATTTGGGAGAGGATTGGTGTATTAGTGCTAACTATGATAGTGATGGCTCTGCTAGAATTTGGGTTATTTGGAGGCCTCAGTTGTTTTTGGTGAATATTTTGGAAGCAAGAGAACAATGGGTTCAGATGGATGTTAAGCACCTGGCAACTGGCATGAAGTTTCATTACACAGTGGTGTATAGCTATAATAAGCCTCAGCATAGGGTGCCTTTGTGGGATGGTTTGTGTAGATCGCACACTTCTGTAGTAGGAGCTTGGTTTGTGGGAGGTGACTTCAATAATGTCCTCAACTTGAATGAGAGGCTTGGATCCCCAGTGACTCTTAATGAAGTCACTCCTTTCAGGGGTTGTTTGATGAGATGTGGTCTTTCAGATCATAGCATGACAAGCAATTTCTTTACTTGGACCAATAAGCAAGATGCAGAACATGTTGTGTGTTCTAAAATTGACAGGATGGTTTCAAATGATGGTGTAAGGAGATGTTCCCTAATGCTGTGACCACTATTCTGCCTGAAGGATCTTTGGATCATAGTCTTCATATTCTTGCTCTGTTTGCTCAAATGGAAAAGGGAAGGAAAATGTTCAGATTTTTTAACATATGGACTTTAACCCCTTCCTTTCAGGAGGTTGTGGCTCATAGTTGGCAGCAGGGTGTTGTTGGTACCCCCATGTTTAGGTTGGTGAAAAAATTGAAGAGGTTGAAGGCAGTTTTAAAGCAGCTTAATAGAGAGATGTTTTCTGACATAGAGCACACTGATGACTGTGCCTTGATTCATTTGCAACATTGTCAGAAAAGATTAAATGATTATCCAGGTGACTCTAGATTGGTGGAAGAGGAAAGAGTGGCAAGGGAGGTGTACATGCAAACTCACAAGGATAGATTTAGTTTTTTAAGGCAAAAAACTAAAGCCACTTGGTTTAAGGAAGGTGATGCTAATACAAAAATGTTTCATGCTGCTTTAAGGAAAAGGAGGGTTCAGAATAGGGTTTATATGATTAAGGACAAGAATGGGTGTTGGAAAATGACCACCAGGGTGTCATTAATGCTTTCTTTGGGTATTACCAAAATTTGCTTGATGCCAAAATGGAGAACATAATAGGAGTGGATGGGGAGGTTGTTAGGACTGATGCAGTATTGAGTTCTGATCAGCAAATGGATTTGTGCAGAGTTTTCAATACACAGAAAGTGAAAGATGCCTTATTTGCTATTGATGATGACAAGGCTCCTAGGCCTGATGGTTACACCAGTAAGTTCTTTAAAGTGGCTTGGAGTGTGGTAGGAGAGGATGTGTGTAGTGCAGTGCTGAATTTCTTTGCTACAGGGAAATTTTTGAAGTACATAAATGCCACTTCCCTTACTATGATTCCAAAGGTAGACCGTCCACAAACTGTGCTACAGTTTAGGCCTATAGCCTGTTGTAATATTATTTACAAAGTCATTTCCAAAATGCTTTGTAGTAGACTAAATGAGGTGTTAGGTGGGATTGTGAATGAAGTGCAGGCTGCCTTTGTGCCTGGAAGAAGTATTCTCCAAAATGTGCTGGTGTGTCAGGATGTTGTGCACAACAATGATTCCAAAAAGAAGCCTAAGAGGTGCACCATAAAAATAGATCTCAGAAAGGCTTATGATTCACTGTCCTGGGAGTTTGTGGAGGAGATGTTGCAGGCTCTAGGCTTCCCAAATGTGTTTGTTCATTGGATAATGAAGTGCATTACTTCTCCCTCCTACTCGATTTCTTGTATGGTAGCCTTCATGGGTTTTTCCCAGGGAAAAGGGGAGTAAGGCAAGGAGATCCCTTATCTCCTTTCATTTTTGTTCTTGCTATGGAATATCTTTCAAGGCTATTGAAACAAGTGATGGAGTAGGAGGATTTCACCTATCATCACATATGTCAGGGAATGAAGATTAATCATCTAATCTTTGCAGATGATCTCATGATATTCGGTTTTGGTGACTATAGCTTTGTGAGGTGCATTCAGATTGCTCTAAAGCAGTTCTTGCCATCTATTTTGGCAATGTTGCAAGGTATATACAGGATGACATTTTGGAGCTAACTAGATATATCAAAGGAACTTTTCCTTTTAAGTACCTTGGTATCCCTTTGTGCTCACAAAGGATTGCTGATCATAACTGTGATCAATTGTCGATAAGCTCATGCTGAAAATTAAGCAATGGTCAAGCAGGCACCTTTCCTATGCTGCAAGATGCACCTTAGTTAATGCTGTGTTGAATGGTATGCACTCTTATTGGGCTCAGGTATTTGTTCTCCCCAAGGCTGTTATGAACAAAATAATCCAGTTGTGTAGGGATTTTTTATGGGAAGGCAAATAAAGTTGTTCAAAGATTGTTCCTGTTGCTTGGGAATCTGTGTATTGCTAAGAAGCATGGGGGACTAGGCATCATGCATTGTGTTAAATGGAACAAGGCAGCTCAAGGTAAGCTAGTGTGACATGTTGCAACCAAAGCTGATAGTCTTTGGGTTAAATGGGTGCACAGTGTTTACATTAGAAATGCTGATTGGTGGGACTACTCTCCCCCATCCACAGCAAGCTGGGGGTGGAGGAACATTTGTAGAATTAAGGAGGAGGTGAAGATGGATTTTGCAAGGAAGAATTGGTGGCCTGGAGAGCAGTATTCTATTGCAGCAGGCTATAAGCTTATGCTAAATGTGGGGGAACCTGTTGAGTGGACTGAGTGGGTGTGGAGTGACATGAATATTCCTAAGCACGCATTTATTAGTTGGTTGGCAATGAGGAGGAAGCTCAAAACTAG
The DNA here is from genome assembly GCA_016808085.1 of Suaeda aralocaspica. Classification (NCBI taxonomy): domain Eukaryota; kingdom Viridiplantae; phylum Streptophyta; class Magnoliopsida; order Caryophyllales; family Amaranthaceae; genus Suaeda; species Suaeda aralocaspica. Next base: position 260,496 of record PYUH01000281.1, read on the forward strand.
GGTGTACCTACACAATTTGAGGATGAATGTCACTGAGAACTGTGTTATTTGTGGAACCAACTACTGGCACTGCTAGTGCTTGTGGATTCACCTACTTGCCTGGGCTGGGAGCTTCCATGTTCACACCTACAAGGTATAACAGACTCCAACAAAACTAAAGCTCCCTTCTTACTAACAGCACAGCTACGTGCTGGCAAAAAAGATTGAGCGCTAGCACGTCACTCGGCTCCTTGGCTCACGTCGGTTGCAAATCCTTTCTCCTTAAGCGCATGTTCCTGATAGAGAAACAGTCAGCCATCTATTCTTCCATTATGAATACAGTAAAAGGTTGCTTTACTAATATTTGTAGATGGCTGCAGATTGATCATTCTCATGAGCTTAGCATTGAAAATGTGTGGAAAAACTAGAAGAATGCTGGCCAAGGAAAACTACAACACCAGGTACTTTACTGTAGTCTTGCTGCCCTAGTTTACTACATTTGCACAGCAAGGAATAGAGTGCTATGGGGGATGGAGCAATGGCACACTGACAGAATATGCCAACAAGTAAGGGAGGTTGTTTGTCTCAAACTTCAAGGGAAGCAGATGGATAGAGTTCCTGTAACTGACAGGGATTGGATTCATACCTTGTACAAAAGGAACAATTCACACAATAGTCAGATCTAGCTATTGTTCTGGTTGCTATATAACAGATGAAACTGTATGCAGAACTATTGTCCTGATTCTTATTTGGGTTTTGTTGATAGGGGTTGTGTTTGCTGCCTGCATTGTTGTGGTGGGGCAGGTGTTTGGCTGATGGGGGTGTGGTTTAGTGGGGCTGATGCTGCAGATTAAAGATGGTTGTGGAGCTAGATGCAACAATGCTTTTATGCAGGTACTGGTTTGGTTTGGGTTAGGTGCAATACAGTTTTGTATTACATATGGTTGTGGTTGCCGTTGTTGACTGCAGGTTTCAGGCTGTCAGGGTGCTGTGCAGGTTGTTTTTGTTGCCTAGGTTGTTTTCGTTGGGGTTTGTTGACTGGGGTTGTGTTTGCTGCCTGCATTGCTGTGGTGGGGCAGGTGTTTGGTGGGCTCCTCTCCCCCACCTTTCTCCTTGTTACCACCATGCCTCGTGTCCTTCTTTGAGTCCTTATAATCATATAATGACTCAGTAAAAGCGATTGCGTCGGCAAGTGTTTGTAGATTCCTTCTCTTCACCTCTTGCTCGGCCCATTGTTGTAGTCCCCCGATGAAGTAGATGAGTTGGGTCTTCTCAGTCAAATCCTCACTAACCTCCAACGCGAGCGATGTGAATTGCTTGATGTACTCCTTGATCGAGCTTGTATGCCTTAAATCACGAAGCTTCCTCATGGAGACCTCCTTGGCATTCTGTAGACAGAATTGCCTCTTGAAGTCCCTCTTGAACTCATCCCATGTCCCAATGGAACAAGTCCCCTTCTTGACGTCCAACTCACGCCTCCTCCACCACAAGATCACATCATTCCCTAGATACATGGTGGTAGTGTTGATTCTGGATGCATCGTCATCCAAATGCATTGCTTCAAAGTGACGCTCAACACCCCATAAGAAGTTATCAATCTCCCTTGCGTCTCTTGCCCCATGGTACTTTGATGGCTCAGGGACCTCCAACCTGGTCCCCTCCCGATAGTTTGTGGCCCCATTGTCCACAACCTTCTTGCAAAGAGCGAGCTCCTCCTTCAAGACTTGATTCTCTTGCTTGACCGCTTCGAGCTCCTCTCGCATTTTTGCCATCAAGCCTTCCATCTTCTCCATTGCTTGCACTAGTACAAAAATCCAATTTTGCTGCGGTTTTTTTAGGGGTATTTGCTGCGGTTTTTAACCGCAGCACTTGGAGCAGCAGCAATAAACTAGCGTATTATTTGCTGCGGTTCAACCGCAGCAAAAAAATGGACTTTTTGCTGCGGTTGTAGTCAAAACCGCAGCAAAAAGGGGGCAAAAAATGGTGGGAAATCCCACTATTTGCTGCGGTTTTACAAAGAACCGCAGCAAATAGTGGGATTTCCCACCAAAAAAAAAGCTTTATTTGCTGCGGTTTTTTAGAAAACCGCAGCAAATAACCACCCAAAAAAATAAAAAAAAAATAATTAACCAGCCAAAGATGTACATTCCAAGGCTTTTACCTCCACAAAGATCAATCAGAATATGTATTAAAATTTCTTAACCAACTGCTCCGACTATTTGTTAACCAAAATCACTTCATACTCCTAAAGTAGTCCCCAACAATGCAACAAACCTTAAACAACAATGCCAAAACCCAATTTTTAAACATCATCATTCCAACATAGCCCCAACAATGCAACAAACCATAAACAACAACTAAAGTAGTCCAAAAAACCCAGTAACAACTACATCACCAAATAATGTACTTAAAAATTATAGAAATCATAAAATCTAAAACATATGAAATTAAGTACTCACAGGAGATTTGGGGAAAATGTCAGCAATCAACTTCTTGTATCTTTTAACAGGCTGCCTAGACCTTGATCTTAGAGCAGGACGAGGATAGAAGAGAGATGAGAGAATGAGATGAAGTAACATAAAAGGAACAACACAACAATCAACAACAAGACAGAAATAAAAAAAAATAGCTTAGAAATCGAAAAAATCTAAAATCGATTTGAAGAATCAAAACCAATCACACTCTAAATTTCTTCCCATTAACTATTACACATGTAGGACGCAATGACACTCTCATACACAAAGATTGGAACTTACACTTATAAAAAAAATATTACTGCAGCTATTTTTACCAGATGCACCCAATATTTTCATGCAGCAATGAGATAATGATGTTTCACCCAATATTACTTAAATAATTTCACTACTTAGATAGTAGGTTGCCTATAATCAGAGTAAAATAACCATATATAAATGTGGGATTAGATCTAATTATTTTTAAGGCCATGGCTGTATGAGCATAAAAGGTGGGAATTATAACAATATCGAGTCTGACACTACCTGTTGGTAAGAGACCAGAAGGCCCCAAACATTTGCAGAAATCAGCAAAGAGGTATCTTGCATGGCTGATCACTTTGGCAAAAAAAGTCTGCACTTGAGCATCAGGATCATCTTTGTTTATAGCTTCGAAGTTCAAATGAAATATATAGCCATATTCAGAATATAGTGCTCCATGATGAGTATTCTTAACTAGCACAAAGTTTGTACGCTGAAAAGTCACCACAACAGAAACAAAAAATATAAGAAAAATGACGATAGGCAGAATAGTCAGCATTACAGTAAATGGTTAATAGTTTAGGAAAGAGAGGTCAATCAACTGAAAATATACCTCTAAACCATTAAACAAGGACAAGGCTACACATGCACATTCTTCTAGTAAGCCAACACGCATAAACCTTCGTTTCCATCGCGCAAACCTGTCAATATACTTGACTCCAGGATGTGAAAACCTAGGCCTAAATTGTACGTCTTCAGCTTCCCTTTATATTTGTTTTGGAGTAGAAATTGAAACAGGAATTTAATTAGAAAATCGTGCTAAGTAACACTAATTCAAATAAATTAATTTCATGAAGTGAAAGACAGTCACATAGTATAGCCACATGAAATCTAAAAATAAAACTATAAGTTGATCAGTAGAACAGATGACAAAATGGATGAGGACTTACAGAAACAATACAAGAAATTTAGGACGAAATTGAAGAATGATTTAACAGTAAAGGGAATGGCGGCATACCCCTTACATATGAAATTATGCAACTTATTTAATTGGGAGCTCAAGTATGACCAATGGGGTTCCCTGCCACATCGGTATGTAAATTATTAACTCACCTTCACAACTTTGTTCAATCCTTCACAGTCATGGAAAAGTGGCTTCCAACAAACGGATCTTCGACCACTAGCAGAAAAAAAAAAATGAGCATTAAAAAAAATCTAATCAAATAAACAAAACTTAAATTCCAAAAACATAAATCGATAAAAAAAGCAAGTGCTATTAAAAAGAAATCGATCTTCAGCAACAACGAATCAAAGAAATCGATCTTCAGCAACAATGAATCAAAAAAACGATCTTCAAATTAAAAAGAAAATCGAATAAAAAAAGAACACAAATTCAAAAGAAAAATAAAATAAAACCGGAAAAATAGAGAGATTTATACCTTCAAAATTGGGAATAAGAGAGGAAGTGAAATGGAGAATGAGAGAGGAAGCCAACTCGAGAATGAGAGAGGAAGTGAAGTGGTGAATGAGAGAGGAAGTGAAGTGGAGACGGGATGAGGAAGGAGAGAGGAGGTGTTAGGGTTAGGAAGGAGAGAGTGAAATTAGGTTAATGTATCTTATATATATGTGGCGGTGAATTGGGCTTGGGCTGTTTATTATGTTCATTGGGTTATTTGCTGCGGTTATAACCGTAGCAAATAAGTTATATAACCGCAGCAAATAACTTATTTGCTGCGGTTTCTTTTGAACCGCAGTAAATACATTTACATAACAGTATCATAGATAACTATTTGCTGCGGTTCTTGAAAAATCACAAAAACCGCAGCAAATGTGACGCAGCAAAAACCATTTTTTCCACTAGTGTTGTCCCACAAGCACATTAGCTTCGGCAGAATGCCCTATGGCAGCGTCTTTGATCCTTGAGTCCACATCGTTGAGCCTTTCCTTGAGAATCCCCATGCTCTTAGTCAGTTCCTCAGCCTTAGCACCGTCGTCGTACAAATTTACAACTAGCACCATCTTAGCTACTTGTTGCTCCAACTCTTGGACTGTTGTCTTCTTCTTTTTGAGAGCTCCTACGTCAGTCTCCTTCCTAGTAGCTTGGCTTGCAATCGGATCTTTGTCGCTGGCCATACCTCCTTTGGACAATAACAGCAACACTTGTTAGTATGTCAACCTCCCACGTACTTGGGTAGCAACGTTGCCAGTTGCTCAAGCTTGAACACTACTCATCCTAAACTTCCAAGTTGGTCCTTTTTTGCCGAACCTGGCTCTGATACCACTTGTCACATGTTGACTCTTTGGCTCTCGCAAAGGTAGTCAACCCCGTGCGCCACTTGTTTAGCAGTCCGTCGTGAACAAGTGAGGCTTCCCCTTGACACACTCCTCGTGCCCACGTAGCTCACTCCTTGAGCTGATGATCTCACTTAGCAAGACACGTCCCTTGTGTCAAGCTCCCAATTATTCGTCCCAGTCGAATATGTTAGTGCGTTGGAAAAATCCCATTAGCCCTTAGCACTCAAGCCCCAAGTAGCACACCCCTTGTACCCAGATTATCCCCACAGACTCACCCTCTCTAAGTTATGTGGAAGATGGTTGTTTGAAGTAACACAATTAAACACACAAGTGGTAGAGGGAGTTTAACTCTATTAATGCTCACTAACAAATGCTACAGTTGCTTACAAAGGTGAATATTGTGCTGTCGAAGTTGTTATGTACAAATTCCTCAAGGTGCCAATTTATAGGCATTCGTCCTACAACATCAACTAATCTAGAATACTCCTAAACTCCTCAAATGGAGGGATCTAGAATCTAACTCCCTAGACCCTTCTAGCGAATACAACCAAGTATGTACATACAAGAACCTCCTAGATACATTCTAATATGTACATGAATCGTCATGAGTATTCTAGGAACATTACTCCTAGAACACTCCACACACCCTAGAGAGCTCTAGAGACATCCCTCTAGAATCCCCATGACAACACTAGACCATACTAGAACACTCTAGAGTCACCCACTCTAGAATATCCTAGCAACTTGTAATACAGTAGGCAGCCCCCACGTCAAGTTTGAGCCCATTTGGAGAAGTACAGCTGAACAGGCTATCGCGCACCTCTCAAAAATAACCGAACAACACTAACTAATATAGCTAGGGAAGTAGGGATCAAATCCACAGGGAAGCTACCAAATCCTATTAGTTCTAAAAAGTCTAAAATGCGTAAGGGGCCTTGGTAGAAATTTCGGTAAAAGACTACTAAAACTAAGAAGACTAAAACTGAAACTAAAGAGATGACGGGAAATTATTAATTAAACTCTTATAATGAAAACCTAGGGCAATCGGTTCACTATAATCAATCAACAAACTCAATTAACGCTTACTAATCAATTCATTGGCATTCATCAAATTAGGGCTCACTAATTCTCTCGAACTTAGACTCCCTCAAAACTCCTTTACCGACTCTCGCTCGCATAAATTCGTTTTTGCCTATTATTTGGTGGTCTAATTCGGCCTCGATTTCGACAATAACCTAACTTACAACTAAATCTGGCCACAATTTAATTGCAATCGATAGAAATCAATAATAGGAATTCAATTAAAAGCCAAGAACTAATTAATGAACATAAAATAAATTCACATCATGATCATAGATCCCCTAACCCTAGATAAAACGACTACTCACAAATAGTTAAAGGAACTAGAACAAGAACAAATTTAAATAACCAATATTAATCAAAAACTAATTAAAACTAGAATTAAAACTAAGTTAATTACTAATAAAACTAAATTAAGAATCAAATTAACTAGACTAATTTAATCTAAACTAAAAACTAAGAAACTAAAGAGATTCATGAATTAAAAAGAATTGAAAAGCATAAGGAAAGAGATTACCAAAATAATGAATGAATTGCATTAATTGGAATTGAATCTTCAAGAACAAATTAAGTGCATCTAAAATTCTAGAGAGCAAAGAGCTTTTAGGATTCCTAAGTCTAAAAATATGCCAAAAACTAGTTAGGGTCGTGCCCCCTATACATTGAGTATTTATAGTATTTAGGTTTTATTAAAATAAAACCCAAGAAGCAAAACCACGCGGAAAAATCAATCGGACCCAAAACGACTTCACCTGCACCCGCATAGGTCAAATCCAAGTTGTTCCCTGCGCCTGCAGGTCCCCTGGTTTTGCCTGTGTGGATTCTCTGATCTATGTTGCGCCCGCATAAGTCAAAAAGACTTTTAGCCTATGCGCCCACATGAACGATAATAAACCATAATTTGACGATCTTGCTTATTTCCCCGCTCGATTCTTCGAATCTCGTTCGTGGCTTTTTGTGACTTGGCACGCATCCCGAGGCAAGTGCTTTTTAACTCGTTTTAGCTTCCAATGACTTCATAACTCTCTATTATGCTCCTGTAATATATAAACAAAATCGAAAACCACGCATAATAACCGAAAAGTATAAAATAACCGAAAAAGGTTCGAAAAGTCAACTAAAGATGCTAAAACCGTTTCAAAACATAACATAACATCGAAAGACGAAATTTAGTCAAAACAAAGCCACAAACTTAACTATTTAGAACAAGAATCAGCCGAAGATGAGGGAAAAACACAACATAAAACACGTATACCAAATACCCCCAAACCGAACCTTTGCTCGTCCCGAGCAAAAAGACAACGAAATAGACTACACCCCATAAAAAAATAAGCATCATAACTCAAGAGAACATCCGAAGACACATGGATCAAAGCGAGCCAATTAAGCATCAAATTACCGTCCTTCCTAAATACGGGTCAAACAAAACCAACCAAGCAAGTTTAATGAATCGATGACTAGAGTAGCTCACAGGTTGTCACTCCACACAATTAATGATGAGCTTATAACAATGAAGCCCTAACCCTCACCTCCCAACCAAATATGGAATGCAATGCAAAATGTGTTTAAATGCAACTTTAAGAACCCGAAACCCACATCTCACACCTCATGCAAGTGTTTGAAGGGTATCCACTCATCCTAAATGTCGACTCGGAATGCAATCAATACTCTACGACCTTGACAAAGGATTCACTTCACAATAACCATAGCATGTGCACGAAGATCAAAAAGGACTTTAGTAAGCTTGTAACGTGGCTAGGGTGATGGGTAGGATAATAAGTTGGGATAATGTGGTAGAATGCGGGGTATACGCATATAAAGTCAAGGAAAATCATCAACATTCTCCAACATCCAATTCAACCAAATCAAACCAAAATTTTCTTTATTTTTCACATCAACACCATAAATCTAAATCAATCAACGACCACTACTTCACAAACTTTAAACTTCTTTTTTTTTTTCATCTCCTTTTTTTTTTCTCTTTTTATTATGCTCTTATAATTTTTCTGTACTTTTCATGCATAATAAATCTTAGTTTCACGACTCTTAATGATTTGTTTTTGCTTAAAATTTTAATAAACATAATCATCACACATACATAACTAGGCCATGAATAAAATATGACTTTGTAATTAACCACAACAGCCTAGACATTGGTATGCAGAGCCTTAAATGTGAAAATTAATAATTTAACTCTTAACAATAACACTTCCAACTATTTCACCATCAATCCTCTATGAAAACCTTCAAAAGTTTATTTTAACAACATCACAACTACTTCGACTCCCCCAAACAAAGTTTAGGCATGTAATGCATTATGTAGCAAGGCTAATAGGCTTGTAATGTGGCTAAAAATACAAATGAAAGGGATAAAAGCTCGAAAAAATAGGATCAAGGGAAAATATAAATGAAGGAAATTAAACTCTGAGGCTCAAAAGAAGATATGAAAGCCTTTTTATCATGGGCAACATACACAAAATCCACAATTAGAGTTATTAGAATCCAATGTCAAACCCAAGATCATAATTGCACTAGGAACTAAGCACACACGAAAGAAAAATATGAATGATATTATATTCAAAAGTGGCTCAAATCCTCCCGTTAAGACAGTTCAAGCCCAAGACCCAAGCAAGGTTGAGAAGGGTTGACCAATAAAAGGAAATCAAGAAATCAAATTCAAGTCACAGCCAACAAATCACACATGTGGATCCATCAGCAGTCAAGAGTCATAAAGTCTTCAAAAATAAGCACAAGGGGTACAGAAGTAGTCAATTCCAACAATAAAATTCAACCGGGACACGAATAATCCATTAAGCCAATTCTCTCTAAAATTAAACCTAAGAAAACAGTACAATCTTTTTGGTCACATGTAAACTCCCATTCCTAACGAATGGTACAAACCATGCAACAGTCCTAAGAAAGCAATAAAACTAAACTAAGAAAGCAATTAAAGCTAACTAAACACACAAAACAAAACAAAGGAGAGGTTGGAATGATCTAACCAAACCAGTATCAATTCCTAATAGGAGTCCAACTAAGGCCCTGTTCTCCTCAACTTATATTTTCTGAACTGAACTTATTTTTGCTGAATTGAACTTATTTTTACTTATCTGAACTTATTTTTGCTGAAATCATTAACAATTTATTAAGGATTGAAACTGATTTTTGCTGAACTAACTTATTTTTGCTTCTGAACTTATTTTTGCTGAAAATAAGTAAAAATAAGACGAGGAGAACAGGGCCTAAGTACTGAATCAATAATACATCCCGCTTAAAATATATCTTGAAAAAGGAAAGAAACAAACTAATCTCAAAAAAAAAAGTTAAAAATAAGAGGAAAAAGAAAACAAAAATAAAAGAAAACAAAGCAAAAACAAAAAAAAACTAAGCAAACATATACAAAAATACATAAATCCTCCCCCCAAATCAAATTTTGTCCCGTCCTGGGACAAATAACCATGCAAAACATAGGAAGGAGGTGAAACGGAGCTCTACTGACCGGGTCCCCAGCTAGGATAGTACTGGTCATAGAACGGCTGGTAGGGATAGGAGGTAGGCTCAGTGCTAGGGTCATATGTTGGTGGCCAGTTAGGGTGGTTCAGGAATCCTTGAACTGTTCCAGCGTCAACATTACTCATGTACTCCCTCCACTAGACTCTCTGCAGCAAGTCAGCATCGGAACGGGGTCCCCGAAGTGAATGATCTACCTTGTCAAACCGCTGCTAGTTATAGAAATGCATATCATCGAGCTAGTTCATCAGGGGGGTCATATCAAAGGTAGAGGAGGAATGACCAACATAACTATGTCTCGGTGGCTCAGGTCGTGGTGGAGCTGGAGGACGTTAGGGTTGGCCACTTGCCTGCTGGATCAGGTTCACCATTTGAACCGCTCTCTTCTCGGAGTCCGCCCTCTCCTGTAGTGGGATGTTGTTAGGTGGAATCCTCCAAGGGTTTTGGCCGTCTGGATGCTCCTGATAGGTGACACTAACATAGGCACTAGGCAGGTAACACCATGAAATTTCCTGAACGCACCAAACAAATCTCTTTCTGTGCCCTCTCGGATAATGTCTCAGGAAGTTAGCAACTCTCAGGGCAGTAGTGTCGAGGTAGGAGTTCTCCTCGATTGGGTTTAGCTGGTGGATCTCCTCAGTATGACCTAGAGTGTGGGCTAACCATGTGATCATGCCACCTATGTTAATAGTGCCGGTGTTAGTAATCCCCTCTGCAATCTCAGCAAACCGGCGAGCTAGAAAGAACCCGGAGTTATAATGGAGAGGCTGTCTTGCATATCCTTCTGTCACCATTCACAATAATCTACTATCATCAGGGTAGACTTGACCTAACTCTCCTCTCGAAAATAGGCAATAAACCACAAATAATCTCAGGAAGTACCGAAGGGCAGGATGCTGGACCTCTGATGCTTTGGCAGTGGTAGAAGTGAAGGTGGAACTGGCATCAGTAATTCGCTCCCACCAAGCTCCCTAAAAATATATTCCCCACTCATTCTCTGCTGTAGACCATACCGCATTTTCGGGATTCCATAGGAACCTCTCATTTAATTCATCTACATCCATCTCATAGTGCTGTCCGGAGATGGTGAAGCTTATGTGTGTCTTTCTTTCAGCTGTAGCAGACTCCTGGGTAACATGGAAATGGTAACTGGATAGGAACTCCAGGGTGAGCTCTCTGTATATGTGTGGGACCTGCTGGGTTTTATCATCAGGATCGGGCATAGTAGCATTAATCCAGTTTCCCCATCCAATACGGTAGGCCGTTCTCAACACCTGATCAGTAATGACAAGCTTGTCAGATGTGTCCTTGTGGAAGAACCGTGTGGATCTGATTGTTCTCTTGGAAAGCTTTTCATAACGTTTTTGCCTTTCCTGTCGGTTTTGAGGTGGTGTTCTGGAGGACGATGGTTGCTTTCCCTTGGAGGCTGAAGAGGATGCCCCGGTTTTCTGAGACTTCTTGGGGCCTCCGCCAAGTAATTTGCCAATTGATTTCCTCATTATCCTACAAAACATATGCATGAAAAACAAGGATTATCATTCTATTGAAGCAAGTCTCGAAACCAAAATCATGCCAATCATGAAAGCATAACGAATCATGGGACGTAATAGCATGATAAAAAAAAAAATCAAGGCATTGTAGTCATCATACAATCAAAGTTACAAGCAAGATTTTGCAGAAATTTTGGCATGACCCGTTTGTAAATGCAACTAAACCAATGAGAACTACAAAATTTTAATCAATTAAAGCCATGAGTGCAACCAAAAACATCCAAACTTAAGCATTTCTTGTATACTATGCCTCCAAAACCAACATTTCCAAGCTCAAATTCACAAAGGAACATCAGTTGCAACACCAAAAACCAGCTTCCATTGTAATATGAATCCAATCATTGAACAATTAAAATCACCCAAACAACTCCAATGAGACTTTAAGAGCAAATAGAGACGACTAGTTAAGATGAGTAGCAACTATTAACCAATTTTTAAGCATGAAGGTCAATATGAAAGTTGCTAATGAAAATTCATGAGTAAAGCTAGAATTCTAAGTAAGCAATGAAGTAATTCAAAACATAATTTTAAGCATTCTAAAGACTTTAAGCATGAATTTAACTAGTTAACACTCCTAATTCTCAACAATTTCATGAACAATCATAAAAAATTTCATGAAAATTCTTACTCAACAATATAGCACAAAAACTTCCAATTACTCATAATTAACAACTCTAAACATGATAATGAAGCATAAAAATAACTAATAAGCACTCATGAACAAAAACAATCAAGTTTAGAATTGGAAATTAGATTTGTAATAAAAATACCCAAAAATTAGGAATTCATTAAAACTTCATAAAAATTGGATAAAAAGGAAGTTATACCTTAGTAGACGATAATAGAGCAAGAAATTTGAAGAAAATTGAAGTAGCAACTCAAAAATCAAACCCAAAAGTGAGTCAAATTTTCGAACCCTAGGTTTTGCAATTTGTTGATTTTTTTCGAATTTTAACTCCTAGAGATTGTTTAGAGTAGTGAGAGGAGTGTTGTGTTAAAATTTGAAGTGATTTGGAGTAGTATGGAGAGAGTTATGGTGATTTGAAGTTGAAGGTTTTTTGGGGTTTTAATGGTGTGAGGGAGGAGGAAGAAGATAGATTAGGAGAGATTAGGTGAGGTTTAGAGGTTTAGCAGATTAAAAGATAAAAAAAAAAAATAATAATAATAATATAAGGGGGCGAGTAAAAATAGTGGGCGGATAAAAAGGAAGGCCCTACGTGAGAAAAAGAAAAAAAACGACGACGGGTTACCGCAGGGGCAACTTGTGCCCGCAGGGAACAAAACTCGGATGAAGGCCGCGCCCGCAGGTGCCTTCTGCAAAGAGTGCAAAGTCTCTGTTTTAAAATGCGGGCGCATAGAAGAGGTCAAGATTTGAGCGTTGCGCCCGCAACTATCCTTTGAGATTATGTTTTGCTGATATTTTTCTTTTTCTCTCTAATTAATGAATTATATTATAGATTATTATTGTTATTAATCAATACTTAAGCATGTTTTAACTCTTCATCTCTCCTTAATTACCCCGATTAAGCATTAAACACTTAGACCCTTAGCTAGGCTTCACAAAATCAAAACAAAAGCTAAACTAAGTTAAACTAAACTACGAAAAACGAACGAAAACACACAAAAACAAGCAAAAACAGAAAAGAAGGGATAGAAAGCTCGGGTTGCCTCCCGAGGAGCGCTCTTTTAAGGTCACTAGCTTGACCATGGCTGCATTAGTGATCAAGGTGTTTTAGGATCATCGAGTTGGATGACTTCAATCAAACCGATGACATCTCCTTCATAGTATGGCTTCAACCTTTGACCGTTAACCTTGAATACTTTACCCTTTTAACTTTGAACTTCAACATAGCCAAATTTGCTAACATTTATCACTGTAAAGGGTCCACTCCATCTAGATTTCAGCTTTCCAAGGAATAATCGAAGTCTTGAGTTAAACAATATAACCTTGTCATCGACTTGAAACTCCCTTTTCATGATTCATTTTTCGTGCCAACTTTTGGTCTTTTCTTTGTAGATTTTGGCACTATCATATGCTCCTAGCCGAAATTCATTCAATTCATTCAATTGTAGCAACCGTTTTTCACCCGTAAGCTTAACATCCATGTTTAATTCCTTGATTGCCCAATAAGCTTTGTATTCAAGTTCTACGGGAAGATGGCACGCTTTTCCATAAACCAATCTATATGGGGAAGTGCCAATTGGAGTTTTAAACATTGTTCTATACGCCCATAAAGCATCATGAAGCTTGCTACTCCAATCTTTTCTCGATTTCACAATCGTCTTCTCTAGAATTGACTTGATTTCTCGGTTTGAAACCTCGACTTGACTACTATTTTGTGGGTGATGTGCCAATCATGTCTCGTGGTAAATACCGTATTTCTCTAGCAGTTTATCCAACCTTTTCTCATGAAAGTGCGTTCCCCCATCACTAATGATAGCTCTAGGGACTCCGAACCTAGGAAAAATAACTTGCTTAAACATTCTTAAAACGGTGTTAACATAACCGTGGGGAGAAGCAATTGCTTCCACCCACTTAGAAACATAATCCACAACGACCAATATAAAACGATTACCATTAGAAGAAGGGAAGGGACCCATATAATCAATACCCCAAACATCAAAAATTTCAACTTCTAAAATACCTGTTTGAGGCATTTCATTCCTTTTTGAGATATTACCTGTTTGTTGGCACGAATCACAAGACATGATAAAATCTCTAGCATCCTTGAGTATTGTAGGCCAATAGAAACCGGATTGCAATACCTTAAACTTCGTTTTTGCGGGTCCAACATGTCCTCCATAGGGTGAAGAGTGGCAATGGTGTAAAACTCCATAGAAATCCCAATCTAGTACACACCTACGATATAAGCCATCTGCACACTCACGAAACAGGTTAGGGTCATCCCAAAAATAACGCCTAACATCATGTAAAAACTTTTTCCGTTGCTGATAAGTAAGATTGGGAGGTAGCACTCCTCCAACTACGTAATTAGCATAATCAGAAAACCATTGAGTGTTAGAAATAACAACTAGAAGATGATCATCAGGAAAAGAGTCATCAATGGGAGTTGAAATCTCCCCATTATCATATCGAATTCTAGATAGGTGGTCTGGAACCACATTCTCTACACCTTTCTTGTCACGTATTTCTAGATCAAACTCCTGGAGGAGAAAAATCCACCTAATAAGCCTCGGTTTTGCTTCTTTCTTTCCAAGTAAGTACTTTAAAGCTTCATGGTCAGTATAAATAATAACTTTCGAACCTATAAGATAAGCACGAAATTTATCCAAAACATACACTATAGCAAGCAGTTCTTTTTCAGTTGTGGCATAGTTAATCTGAGCTGGATCTAAAGTATTACTAGCATAGTAGGTAGCATGCAAAATCTTATCTTTCCTCTGACCTAACATGGCACCTGTAGCATAGTCACTAGCATCAGACATAATTTCAAACGGTAATTCCCAATCGGGTGATTGAATAATGGGTGCTGAAATTAGTGCTTGTTTGATCAAATTAAAAGATTCAAGGCATTCATCATTGAATTTAAACTCGGCATCTTTTAACAGCTGTTGAGTTAAGGGTTTAGCAATTTTAGATCAAAAATCTTTAATGAATCTGCGGTAAAACCCTGCATGGCCTGGAAAGCTTCTAACACCTTTTACCCTTACTGGTGGAGATAATTGTTCTATAACTTGAATTTTAGCTTTATGTACTTCAATACCTCTTTCAGAGACTAGATGTCCTAGGACATTTCCTTCTGTCACCATAAAGTGACATTTCTCCCAATTGAGGACCAAATTCACCTGTTCACATCTTTTAAGCACTTTAGTCAAGTTAGCCAAACATGAATCAAAGTCAGTACCATAGACACTAAAATCATCCATGAAGACTTCCATGCTAGACTCTATGAACTCAGAAAATATAGCCATCATACATCGTTGAAAGGTAGCAGGTGCATTACATAGACCAAAAGGGCATTCTACGGTAAGCAAAAGTGCCATAAGGACATGTAATTGTCGTTTTTGATTAATCATCAAGATGGATAGGTATTTGGAAGAAACCAGAGTAACCATCTAGATAGAAAAAATATTTACTAGTTTCTAGCCTTTCTAACATTTGATCAATAAAAGGGAGAGGGAAATGATCCTTTTTGGTGGCAACATTTAATTTTCAGTAATCAATGCACATTCGCCAACCTATAAAAACCCTAGTAGGGATAAGCTCATTTTTATCATTACGCACAACAGTTGTCCCTCCCTTCTTAGGGACTACCTGCACTGGACTTACCCATTGAGAATCTGGCACAACATAGATGATGCTTGCATCAAGAAGTTTAAGAACCTCTTTCTTCACCACTTCCTGCATGTTAGGGTTAAGTCTCCTTTGTCCCTGTATACCAGGCTTATGGCCTTCTTCTAAATGAATTTTATGCATACATAAATCAAAACTTATTCCTGTTAGATCATCAAGTGTATAACCAATAGCCTTTTTATGAGTTTTAAGCACAGCTAGTAACTTTTC
Source organism: Suaeda aralocaspica (assembly GCA_016808085.1). Lineage (NCBI taxonomy): Eukaryota > Viridiplantae > Streptophyta > Magnoliopsida > Caryophyllales > Amaranthaceae > Suaeda > Suaeda aralocaspica. Next base: position 276,149 of record PYUH01000281.1, read on the forward strand.
AAGTTGACTATCAGTAAGTTTAGAGCTAACTATAATTGGATACATTTCGGCATCATCTATAAAAGCATATTTCAAATTAGGGGGAAGGGGTTTCATTTCAGGTTGTGTTACCTCTTTGATGGCATATGATTGTTGTGGCAATGATTGGTACCTTTGGCTCTCCTCTAAAGTCATCTTCTCACTGTTCAATTCGCGACCTATGGCATCAATTTCCGAATCTCCTTCACCTGCATTAGCATCCAAACACAAAAGGGCCTCTAGGGGATCCTTTGTAAGGTATCGAGGCATGTCATCCAAAACAAACTCACCAATAATATCGATCCTATAACATGACTACTCTATCATGGGATTTTTCATTACATTATTAAGATTAAATGTCACTTTGTCATCCCCTACAGAAAGAGTTAAGCTTCCATTTTTAACATCAATGACGGCACCTGCAGTATGTAAGAAAGGTCTACCTAGAATGATAGGGATATGAGCATTCTCGTCAATATCAAGGACAACAAAATCAATTGGAATGAAAAATTTTCCTACTCTAACAGGTACATCTTCTAAAACACCCTTAGGGTATTTTACAGTTCTATCCGCCATCTGCAAAGTAACATTAGTAAATTTAAGCTCTTCCATGTCAGGCTTCCTGCAAATTGCTAAGGGCATCACACTTACACTAGCTCGTAAATCACATAGAGCCTTATCAATAAACAAGGACCTATATTACATGGAATTGAAAAACTGCCCGATGCTTCAACTTAGGAGGAGATTTATTTTGAAGGATCGCACTGCACTCCTCGGTGAGCGCAACTGTCTCTGTTACATTCAACTCACGTTTCCTGCTCAAAATATCCTTCAAAAATTTAGTGTAAGTAGGCACTTGAGTAATTAAATCAGTGAAAGGCACAGTGACTTGCAAACTTTTAACTATTTCTAAGGAATTTACAAAAATGATGATCGTTCTTACTCCTGGTTACCCTGTTCGTAAAGGGTAACGACACCTTTGAGGGAGGAATTGTATCAGTAGTTGAATCTGCTGCTGGAGCTTGCTTCCTTGGTGCTTCATTCTCCTTTGAGACTTCATTCTTCTTTTCTTCAACTACTTCCTCAAGGTTTTCAATGACAACCGAACTAGTCTTCTTTGTCTCATCTGCAGCCTTGTTAGCATCATCATCAGGCATTCTAGGACCTTCATAGTAAGTACCGCTCCTTGTTGCAATGGAATTGCAATGATCACGAGGTGGATTGCTTGATGAAGCATTTGATGGAGCAGGTTGAGGAGGAAGTTGGCCTTGTTTCCTTTGAGCTGATGATTGAGCAATTTGTGCTACTTGAGTCTCCAATTGTCGATTGTGGGCATGCATAGCTTCCATGGCTTTCTGCATCAGCATCATCATTTTCTTCAGTTTTGAAAACTCATTGCTAGTTGGATGTGGAGGTGCTGGGAGTGGTGCTGGAGGTGGTGGTCTACTGAAACCTGGTGGTTGAGGTGGAGCAAACCGTTGAACCTGTTGGTGTTGATGTGGTGCAAAATGTAGCTGCTACTGCGGATTTTGAACATTGCTAGTGTTCTTGTAGGTGAAGTACGGATGATCTTTCCAACTAGGATTGTATGTGTTGGAAAATGGGTTATTCTTGTAAGCTTGAAATGCACATACTTGCTCCATAGAACTATGACATGCTTGTATACTATGCCCAAAAGAACCACATAAATCACAAAAGACATCTATACCTCCCGAAAGTGCAGCCATTGCAGCAACCGTCATTGGATTGGGGGATGGTGTGTTGATCTTGTCTAGCTTCTCATGGATTGCATTGATTTGTGAAGCCATACTCTCATATTTGTCATCTACTACATGTTTTCCTCCTCTCTTAGCATGTCCTCTGGGATTACCAAATTGAGAATTATGGATGGCAATCTCCTCAATTAGATCATAAGCAGAATCAAGCAAAGTTCTACTCTCATTACCCAAGCCATTATAGAATGATTGCACTAAAAACTACTTCTCAAGTTCGTGATGAGGGCACATTCTCAACAAATCCTTGAATCTCTCCCATGCATCATAAAGAGTTTCATCGGTTTCTTGGTTAAAATTCGTAATTTGACTCCTAAGTTGTGCAGTTCTCTCCGGAGGATACTAATTCCTTTGAAAAGCAAGAGCTAAGTCATCCGAACTGTTAATAGTATCCATGTATAGACCATTCAACCAAGAACGAGCTTTTTCCTTCAATGAGAATGGGAACATACGTCGTATGTAATCTTGAGATACACCAACTTGCTTAATTGTATTGCAGTACTGAATGAAGTTATTTAAGTGCAAATTCGGATCTTCTTTCAATGTTCCTGCAGATTGGTTCCTTTCTACCATGTTCACCAAAGCTGGCTTCAATTCAAAGTTCAGGGCCTCTATATCAGGAACTCGGTATCCACCACCCAGTGTTGCAGAACTCGGCTGAGAATAGTCTTTTAAGGACCTTTCTGGTGGTGGCGGCGGCGGTGGCGGTGATGGATCATTCTGTGGTATGTTGTTCTCGTTGAACTGTGATTCTGCCATCTCTTCCTTATCTGAACTATTTGAAATATTAAACTCAGCAAAAAGTTGTGTCAAATCAACCACTGTTCAATCGGAAAGAATGACTCTTCGTAATCTCTACTTCCTTCTACGACTCCTCTTATGCAATGATCTTTCCGGCTCAAGATCAATCCAAACCGGCATACAACCTAATACCTCCACACAATCGAAGAACGTGGAGGTTCCTTGAGGTGAGGAAATAAAACCGAAAAAAAATCACTTTAAACCCGACTAATAGAATTAAAAATTTCCTCCCCGGCAACGACGCCAAAATTTGAATAGGCTATCATGCACCTCTAAAAAATAACCGAACAACACTAACTAATATAGCTAAGGAAGTAGGGATCGAATCCACAGGGAAGCTATCAAATCCTATTAGTTATAAAAAGTCTAAAATGCGTAAGGGGCCTTGGTGGAAATTTCGGTAAAAGACTACTAAAACTAAGAAGACTAAAACTGAAACTAAAGAGATGACGGGAAATTATTAATTAAACTCTTATAATGAAAACCTAGGGCAATCGGTTCACTATAATCAATCAACAAACTCAATTAACGCTTACTAATCAATTCATTGGCATTCATCGAACTAGGGCTCACTAATTCTCTCGAACTTAGACTCAAAACTCCTTTACCGACTCTCGCTCGCATAAATTCGTTTTTGCCTATTATTCGGTGGTCTAACTCGGCCTCGATTTCGACAATAACCTAAATTACAACTAAATCTGGCCACAATTTAATTGCAATCGATAGAAATCAAAAATAGGAATTCAATTAAAAGCCAAGAACTAATTAATGAACATAAAATTAATTCACATCATGATCATAGATCCCCTAACCCTAGAGAAAACGACTACTCACACATAGTTAAGGAACTAGAACAAGAACAAATTTAAATAACCAATACTAATCAAAAACCAATTAAAACTAAATTAATTACTAATAAAACTAAATTAAGAATCAAATTAACAAGACTAATTTAATCTAAACTAAAAACTAAGAAACTAAAGAGATTCATGAATTAAAAAGAATTGAAAAGCATAAGGAAAGAGATTACCAAAATAATGAATGAATTGCATTAATTGGAATTGAATCTTCAAGAACAAATTAAGTGCATCTAAAATTCTAGAGAGCAAAGAGCTTTTAGGATTCCTAAGTCTAAAAATATGCCAAAAATTAGTTAGGGTCGTTCCCCCTATACTTTGAGTATTTATAGTATTTAGGTTTTATTAAAATAAAACCCATGAAGCAAAACCCCGCGGAAAAATCAATCGGACCCAAAACGGCTTCACCTGCGCCCGCATAGGTCAAATCCAATCCAAGTTGTTCCCTGCGCCCATAGGTCCCCTAGTTTGGCCTGTGTGGATTCTCTGATCTATGTTGCGCCCGCATAAGTCAAAAAGACTTTTAGCCTATGCGCCCGCAAGAACAATAATGAACCATAATTTGACGATCTTGCTTATTTCTCCGCTCGATTCTTTGAATCTCGTTCGTGACTTAGCACGCATCCCAAGGTAAGTGCTTTTTAACTCGTTTTAGCTTCCAATGGCTTCTTAACTCTCTATTACGCTCCTGTAACATATAAACAAAATCGAAAACCACGCGTAATAACCGAAAAAAGGTTCTAAAAGTCAACTAAAGATGCTAAAACCGTTTCAAAACATAACTTTACATCGAAAGACAAAATTTAGTCAAAACAAAGCCACAAACTTAACTATTTAGCACAAGAATCAACCGAAAATGAGGGAAAAACACAACATAAAACACGTATATCAATAGCACTGCCGCCCAAAAAGTACAGTTTATCTTCACATCAAATATTTCCCTGCAGCACTAATTTCTCCTTAAAACTGCCTACTATATGGGGAGGGTTGATAAGTTCATTTTATATTCATTTTTACCCCCATTTTTATTGGCTTTTGGCTCTAACAAGGCTCTTTTGAGCCTATTCTACTAACTTCGGTTGCTTTTAGTGCTGGTTGCTTTGCTTTGACATTTATTACAGGAATTGATGCTTTTTTGTCGGTTTTCGCTTTATCCCGAGCACTTGGCAAGTTAATGAGAGTCTTGACCACTTTGAGAAGCTTGAGAAAGCTAGAACATGATTTAGAAGCCTGTGTGAAGTTTAGATGTCGAGTTTTAGAAGTTACGAGCGAAGCTGGAAGCTCGAAGGCTCCCCGATCACTCCGCCCAGCCCGAGTGCATTGTCCCCGGTTCGGGTGCATCACACCTGGCCGGCCGGGCACAGTGCATTTGACGAGGATTTTGGCCTGTTTTTTCCTAAATTTGACTATGTACTTAATGTAATTTTCCTAGGGTTTCCACACATATTCTCATTATTCTAAAATCCTAGTTTTAGTTAGTTTCCCTCTCTAGAAGTTCTCTTGTGGAATTCTTTCAATCATTCAATTCAATAAAAGTTCAGGTTTTATTCAATCTTTAATTCTAATTTCTTTAATTCATGTTTAGTTTTAGTTTATGTTTTTAGTTTTAGTTTTCTCATTCTTTTATGTCCTAGTTTCTCGTTTTAGATTTAGTTTAGTTATTATTATTATTATTATTATTATTATTATTATTATTATTATTATTATTATTATTATTATTATTATTATTATTATTATTATTATTATTATTATTAATTTGTTAGTTTCAATCATGTTTACAGTTTTGTTTCCTATTATTGATTTAGTTTCTTTAATTTCAATCATGTGTGAGTATTTTTATTTCTAGGACTAGGGGATCTACGGATCATTTCTGATGTTTCGTTCATGATTGTTGATGTTCTTGAATTCCTGTTGTCAATTTATATTGCTTTCAGTTAAATACTGGCCAGGTTTAATTGTTAGTCTGATATTGTCGAAATTGATACCGAGAGGTAAGATTACCACAATTAGATCATAGGGATAATAGGCAAAACGAGTCTAAGTGAGCGAGAGCCATTAGAGGAGTTTTGAAGGAGACTAGATTCGAGAGAATTAGTGGACCTTAATTCAGGAAGTCAATAATCGGTTATTTAATTGTGTTGCAATTCATTGGTTGATCTGTGGTGAACCGACGTCCTAGGCTTAGTTATAGAGTTATTTTGTGTTTAATTTCGTTCTTAGTAATATTCAACTTTTTTGTCAAAACCCAAAATTCAAAGGCCCCTTACGGCAGAGTAACTTTTTAGAGTTAGTAGAATTGCTTGCTTCCCTGTGGATACGATCCCTACTTCCCTGTCTACATACTTAAAGTAGTAGGTTATTTTTTATAGGTATACGACTATCCCTACCAATACGACTGTCCCTACCAACTAATTAGTTTATGCTTTAGTGTATTTTTCTAAGTTCAATTGTATGTTATATAACTTAAATTTGATTGAAAATCATCAATTTTATGTCTATTTATCATTAAATGTTTCATTTTAGCTTAAATTTAATTGGAAAACATCAATATTATGTATATTTATCATTTAGAGTTTTCCATTTAGCTTAAAAATACCAAAAAAAAAACTTTTTTGGCACAACCGCAGCAAATAATAACATCCTCATTTATCGCAGCAAAAAATGGGAGCAAATAACCCCGCTTTGACCACATCAAATGATGATTTATGTACTAGTGTTCTCTGAGCATATTGCTTTCATACATGTGAATGGCATGGAGATGAAGCAAAAAGTGAGATATGAATGGAAACCTATAAAGTGTGGCAAATGCAAAAGATTGGATCATATTGTGGAGGAATGCTTTTTTAGGAGAGCAACGGAAACCTACCACCAAAAGGGTTCCTAAAAATCAAGATGATCTTCCACAATTTGTTGTTAGTGATAAGGGAACACCTTTTATGTAATACCCTCAAATTCCTCACTTTCTAAAATTTAGCTTTAAACCTGTAAACAAGAGGAACTTGGATGTGTTACCACCACGCCACAACTAATTATGAAAATTAGTTACAACGCTAAGGCTAAGGTCAAAACAAACCACAAAACAAAAACCTTTTCTTAAAAGACACACACAATAGAAGTCTTTGGTTACTAAGTCAAACTAATTAGTCAAACTCTTGCAACTTGGAATCCTGAAGACCCTTATTCAAAACCAACTTATAAATTCAATTGTTTAGAAGAACAAAACCAAACGAAAACAACTAAATAATGTTTGTTCTCGCAAATTCCCTTCATGCCATGCAAATGTTCGAAAGAGAACATGCACTTATTCTGCTTCTACATGTAAAGCAAAACAAGACAAAAACAAGAAAATATATGTGTTAGCAAAAACTGAGTATGTACAAACCAACAAAAGCATAACAACTTGAAAACACGACTCTAAACAACATAAACAAACCATAACACTTAGCATAAACAAAGACTCGCACATACTTGACAACATAATACTAGTAAGCAACCTTACTCTTTAACTTTATTTACTTATTAACTTAACTTAATAACTTTAAATGCTTAATTGTTTTACTTAATAATTTTGCTTACTTTAAGGATATAGGAAACATGATCGGGCTTTTGAGAGTCGGCCACTAATAAAATAGATTGATGCTGTCGAGAAATTCACTCTAATTGAAGGTTTGCAAGACTTACGAAAATGGTACATGGTCTTCATCCACCCCATGTGCGATCCAAAACATAACTATTAGGTATTCTTTTATTAAACAGTGCAGCATCTTCACACCTCAACAATGGAAGCACAAACGTTAAGGCAATACAAACTTCCCTCGTATGGACTCATGTTCCTTTTGAATAGATATTTGGCTTGCTTTTAACTTGTCTTGACTTTGACTTTATACTTGGTAGGGACAGTCGTATACTTATCATAAATAACCTACTACTATAAATATGTAGACAAGGAAGTAGGAATCGTATCCGCAGGGAAGCAAGTAATTCTACTAACTCTAAAAAAGTTCTTCTGACGTAAGGGGCCTTTGAATTTTGGGTTTTGAATAAAAAGTTGACTACTACTAGGAACGAAATTAAGCACTGTAAATAACTCTACAACTAAATCTAGGACGTCGGTTCACCACAGATCATCCAATGAATTGCAACACAATTACTTAATCGATTATTGACTTCCTGAACTAAGGTCCACTAATTCTCTCTAATCTAGTCTCCTTCAAAAGTCCTCTAATGGCTCTCGCTCACTTAGACTCGTTTTGCCTATTGTCCCTGTGATTTAATTATGGTAATCTTACCTCTCGGTATCTATTTCGACAATATCAGACTAACAATTAAACCTGACCAGTATTTAACTGAAAGCAATATTAATTGAAAACAGGAATTAAAGAACGTAACATCAACAATCAAATTAATAATCATGAACAAAACATCAGGAACGATCCGTAGATCCCCTAGACCTAGAAAGGAAACTACTCACGCATGATAGAATTTAGAGAAACTAAATCAATAAAGGAAAATAAAATTGTAAACATAATTGAAACTAATAAACTAACAACAATCAATAAACTAAATCTAAAACAAGAAACTAGGGCATAAAAGAATAAGAAAACTAAAACTAAAAACATAAACTAAAACTAAAACTAAACATGAATTAAAAGAACTAGAATTAAAGATTGAATAGAAACCGGAACTTTTTATTGAATTGAAAGAATGATGAACATGAGAATATTTTCCAGAGAGAGAAAGTGAATTCTAAAAGCCCTAATAATAATGAAAGCGTCCTTAGGCTTGTAAATGAGAATTCTATATATACATAAGCCAAAAGAAGTCAGAATTCCTTGGAATACGCATAAAAATCAATCCGCCCGGGCACCCGGGCGAAGCACAATTGATCCGCGCAAAATAGGCTTCACCCGGGCAAATTGCACTGTGAACCCCGAGTCCTTCTCACTCAATCATTTACTTTAAATCTCGACTTCTTTAGCTTCAATTACGTTCCAATTTCCATCCTAACTCTCTTTTGGCTTCTTTAAAGGTAGTCAAGGCCCTCTACTAATCATCAAGTGCTGAATATCATGTGAAAATCGATTCAAAAGCATCAATTCCTACAATACTTAACAAACCGAAAGACAAGACACTAAAAGCAACCAAATTAGTAGAATAGGCTCAAAAGAGCCTTGTTAGAGCCAAAAACTATGCAACATAGGGGTAAATAATAGACATAAAATGCACTTATCAAAACTTGAACTTGACTTACAAATGACTTTAACTTATAAACCTGAACTTACTTGAAAACTTGACTCAAATGGTCAAACATAGCTCAAAACACACTTATACTTTGCATAAACTTAATTAAACTTATACACACCTTTAGTCCATTAAAACATGACATTTTAGACTCTTAAAAATTAATTTAAAACAAAACATATATAGATAATAGATGTTTTCCTCAACAATTAACATGTCCTACTTCACTTTAAACAACTTAAACAAATATTGAAAAGCTTTGGTAACATCAATTAGAAGCATAGAAACCATTTATCATCAAATCAACATTTATAAATAACTCATAGCACAAGTAACCTTTTAAATATAGTAAGTGTCCTTGAAAACATTTAGGAAGTTTTCATTTAAAGAAAGTCATTTTAGGATATTCTATTAATTAATTACAGTGATCTAATTGGTAATTAATCAAAGAAAAATATTATTTGGTGATAAAAATTTTTAAATTAAACTAGTTTTCAAAACCCTTTACAGTAGTTATGATTTTCAAAAATCTTTTTTTCCCGTAGGGAGATATTTAGCTCCATCTAACTTTGTCTAATTACTTAATGTATAGCCGTCTAGGTGATTTTAATTCAAATTCATCGATTTTAGCGATAAAACTCTTTAATTAATTAGAAAAAATATTAAATAAACCCTTAGGTCGTAAAACCATTTTTATAAAAAAATTTAATATTTATTTACTCCAGAAAGAAGCTTTGGTAGACTTCGAATTAAATTTAAATCTATTATGTAATTTATTTTTTTTAAAACAGTCATTTTAGATCAAAATCGATTACATTTTAATAAAATATATAGAAAACATGTTTAATCACAAAACCAATTTTAAAAAATTAGATTTTATATAAGGAATACAGTAAAAATATTCTCATGGCCATTTCAAAGTTTAAGTCCTCCAAAATAATATTTGTTCAAACCACAAAACCGCAAGATCACAAATTCATTTTTACAGCTTACACAAACACTTCTAAACTTCCGAAATAATACACATAACCTCATATTTACTATAAAAATTCCAAAAATAAATACATCAAGCATTAGAAAAAACCTATTAAACTCCTCAAATAATTCAAAACATAAAAAACCCGGTTTTTCATACAATTTCAAGACAAGGAATCGTGATCGTTTTCTAGACTCAAAATTCCTACACAAGATAGGACTAAAACCTAATACTTTCATGACATTAAACCTTTGATAGTGTGCACAATTGCACATACCTTGATTGCGTAATTCCTTTGAAACTAAAATGCTCCTTCTACGAAATCTCCTCCTTGCCTAAAAACCAACATCAAAAATTCGCCTAACACCATAAAAATGTTATATAACAAATATACAACCTTAAACAATAATTTTCGCGCATTATTATATCTACTTAAAACCTAGTTTTACAATTAAATTAGCATAATCCACAATTCAACTGCAAAACTGATTTAGGGCCTGTTTACTTCAGCTTAAAATCCGTTCAGTTCAGCTCTTCCCTTATTTTGCTATTCATTAATCCTTCATAAAAAACTTTCAGTTTAGTTCATTTCACTTCAGCTCTAATCAGTCCAGCTATTTTTAGCTGACGTAAACAGGCCCTTAGTTAGTAAAAATTACAAAAATTAATTTATGAAAAAATATCTTTGTACTTTGACTATCTTTATAATTACAGTTGAACATCCTAAAATCAAGATCTTGAATTTTAAAAATGTTTTTGAATCAAAAACATTTTTTTTGCTTTTGAAAAACCACTTTGGCACAATTTTAGGCACTTAGAGGGTGGGTGGTGAAGGGTGGTACACGGTGGTAGATTGCTACAATGTGGTTGCGTGGGTGGCAGTGAAAGGCCAAGGGATGGCCTTTGGTGGCTATGGTGGAGGCCCAAAGTTGGCTCCATGAAGCTGTAAAAATCGAGAGGAGAGAGAAAGAAAAAGAGTTTTGGGGTTTTATTTTTCTGATTTTTATGAGGCTTTTGCAGCTTGAGATTGAGGGGGGAATAGAACTATTTATGAGTCTAAAGGCCATTGGATTTTAGGTCAACGTAGGGGAGAAAAGATTGATTTTTGTTTTGGATTTAATCTCTACAAAGATAGAATTGGCAACAAAATAAAAATTTGGTACTTTGGATAATTATTTGGTGGTTATTGGAATATTTAAAAATTCTGAAAATATTTATTTTTGTTGACAAAATCTTTGTAAAATATTTCATTTAATTCATTAATAAAAATAGTTTATGTCATGAAAATAATCGGGGTTAACCCTTAATTTTTAAAAACCCTTTAATTGGACTTCTAACGATCCGAAATTTTCCTTGGCGCAAAGCCCAAGACTATTTTTTTCTATTTTTAGAAATTAAAATAAATATGCAAAACCTCTTTTGGAAATAAATAAATATTAATTTTTGAATAAAACCCTCGCAAAGATAATTTATTTTAAAACCGCATAAAACCTTTATAAATAAATATAATAAAACTTTATTTTTAAAATTCCCCATAATATATATTATAATCAAGAATAATTATAATATAGAGTCTTTAAAATGCGGGGGAATACATGTTACTCCTTTGGTTGATGAGGAGGTGTTTCAGTTGGTGGAATCTAAAAAGAAGAAGAAAAAAGTTGGTGGAAATGCAGAGATCGTTACTTCTATTAATACCTCAAATACCTTTAGCTCACTTGATATGGATAAGAGGGATGTAGAAAAGGAGGAGATGCATGAGGATCAAGGGCGAATTTAGGGGGTACACCGGGGTATAACTGTACTCCCAAAATCAAGAAATTAATTGTTCCAGGTAAATCAAAAAAAAAAAAATTCTGACTTGTTGAAAATAAATTATATACATTAGTGTTGGGAAGTAAAACAAAACAACATCCTTACCTCAATGGTTAAGAATCATGTAAGATAAGGTAATTAATTGGATGGATTACTGGATCAATTCCTTTTGTAACTAAGGGTGTGCAGAAACGGATACCGAAAATTTTCTAATCCGGAATCCCAAAAATTCAGCTTTTCGGAAAACAAAAATCTTATTTCGTATCCATCCCGGAAAAATTGGAATTCCGGATATCCGGATTTTTTATCAAGATTCTTCTAAAACACCTCAATATCTTCTAAAAAACCGGATTGGAAAATCGGTTCTTGTTTTCCTTAAAAAACCGAAATCTGAATTTTAGAAATTCCTTTCCAATTTCGATCTGGAGCCCGATTTTTAAAATCGTATACCCGGTCCGATTTTTTCAAATTGTAAAAAATCTGACCGACTATCCGAATTTTAGGAATCAGATCGGATATTCGGAATCATAATTTTTTGCATACCCCTAACAATAACCATTTAACCAATATACTTTAATTTTTCCCCTTTTGCATGTTTAATCTTTTTGCTTGTTTATATATTCCTTCTTACTCTGTTTTTTCTTCCATTTTGCCTGTTTTATCTTTTTCATTTAATTCTTTATTACTCTTCCTTGTTTGCATTTTTTCCCCTAAAAATATGTATAAGAGCAATTTGTTTGTCTCTCAACTTTCAAATAATCTTTAAAAATAGATTATATAAGATTCAAAATTACTACTTTGCTATAATTATTTTATTCCATAAATTATCATTTTTATGGCTATAACTTTATAACCTATTCTCAAATTCTTGGATCCTTATGAGGATCATCTAATGCCCAAACCTAGACATGGATAATATTCTTACTTGAAATATTAGGGGTTTAAACAACTCCTTAAAGCACGAGGAGATGAAAATTGCTTTCCTTAAAAATAAGATTGGTTTAGTAGGGCTACTTGAAACTAAAATAAAAAATAGTTAGTTTGGGGATATTCATCATAGGTGTTTCTAAATTAGTCTATTACAACCAATTTCTCGAAAATAGTAGGTGACTGAATCTCAATAGCTTGGATAGATAGTTTTTTCCAAGTTAATATAATAGATGCAATCACATGCTCAGTTCATTCACTGCATGAATTTTTTATGTTAATTTCTTATTACAAGGGTAACAAATTGAAAAGATTAGACAAAATTTTCATTAGCTACCTATTAAAACACAAAACTTGCATGAAACTACCTATTATATTATTTTAAGTCACACAAATACCTAATAAAAGTTTTGTTTTTGCTATAGGAGTGTGCAAAACCGGATACCGAAATTTTTCCGATCCAGAAAACCAGATATCCGGATTTTCGAAATAGAAAAATCTTATTCCTTATCCGTTCCGGAAAAACCAAAATTCCGGAATTCAGGATATCCGGAAAATCTGGATCGGAAAAACGAAATTCCTGATCCAGAATTTTTTAATCAAATCTTCTTAGTACTTCATTATTTTTTAAAAAAAAAAATCGAATCGGAAAACCGGATATGGTTTTTGTATTCATTAAAAATCTGGAATCCAAATTTTATAAATTCCATTCCGGTTCCGATCTAGTATCTAGTTTTTAATACCGCATATTCGGTCCGATTTTTCCGAAATAAAAAAAAACGGACTGGATTTTCAGAACAGAAATCCGAATTGAAAATTCGGAATCGGAATTTTTTGCACACCCCTAGCTATAACTACCTAGTTCTTTGAAATAATAACAAAATCACTACCTAATATTGAAGTTTCTCTTATTTTCCAGTAGTGGGGCCCACTCCACCACAACCAATTGAACCAAACTTGATCCACCACCACCCGTCAAACCCAAACTTGACCCAATGCTTAACCACCATCATTAGCACCACCTATACCTCACCACTAAACCACACCGACCACCATTAGCACCACCAGCATATTCGTAACTCCACCCCACCTCTAAAGTGCAACTCCAACCACCACATCCTCCTAAACCACCATCCACAAACCATAAAACCTTGCCAAAATCCAAAATATTAAATTATCACCTCTTAAATCAATTATTTCAACCTAAACTTGTTAGGTTTAAGTCGAATTTTGCTGGGGTTAGTTGCAGTGGTGGATATGAAAAAATATAGGTGGTTTTGAGTGAGGTCAATGGACAGTGGTGAAGTGTTGATAGGGGTGGTGGAGTGGTTATGGATGGTACTTAGGTGAGATGATCTGGTGGTGTTATGGTGGATTGTCAAAAAAATTAGCAACATCCAGTAGTAGGTAGTGACAGCTATACAAATAGGTTTTAATAGGTAGTTATGTAACTAAAAAAAAATATAATAGGTAGTTAAGTGCAAGTTTTGGATTTTAATAGGAAGTTATTGAAAATTTTGGCAAAAGATTATTTAATTGTTATCTATTCAATTTTGTATGTTTACATCAACTGTTTCAGTTATTCATCTTACTATCTTAATGTTACGAGGGTGATAAATTGTTTACACCAATTGTTGTATTTGTTTGCTCCATATAATCGTAACTAGGGGTGTTCAATCGGATCGATCTGATCCGATCCGAAAAAGTTATCTGACTTTTTTCGGATTGGCTAAAATACGATCCGCATCCAATTCAAAATAACCGAAACAGTCGGATTGGATAGTCGGTATCCGATGATTGGAAAATATATTTATAAAGTAAAAAGGCTAAGTTGGAAATCATACAAAACTACTAAGTTCAATGAAATAACCCAATTCGATCCGAAATATGCATGATCTGATCCGAGGAACCTAAATTTTCAAGTATTTCGGATATTTCGGATATCTGACAATGAAAAAAGTGTGATTCGTGTCGGATTTGAAATATCCTAAATAAAAAAATTATAAAAATTATCCGATTTTTTTTGGATCAGATAGCTCAAATCGGATTATTTTGAAAAGCCCTAATTGTAGCTAGTACACCCACGACGCCCGATGTCATATTGAAAATCGTAGTTAATACAATGCAAGAGTACAAAAAACACTTTTTGTAGCAAGTTTAAAGGTCTGACCCAAAATTATTTTATATGAGTATTTGTTTTGCAATTCTCTACAAATAGGTACAATTTGTACTAATTGTACATGTTCTATGTAAATTTATATAAAATTTATCATTTCAAATTATTTTATGTTTGTTACTATGTCGAGTTATTTATTTTACAACTTAATGTGTTATGAGGGTGTTTAATGAAGTGATTGAATACATTGACCTTTCCCTCTTATTAATTGGGAATGTCATTGGGGCGCGACGAAGCTCCTATTATCGTCTCATATTTTTATCCCCATCCCACGTGATGGGTATAAAATTCATTCTCAACCCAGCCCCACTAGGCATACGAGTAAAACCTTCCCACCCCATCTGATAAGACTATTGCACATCTATCAAAAAGAACCGACAACTCTAATAAATGTAACTAGGGAAGTAGCGATCGCATTCTCAGGGAAGCTATTGAATTCTATTAGTTCTAAAAAGTAAAAATTGTGTAAGGGGCCTTGGTTAAAGATTTTTGGCTAATTAGTTAATTATTATGGAACATAAAGAGAATACAAAATTAGACTCAAATTACTAAAACTTAGGGCAATCTGTTCACCGAGAACCAACAATGAAATAATCAAGCATAAATCAACTAATTTCACTAAATTCATTAAACTAGAGGTCTAGAGCTTACTAATTCTCTCGAATTTAGACTTACTCAAAACTCCTCTAGAGGCTCTCGATCTGGTCTAGACTCATTTTGCCTATTATTTGGTGGCCTATTGTGGTAATCTTACATCTCGACATCAGTTTCAACAATTACCAACTCACAATTAAACCTGTTCACAATTAATTGCAGCTGATGGTATTCAATAATAGGATTTTAATTGCTAACAGGGAACTAATTAATTGATACTCTATTACTCCATAATGGGTTCAAGGATCCCCTAAATCCTAGGAAATCAACTAACTCGTAGTTGCAATGACTACAACAAAATTTGTATAGAAGAATTTGTAACTAAACTAATTAAACAATTAACAATTAAATAAATCAACATAAACAAACTATCAAAACTAATTATCAAAACTAAATAGACTAAACAATAGTTAAACATAAACTAAGTCAATTAATTGGGAAATACAAAGTAAAGAAAGCTACCAATTGAATGAAATTGAAATTAAATTGATATGAATTTAGAGAATCCACAAAACCAAAACCTAAAACTAATCTAGAGAGAGAAATTTAAGCCTAACAACATTTATGAAAACTAAAAAGTGATACAATGAAAGTATAGTTGTCGAATGTCTCGTGAATCATATTGTGCCCTTATAAACCTAGCAACAAAACTCATTTTCAGATCAAAGAGCGGGCCACCGTTCAGAGGCATGCAAGCTCTTCCTTCTTAAATCCTGAAATATCAAAAGTTTGTCTGACCAAGCGGGCGGACGAAAGATGACTGTGCAGGCGTACCCGTAGCCAAAAGTAACTTTTTGTTGCTTCTTTTCTTTTCTTCATTTACTTTACATAACTTAAAGACTTAGCTCGTTCTTTTGGTATGCATGCATCCCAATGCAATTCCACTTTGCCTCATCCAAGCTTTCTGCCTCCCATCCAAACCTCGATTTTTGTGCTCCTTCATACATAAATCAAACAAAACCAAGCATAACGACCATGGAAAATAAAATTAAAGTAAAGATTCTCTAAAATAGCTGGAATTAAACTAAGTTTAGCAAAACTCATCGGAATGACCAAAGAACACAATACAAGACAAAACTAAGCCAAAATGAGCAATTAAGCGCACAAAAGATCGAAAAACTAGACTTATCACCACCTCCCACGGGGTATCCATCCCTATCTCATCCCCACTTTTCCTACATCGCCGGCCACCAACCATTTATCCCCATGCCAATCCTTTTTCAAATTTATAAAATGAAAAATATGTTATCAAAACCTAAATTTCTATAAGTAAATGATGTTCTAATTTTAAGAAAAAAAATAATACTATATATTATATTTTAATTGGTGCAAGCTAAAACAATAAGTTGTAAATAATTTAAAATAAAAGTAAAACGTAATTAAAATTACATAAAATATTACTGTTAATTAAAAGTAGGGTGTGTACAAGATGGAGATGGAATGAGGTGGGTGAAATGGGGCAGATGCAACTTAAAATCCATCCTCGTCCTCATGGTGGGTACAAAATTTTCCCGTCTCACCCTATCCCCATCAAACATAGACACATCCCCACCAAACTAGAGGGCGGGTCTTCTATTTCACCCGTTCTATTCACATTCCTACATTTAACCATATAATTGTTTCTGAAAAAAATCTAATAGAAATAAAATGTAAGTTATAGAATCTGATATAGACTCTCATCATTAACTCAAATCATTCATCACTCACTAGAACAAATGTTTAAAATATTGATAGTAGAAATTAATAGTATGATATTTAAGATTGTAACAAAATAATAATATTTACATAAAGATCGAATTCAAAGTATCTTATAACTATAACTAAATTAATTTTATTTTTACATTCATAATTAATAAGACATTTTTAAAACCGTGCATTTCATGGATTTTATACTAATTTTCCAAAATATTATAGACTAGGATAGAGATAAACACCTACACAATTAAAGAATGAAAGAAAATTCTTCAAAAATGCAAATTCATAAGCAATTCAGCGATGATAAATTAATAAAAATGGCATAATTAGCATTTTTTTTTCATCATTTTTCTTTTTAAATGTAATGTTTTATTTATTTAATTTTTAATTAGCATTTTTTAAAATCTAATCTTTTATAGTATTTTCAAATGTTGTTCAAGTTTTGTACCCCCAATATAGCACAATCCAAGGATTTTCCATTTTCAAAAGTATTGTCTGAATATATGCGGACCATCTAACAGCAAAGACCTGAACATTATAGCTTACTCGACGAGTGCTACTATGTCCAAAATTTTTAATAATAAAAAAAAAAAATCATTTAAAAACCTTCAAAAATATAGAATATTTCGTTACTTGTGAATTATTTTAAAATATTCAATTAGTACCAACATAAAACGTTCCATCTATGCTTTGATTCTCTTAACCTTACACTAATTAACTCCTAATACTTTAATTAGTTGATGCTATGATGATGTTATATACTTGTTATACAAGGAACAAAATGATTTTGTATGTGATTAACTTAATTCTGCTGTATTTAGATTTCAAGTCATCATTTTTAAATCATAAAAAATAAATTGATTTATTTAATTTATTAATTAGAGTAGTAACTAAGTTACTACCTTAGCCTGATGAATGTACTCGTACTTTTGTTTTTTTGTTCTAATTTAAAATAGACATGATGAACTTTTAAATAATAGAGTCGTTTTCTTATATGGTGCAATGCATATATACATATAGAAACTATATTGTTGATTCCTTTTGGCAAAAATAAGAATCTTTTGACCAATTGAAAATTTAAAGTGATTTTTTTTCCATTAGTTTTCTCTCGTGTATATACATATATAGAAAAAACATATAATAATGATAATGAGACGTGTGTGAAATTACAATGGTTATAACTGAATTAATCAATCACTTTCAATAATAGAGTACTTCATATAGAAGGGGTGGAAGGGTTTATACGAAGTAATATAAAAGTTATATATCATTATATTGTATTGAAAAAGGATTTAAATTTCGACTTTAACCATCCTAATTCTTACTATGTTACACTATTTTCTTGAAAAAATGTGACAACGTAATAGATTAGAAAGCAAGCACCTAGCTTTGCTTGAACTTGTTAGGAGTTATCACTTCCACTATAGAGTTGAAAATAACCTATAGTTGTTTGTCTTTAGTTTTGCATTGTATGATGATTGATGCATATTTTCTCAAAGTTGTAAGTGTAAGTCATTTACAAACTCCCAAAAAGTGCTGAATAGGGGAAAAAAATCAAACAGATTTTGTGCCTCATATCATTTTGTTCTTATTTTACTATTACCACTTCCTCCGTAGCGAATTACTTGCTTCATTAAGAGGGATCAAGAATTTTAGGAAATAATTGGATTTAGTCAAAAAAATTAAATTATTATGCAGGTCTCTTTTAATGAGGAGATCACTTGTTTATTCATCATGTATTATAGTCTTAGAAGGGTAAGTAATATTAAATGTGTTTTTTATTCCTTTTAATTTTTTACGAGAACATTAAGGTAGCTATGTACGAGTAAGAAAAATAAATTAAGATGAAATTGATGCAAAATTATAAAAATGAGGGTAAAAGAGTAACCGATAACACGGAATTATGTATGTATTAAGGAACCGTAGTAAAATAAAAAATAAAATATATAAAAAAAAAGAAGAAGAGAGTATTAATTTTGAGGCGAAGTTTGTCATTAATCTTTATGTTTATTAACCGTTTAGTTGTCACTTTTTAAATTGCGCGATATATATTAGACAACTAATTTAGTCTCTTCCTAGCTGCGATGATACCATTGAAACGTTAAGAAGGTGTTAAGCTGTCAAAGAAATGAAAATCAATCATGAGGTTAATTTGTATGAAACATGCATGTAATCTTACAGTGTTTAAGTGCATTTTACATAAATTTATTTCTATCAATTCTAAAATTTGTGAAGCAAAATACAGTTATGTTATTGGAAGGGTCAGGTCAAGCTCAGTGAGAAACTGAGAACAGGTAGCTTGTCTGTGTCTTGATAAATCAATGAATCAATCACAGTCTTAATCCCAAAAAATTGGGGTCCACTACATTGACCAAATTTAATCATTCTATGCGGTCATCCACCTAAATTTTCCTCCTCCATCAAGTCTGTGTCATGATAGCGTGTCATTAATAGACGGGTCAATTATAAAAGTGGATTATAAAAAATACATTAGTTATCAATAAGAAAATATGCATATATACGAATCTATGCATATAACTTAAAAAGGCATTGGGTTACTTCTTGACCCTATAATGTTCCTATTCGATAATAAAGTCCAGTTTTTTTAAACTGAAATTTTTGGCACTTCAATTCAGTTCAGTCAGTTCAATTTAGTTTAGCTCTTCTCAGTTCAGCTCAATTTAGTTCAATTCAACTCATCTCCACTATAGTTACTAATTCATTTCATTCCACTTTAATTCAATTCAATTTGTTACAGTTCAGTTT
Organism: Suaeda aralocaspica; assembly: GCA_016808085.1. Lineage (NCBI taxonomy): Eukaryota > Viridiplantae > Streptophyta > Magnoliopsida > Caryophyllales > Amaranthaceae > Suaeda > Suaeda aralocaspica. The sequence continues at coordinate 295,847 of PYUH01000281.1, forward strand.
AATTCAATTCAGCTAATTTCAATCTAGTCCAATTCGATTTAGTTCAATCCAGCTTTGGTTCAATCCAAAAGAACATGGCCTAACTTTGACAAATATGACTCTGTCCAATAGAAATTTGTTAATTTAACTCCAATCATTTAACCATTAGACTACCCTGTATAATAACCAAATATGAGCCTAGAACATGACTCTTATCCTACAAAATACACAACATGAAAACACGACGATGAGAGATTGTTTTATTGACTATCATTTTTACCCATTTCATAAAGGGTTTTTTCTTAATGGTTTTTCCTAATATACAGAAATTCTAAACCCATGCATGTATAGCCACCAAAAGTCCAAAACTAAGCAGCAGCAGCAACAACCAAAAAAAAAAAAATTACAACCACCGAAACTAACATATATAATTAAGAAAATTGTTTACGTATTGGCATAGGGTACTCTTGCAAAACTAAACACTTTTTCATAATTAATTATTTGTCATTTGCACCAAAAATAAACACAATTATTTAATTGTCATTAGCCCATAGAATTAAGGATAAGAATAAAAGGTCTAAGATTCTTGCAAATAAAATCTGTTATATTCTGCCGAACTAATCACAGTATTTTATGTTTTATATATTAGATTTTGGTTTATTTGGTCTTCATGTGATGTTAACAACTTGAATATTAAATATTCATTGAAACTAAAGAAAAAAGATTCAATTTATTAAAATTATAAAGAAAAGGTTCAATTAATGACACAAATACAGTGGGGGCCTAAGTAATAACATTATTGAAGATTCAATTTATAATGTTGTCTAGTGTTTTAATTAATTTGTGTCATCTTCTGTTTTGGACCTTTGCTTCTTTTGATCTCCCATTTTTGCTTATGGTTTATTCCATTCCATCTTCTTTTTTGTTTCTAAATTGAGTGTAACATCGAATAAAATATATAACGTAAACATGTTTATCATATCAAAACTAAAGTAAAAAAGTAAAGTAAAAAAATTAGACATATAATTAATAAGAAGCGCACTTACGCACCCTTATGCTTGTTCATTATCATATTAATTAATAAGATAATTGTTATAGAAAGAGAGTTTTTACTTTTTAGGGGAGAGTATTATGAGATAATAGATTCATATTCATATCAATTAATCATAAGGGAGTACATATACATATAGACATGGGAAACTATTAGGGTTTCCTTAGAGAATATTAACCCTAGTATCTAGAATATCCTAGAATAATCACAGGGTATAATGGGCATCCACTATATATATATATATATATATATATATATATATATTATATAACACTCCCCCTTAGATAACCATTATCGAATAGTATGCCTCGTTAAAACCTTACTAAGAAAATCCTATGGGAACAAAAATCTAGTGAAGGAAAAAGAGTACATCACTTTCGTAATATGCTTTAAGATGTTGCCTCATTAAAAACCTTACCCGGAAAACCCAATATGGGACAAAACCATAGTTAAGGGAAAAAGAGTGCAACACTTATTTTCTTCCCCTGATAAATGCATAGCTTGAGATCTTTCAGAATAACGAATTCGACATCTTTGGTAGTAGCTTCAATTCGCACTTGAAGTAGAATAACATTCAACTCCTTGGTAGTTGATCCTTCCTAACTGGACTTCAATCTTCAACATGAGATATATTTATTTCTCCATACTCTTGAAAATAATACATATGTTGTATTTATCATTACTTCATATTTGTCAAATTGTCATAAATATTAAACTTATGCCTTCTTCTGGAAGTTGTATAAAGTAGCTATTGATAATTACATATTGATCATAATTTATGGCAACTTGTGATATTATCAACATCATTGTCTAATCTTATGTAAATTAGTAATTACATTTACATAATTCTTTGTTTATGGTTCTTCTGGACCATAAAAGGATTATCCTTATAATATCAAAGCTCTCCAATGAACATAAGATTCTGATTATCTCTCAAATACTCAAGCTCCAAGTTGAGTGTTTACAATCTAGTCATCAATACTTTATGGGAGTTTTGAATTCTAAATAAAGAATCTGAAGGGCTTGTATCGTCATATATAAATTCTTCTGGAACTTTTTATATATGATTCATAACATGCTGTTAAAACGCCATCATATTATGACAAATATATCCTCATTGGAATATATTTTTTTGTCAGGTAAGTCTTCATACTATTGTAAACACAACTTACTACATTATGTACCAAATTTCACGTACACCACAATTATTGTATAGAACTAGTGCATGTAAATGATGAGATGTAAAATGTATACTCATAAGATATTGAACATAAAACATGTATATGATGAGTGACACATCTAACTACTGTCTACACATGCAATAAATAATGCATTTATCTACGACTCACACATGCACATATATGTAAGACTCAAAAAATGCAAGACACTCTACAGTGTGGATTTCAAAAATCCATTGTTGGACTTCTGGTCTTTGATGATCATTATTAAATCCATTGTTGGACTTCTGGTCTTTGATGATCATTATTATTCACCTTTAGTTGGACTATGATAAGCTTTGATCATTGTCAATATGTCGACATAAAATGAACTTTTATCTCAGACCCATATTCTCAAATCCACTGCTTTTGCATATGCATATAATCCATCGGTTCCATCAAATACCGGTATCTCATTTTCAAGAAGCAATTTGCATGCTATTTTATAATGATATCTGAATACATTTCTCATTGGCACCATTAGTCGATTATAACATCTAAGTTCTTATATCATAGGCCATCTCTTATAATTCAGATATCTATACCACTTCCGAGGCATACATTATGGTATTAATATATCGTTACACTTTCAATAGTGTCGACTGCACTTTCTTGCCATATATTACATATTTATAATTTTGGAACCGATCATACAACCTACACTTCTATTGCAGTGATTCAAGTATTATTGGCAAGCTAAGATTTATCTCAATGTATACACATAATATGACCAAAATGTATCTTCAATGCTATGTAACATGAGACATAAAATCAAACCATAGATGTGCAACATATCTTGATAATATATAGACAAAAGTTGGCAATAAAATCTCAAATAATCATTATAGGGATCATCACTTTATAGTTTATTAATTTTGCCAACTTATCCAATTCTTCTCCCCGTTAGTTGGTAAAATTTTCAAATATAGGGGCATCATATTCTTAATCAACTTAGTGTATAATTTCATGTGCAAAAATATTTCATCCAATAGAATATTGTTTTAACAAATTTCATCGCTTATAAGAGATATATTCAACAGACTATTTGTCTCTTTTGGAGAATAATCAATGAAAACCATCTCTTCTCTAATTTATGATGTACATCATACATGTGTTAGTTTATAAATTCATCATAAATTGTTCTCTTTTAGAGATTAATAACAATGGGGAGACAATTATTGTGCAGTTGTTGGTTTATTCTTGTGTGCCGACATTCAACAGCCCCAATAAAAAATAATTGTTATATAAACATAACCATGACTTAGTTTATACGCATCTAACTCCACTCAATGGTAATCATATGGATTTCCAATAACTTTGATAATGAGTTTTTACTTACTCAAAGTGTTAACATACAACGAGATTTGATAATCCTTTAGTCACATTATATGGAACAACATATAAGTTAGTTTAGTGAACTTCTAGTCACCCATTACATATCTATATCCAAAGTTGTTCAAAAAGAACTTTATATTTTTCTTGAAATTTTCTTAAAAATCACAATCCAAATATATTAGCTCGATATCAATGTTCGTTCATTATGTCTTGTCATTCAAAATATTTCACTATATAACATGTCAACACATTATTTCACGTCAAATTGAAACTTCAGGTTTCCAATACGGGTGATTATACATTAAATCCGGATGGCCTAATTTAATTATCACATCTAAATATTATTCTAAATTATGGTCAGTTTTCAAACACTAGTGATCATTTTTATTATACATACTTCATGCATAGCCATGCACAATAATATGATGTGATATAAAAATACTAACATGTGTTTCCGTCTATATTTGGCAGGACTAATACTTTATCCAATAATCACGCATACTCTACTAGAGCATTGATTATTATCATGATACATTTTTGTGTTGTACATTTTATACTCTTCTGGAGTATTCTTATAATCTTGGTACATATCAATTTTATCACACTTAACTTTAGCACTCAATTGTCTACCACGCTTCAGGCATGCCTATTTTTACTAGCAACTCACATTGTCCTTCTAAGACATATTATTAAATTATAACACATATGAGTGGTATATAATTAATGACATTCAATTATATCCATTCTCAGGATGTTATCATTTAATACATTTAATTATCATGTGGCCACCTCTATTATATAAACCATTATATGTACCAAAATGACTATCAATATATTTTAAAATTCAGATAATAGCATATTGAATTATCATTTAATTAATAGCATATTGAATTACCAAAATGACCATCAATACTCGTCCATGCATATAGTTCGTAATCAAGAATGTCCACTAAAAGACAGTATATCAACTATTTAAAAACGTTGAATATTATTTTTACATGACATTGTGCACATAGAACATAGTTATTTTGTGGATGATGGGTTATCCAAGCTAGTGTAGAAATTATAGAATTATTTAGGTCATGAAAATATCTTCATATTATTCTTAAGAATTCTCGATCTTTTGTATGAGTATTCTTTATGAAATTAAAGAGCTTTAGGCCCATATATACAAGTAATTTATATTCAATTTACTAGTTATTTAAATCCTACTTCATATAGGTATAAGTATCACATATAGTTGAATCCAATCATGCATTGAGACTTTATTACTAAATAAAAATTTGATGATATATAAAAAAATCAACTTACAAGATAACATACTTATGTGAAAATGGTATGGTCTTAAAATAATGCATGTACTTGAGACATATCAATATTTATAACAAAAAAAAAAAATGAGACTATAAAATCAATACCGCACTTAAGCTTGCAATGTACTAATAGCACACTCCTTATTGTATTACATAATTGTTGCAAGAAAAAGGATAAGAGTATCCTAGAATTATCATTACCAATCAACCAAATCTTTTCGCATCAATTTATCAAAGTAAAAAAATCATAGACAAATATTAAATGTGTTGTCATAAATATGTAGTCAAAATTTTTGTTATATTAAAACATGTATATATTCTAGTAATTTTCATATTGTTGACCACTACATCTCATAGGAAATATTGGACATGATTTGTAAATATGCCAAACTAATCTATAGTACTCAACTTTCTATGTAAATTTACCAAATACATTGACTAATTCATCATTAATCAATCTTATATCAAAAGATTATGATTAATTATTTAATTTAATTGAAGTTAATCTCTTGAAGTAGGTAAGTTCGTTTTGTGATAAAAAATACATTTTCCGTACAAATTAATTAAAATATTCTAGCTTCTACACTTATCAATCATCACTTGCCAAATAAAAAGTAAACAAATAAAGAAGGTGCTTAAAATTCTTAGTTCATTAAAAGTAGTATATGTTTGTCTAATTCTGATCTATTTATACATCTAGATCAACTTATGGTGTAGAACACTCAAACAATAAACAAATTAAAAGATTAAGTCATATCTCATTAGGCTCTTAAACAGCTAAACAAGTTAAATAAAAGGATTATTACTGGTTATTAATAAGAATATTATGCCTGAACACCCTAATGTACAATGCCAGTTCACTCAAATAAATTCAACTAATAAGTAAGCATATGAAAAACAAGAAAACCATGACAACAAATAAAGTTATCAAATAACATAGTTGAAATCGGCAAGATATCAAACACTATACCACAAAGCTAACAATATCAATTTAAAATTAAACAAGTATGCTAAAGCTATACTAGACATGCATAGAGACAACTTCAAGCACTCTTTTAGGATTTCAGCCATACATAAATGGTCAGATGTGTACTAGTGTCTTAAAGTCCTAATTAAATGATGTATACATTTACCTAAAATGTTATTATCGGGTGATTTATCCCATCTTAGGTTCCTAGAAAACTTGATAAACATTATGCGAGCATGGTGACTCAATCTGTATACACACTACCCCTACAATCCTAATATTGCTAACAGTTCTTATAAACTCTTTCCAATAACAAAATATGAACATCATGAGCAAAAGAACAAGAGAATCAAATAAAATACAAATGTAAATGGACAGAGGATCCCAAAACGAGAGTAATTTTCCAAAAATAAAGTAACTAGTACTTTCTCTTCATAGAGAGTCATGCAATTTACATACGACTAAACATACAACTCGTCTCTAATATAATAGGAATATGAATTAACATATGAATTGCTTGACCGCACATAAATTATAATAGATGGAATATGTGCCTAACTTTGTTATAATAAATAATGCAAAACAAAACCAAATGTAGAGGTACTAATCAATAAATCATCGATATACAATATGAATGAGAAATTATATGAATTCTTAATTGTATAACCAACCAAGAAAATAATAAAAAAAGTATTATACATAAGAATACTATATGTGATTGTCATGCCACTGATTTAAGTAAATAATTTTTATTTAGCAAATTATTAAACAACCAAACTTTTATTTATTTCATGTATCTCATGATTAAAATTTAATAAGAATAAAGATAGTTGATACTTACAATGAGATTCCATAGCTTTAGGTAATATGCTCAGCGGTTAAGTTTCGTGCTGATAACGTGTTATAGAAAAAGAGTTTTTAGGGGAGAGTATAAGGAGATAATCGATTCATATTGATATCAATGATTCATAAGGGAGTACATATACATACATAGACATGGGAAATTATTAGGGTTTCCTTAGAGAATAATAACCCTAATATATCTAGAATATCCTAGAATAATCACAGGGTATAATGGGCATCCACTAAATATATATATTATATAACAATAATATAATTTTTTTAGGATAAACATTAAAAAAAATTATTGTTGATGATAATCTCTCAGTTTATATTTTACATTATGCATTCCTTCTGTCGTTATCATTATACAAAATTTTTCTCCATTTTATATACAATTTTCATCCATGGTATGGCTGTTTTCTTTGTATTATTCCTTTGCAATGATAGATAATTGATAATTCGATAGGTCTGTATTTAGAATTAAATTTTATGTATCAAAACACAAACAGATCATTGCAATCCGTCATACAAAGCCTTCTTATTACATCTTCAATGAATTATGCAAAGTAGATTTGCAATCCGACATGTGTCAGCTCTTGAATGCTTGCAAAAAAGTATAATTATTAAGAAGCCTTTAACCTTGTCTTTGGTAATTTGCAGCTTTTCTAAATTATGAAATATTGTACTAAAAAAAATTTACATGGGAGTGAGCTCCTACATATATTATATATTATCCATGATAAAATTATCCTTATTCAAACCTAGGTAGTTTCTAACAATTGTTTGACTTTTAAAGACTTTAATGGCCATTAATTTTTCAAATGACAACCAAAGAATCTCATTCAAATCTATTACTCCCTCGGTCTTTTTTTATTTGCTACATTGGACTAAAAAAGCTCTCACAATTTTTGATTCAATGTAGCAAGTAAAAAAAGACGGAGGGAGTATAATCTATACATGGATTAAGAGTCTTTAATTTATGACTAAATGTCGAGTCGTAGTTGACCTTTAGCAGACCACTCTTGATAACTGATTTGGTTTAGTTTGACATATTACTAGCCCATTATATTGTTTTCAAACTCAACATGAATTATAGCTAAACCGACCTTATCATTTGTTAACCAATTTATTTGAAGTTAAGTCTAATAAATTCTATGAATCAAAGTTTAATTACTTTCTGTTTTAAACTAGGGTTTTAGTAGAGAGTGTTTGTGGGGAGGAGAATTGAATTGTTTTCTTATTCAGTACCAAATATATATACAAGCTTAAACTAGGGTTTCCTGTAGAATAAACCCTAGTATCCAGAACATTCTAGATCATACCTAAGGGGTATAATGGACATCCATAAAATAATAATATTTTATAACACTCCCCCTTGGATGTCCATTATAAAGCAAATATACATCATTTTATAATGCGCATGTGCAATGCTGCCTCATTAAAAACCTTAACAGGAAAACCCAGTGGGAAAAACCATAGCTAAGGGAAAAAAGAGTACAGCGTGCATTGACTCCCCCTCATGATATCATCCGTTGAGATCCTTGAGATGACGCAAAACCAGCGTTTGATAGCTAATTTCGTGAATGTAGCAGATAGGAATACTGCCTTGGTAAATAGATCTGCTAAATTTTTCACTTGACGAAGCTGTTGGACACTAATCTCACCATTCTTCTGAAGGGTCGGGTGAAGAAAAACTTTGGCGAAATATGCTTCCGCCTGCATTCCGAGAATGTACCCTTCCTTGAGTTGTGTCAATACAGGCTGCATTGTCTTCATATAATGTAGTCGGAGCTTGTTTTCCACATAAACGACCACAATCTTCTGTGTATGTGCTGAATTAAGAGACCTTAGCAATACACATTCTCGACTACCTCATGATATGCAAAATTTCGGCATGATTAGAAGAAGGTAGCAGCAAGGGTTTGTTTCATGGAACGGCCAAGAGATTGCGGGGTACACCATATGTAAATCATATAGTTTGTGGATCGTAGCAACATGAGGATCTGATAAATACCCGCTATCCTGCAAAACAACTAATCTCTTTGGAGGGTGTAGAAAAGAACAGACCTTATCTTCAACCTTGTAGATAGCGAATATAGTCTTAAAGCTACCCATTCCAATGCCTTCGGGTAGGACATTGAGCTAAAACCTTGCTAATAGATTGATAGAGAATGAGGCTGGTCTGTATGACTAGCAGAGAATCAATGCTCCTATTGGCACTTAGATAGGCTCAGCCCAAGAAGTCTTCATCCTTTTCCCGAGGGCGAAAGGATCTTAGAACATCTAGTGACTTACAACCAGTTGGGCAGTAACGGTGTGCTTTAACCAAAAAATTCTTCTGGAGCACCTTCTCGGTGTGGTATTGGATGCACAAGGATCCTCTTTAGGGGCTCAATTTGTAGCCTAAACAAAATTTGTGTCTTACCAGATCTTTCATTTCAAACTCTTTTTCAAGTATTCCTGTTTCTGGATCTCTTCTGGAGTTCCAATTATTCAAATCATCAACATAGACAGCAATAATCACAAAACCGACCCGAATTCTATGAAAATACAAGGGACTATAGGGGTCATTTCTATATCTCTTTCAACAAATATTCACTAAGGCGATTGTACCACATACGCCCCTGATTGTTTCAATCATAAAGGGATCTATTTAACTTAATACAATTTTGTTCTCTGAACGCAACCATTGCTTCAGGCACTTGAGACCTTACCGGTATTTCATGTATATATCACTATCAAGTGGGCAAGTGGCCGTATAAGTAAGACTGTTCACATCCATAGTCGTAATCAAGATCCATGTCTACTTCTCTGCCAGACTAATTAAGAATTGAAAGTAGTTGCATCCACCACAGGAGAATATGTCTCCCAAAATCAATACAGGCTTTTGTGAGAATCCTTGTGCAACTAAACGTGCTTGTGTCCACATTTCACACCCTTTTTCATTTCTTTCCCGAACAAGACCCCATTTATATCCCCCTAGTTTTACACATTCGGGTATACTCGAGACTACTACTGGCCCAAATACTTCCTCATTTTGCAAGCTGATTTCCAATTCTGCATCAATTGCTTCTTTCATTTGGCCAATCATCTCTTTTCCTACATGCTCAATGGACTTAGGCTCATGATCCTCTTTTTCATTCAATAACATCAAGTGCTACATTATATGCAAACACATCATCGACGTCGATTTCATTTCGGTTCCAAGTTATTCTAGACATGACAAATCTGTTGAGATCTCTCCATTTTTAAGTAACCTGAGGTTTTCTAGAACACTATCATTTGTCATGTCTATGCGTCTCTTCTGGAGATCCTTCACTTATTGCTTCCTCAATCTGGCCATTACTTATCATTCTCCTTTTTCCTTCCGAGGATTCTTATCTTTTGGAACCTACTGGTCTACCCGCTTCAGGCGTGCCTTAGACTCATGAGATGTCCTTCAGGGACATTAAGCTTATAGTGAGCTCACAGCTGGTAGATGTGACTAGTTCTCTATTTAGGTCAGTAAATGCGTCTGGCAATGATTGTCTAGCTTTGTAATTAATTATCTTTGGACTTCCAATTCACATGTTTAGTGGCGAGATCAAGGTGGTTTAATGATGATTCATTCCAACTATTTCACATCTTTCCAGCTACTTGTTCTCTCCCCCTAATGCTGGGAAAACCAACTCGTTAAAGTGACAATCTGCAAAACAGCACTAAATAGATTCACCTGTTAAGGCTCTAGGTATCTATTATTGATGGGGATTCAAACCCGACTATATGCCCAGCCTCCTTTGAGGACCCATCTTAGGCGTTGTGGTGGAGCAATTGGAACATACACAGCACATCCGAAAATCTTAGATGGGAATATCTGGTTCCTGACCACACACCATTGTGATGGGGAGAATTTATGTTTACTGGTTGGACTGATGAATATGTGCTGCCAGCATGTAAAATAGCATGTCCCCAAGTAGAAATCGTAGATCGACTTCAATAAGTAATGGTCTAGCAAATCAACTGAAGACGTTTAATTAGTGATCTCTGCATGAACCATTTTGTGTATGACATGTGCTACAGGATGTTCAACATTTATCTAATAGCCATACATATATCATTAAAAGCCTTTGAAGTAAATTCACCAGCATTATCCAGACGTATATTCTTAATAGGAAAATCTGGAAATTGTGCTCTGTAATCTTATACAATTGAGCAGTAACCTCGCAACGCCAGGTTGCGGGTTGATAGTAAGGACACATGTGACCATCTAGTCGATGCAATCGATTAAAACCATAAAATATCTAAATGGTCCACATGGTGGATGTATTGGTCCACATATGTCTCCTGTATCGTTCAAGGAAAGAAATAGATTCATAATTTATTTTCGCGGGTGATGGCCGATATGATCAACTTACCTTGGGAGCAAGCAGCACAAGATAATATCATTTTGAAGAATCTGCTGGCTCTTCAAAGAATGTCATGTGAATTTTCAATTATTTTCGCATCATTGATGAACTGGGATGGCCTAACCACGGTCATGCCAAACTATAAAGCTATCTGTAAACTCTGGTTTACAATAGCATATGTCTCAAATACATTAATCTTTGTGTAGTACAAGCAGTGGAGAGTCAGATAACTCTCCAAAACCGCTTAGTTGCTTGGGTTATACTCGTAATTTGAAGGAATTCATTATTTCCTTCACTTATTGTCTCAATATGGTATCCGTTTTGACGGATATTCTTAAAGCTCAATATTTTTCTTTGAGACTTAGGGGAGTACAAAGCATCAACAATTTCGATTTTGTTCCCATAGGCAATCAATATAGTTTGACTCTTCCGGAGCCTTCAATAATGTTTGCACTACCGGATATAGTATTCACACTTACATATTATTCATTCAATTGAGAAAAATATCTCTTATTTTTAGTATTGTATGAGTAGTTGCACTATCAGCTAGACATATTTCTTCACCATTTATTGTTATTGAGCTTGGAGGAGCATTCATGTTCTTCAAATAAAATAAATAGAAAGTAAATAACATATCCTAAATATCCAATATTCAAAGTAACTAAAATAAGATTAAAGTAACAAGTCTTAAAGCACAAAAACAAACTATTAAACTATCAAGTTCATGCATAAAATAACAAAGCCAAGTAAATAACATAAATTATTCTAACTAAATTGGTGAATGTAAACTACTAATCTTTATTTGCTAATAGACTAATTATAATTGACTTAATTATTCCTTCAGGGGTGGTGAAGAAATCTGCAACCCTCCAGGTGAGTTTGTATCACCATTATCAAAATCACCTTCGCCATTTTCAATACCAAGTTAGTCTCCACTTTCTTCCTTCCTTCTTTCAGAGAACTGCTGATAAGGTCAACAAGATGCTTTGGTGTACGACATATGAGACCGATGGCCCTTTCCTCCAAAACGGAGTCACATATCTCCACTTTTAGCCTTCTCATGCTTTTTACTACCATCCTCATTATCCCACTTTCGGTGAGAATATGAGTTTTTGAAATGACCACCTTCCTACTCTATAATATCCACGACCTCTTCTATCGCGGCCATGACTTCCACCACGACCTCGGCCTACTTGCTGCTGGCAGGGCCTCTATTGATATTTGTATCCCATTAGGGATGCAGCATTCACTTCAGGAATCAGTAGAGCCGTCTGGCCGTGATTCATGAATTTTCAATAAAAGCTCATCATTTGTTCAGCCACTAGAAGACAAGATATCAATCGGAATATTTTTTAAAGCCTTTTTTCACGATTAGTTTACTCATAAGAGATTATCCTTGTGAAAAGTGGTATATGTCTTTTCCAACATATCCACATCAGTTTATTTTTTCTCCACATAATTTCAGTTTACGAAGTGATTCTAAACATGGCTGAGTTATACTCACTTACTGATTTAAAATCTTGTATCTTAAATTAAGCCATTCATAAAGCTTGAGGGAGGAAACATTTTTCTGTGTGTACGTCTCCTTTCTTTAAATTATTCCAGAGCACCATTGGGTCTTTCACAGTTAAATATTCAGTCTTAAGGGCCTCATGAAGGTGATGGCGAAGGAATATCATAGCTTTAGCTTTGTCTTGACTGTTTTCTTGATTTCCTGCTTTGATAGTTTTTCCAACCTTTTGCATCTAGATGAATTTCAGCATCCAATACCCAAGACAAATAATTCTTTCCAGTAATATCAAGAGCCGCAAATTCAAGCTTGGCTAAGTTCGACATGTTACACTATATAAAATATATTAGATATTAGGGCCTAACATGTACAATAATTAATAGAGAGTGAAGCAGGTATGCATAATTGTTTGTATATGCTATATTACGATCTAATGTACGATTGTCACACCTAGGCTATATGGATATGGAGTTTATTTATTCATTCATTTATTATGGTGTTAACAGAGACTTGCTGATTATGCCATATATTGACAATAACCTTTTATTCTATTAGCGATTATTAACTAAAGTCAAGTCAGATGAGAATAGGTAGTTTATTTTATTATTGCTAGTTGTTACTATTAACACAATATGGACCTATTAGCTCTTAAACTTCATTTCATGTTTGTATATATACTATATAATTAAATAATTAATTGAATTGCATTAAAACTATTTATCTATAATAAAATCATGAATAAAGCACAAAATGTCACTACTAATATATAGAGAATTTGAGTACAACATAAGTTTAAATAGATCAATTACATGCCAAAGAGGATAATTAATAATATATAAGATATATACTAATGTCAACAGAATATTAAATAAACAATTAAACTAACCTAAGATATACTTTATAAACATATTCAACATATTCAGAGTATATATTTATTGGACTTCATTTCATGACTTGAGTATATATTTATTTGTTTTCCCACATAAACATATCAACATATTCAGAGTATATATTTATTGGAAACATAACAAGAGTGGAGATAAAACATGGAAAAGGAAGAAAAAAAAGACTTGAATTCAATCATGTATACACGATTCATTCATAAACTCAAGCATTCATTCAAACATCTGTTTAACTCTCAATCACACAATCTATTCATTCACTCATTCAACTTACAATCACAAACACCAAAACAATTTTAAGTTTAAATACTTTCACAAGCAAACAATTTTAACTCTCAGTTTAAATAAATAAACAAATAAACAGAAAACAAGAACACAAGCATTCTTTCACTCAGAACGCCACTGACACAAAATGCATAAAATTCATAATTATAAGAAAATTAAAACTAAAAAATCAGGTTTACCATGGTTGAGCACTGACGTCGTTTTAGTCTAAACCCAAGTAGAGATTACTGACACCAAAAGGCAAGGAAGAGGCGTGAAGATCAGATTCGCAATTAAACAAATCAAGCTGAACTCAAATTATTCAACACAACAATTTAATAGGGAAAACTGAAGTTGCAAGTGTAAAATATTTAGTTTAACAAGACTTAAACATTCAATTTTTTTTTTATTGCTAATTTACCCATTCACCAGGGCATAAGGCATGCAGTAACTTCCAGCAAACTGATTCATGTCTAAGACACATACAATATCAACAAAAGCTACTGATTCATGTCTGAAACGCATGCAAAATCAACAAAAGCAATAGATTCATGTCTGAAACACCATATTTTACCAAATTCAATAAAATATTATACATTTACCAAATTAACACGACAAATTTGAAGTAAAAATAACTAAAAGTATTAAATTAAAGTAAAAGGTAAACCTTTTGAGTAAATGATTGCAATAGACACTACTCGATTGTTCAAATCAACAAAATCTCACCCCAATCGAATAGAAACTGATGCAACCAACTTTTTTTTTGCCTTTTCGATTGTTCAAATCAACAACATCACTTCAGTTGCCTTCTTTAGATCCCTCATCGTGCTGATAACGTGTTTTAAACTAGGGTTTTAGTAGAGAGTGTTTGTGGGGAGGAGAATTGAATTGTTTTCTTATTCAGTACCAAATATATATACAAGCTTAAACTAGGGTTTCCTGTAGAATAAACCCTAGTATCCAGAACATTCTAGATCATACCTAAGGGGTATAATGGACATCCATAAAATAATAATATTTTATAACACTTTCAAATTATTTCTAGAAATCAGCTTTAATACAATCTAATAAGTTCTTACAAATAATTACAACAAGTTTGAATAAGGCTTTGACCATGTTCCAATAAAAAGAATACGAACTAAACCAATCTGAATAGAATGGATAAGAACTAAACTTTACTTGACTAAACAAAATGGACCTAAATGAACTAAATTTTCAGATGATATTGAGATAAACCAAAATTAAGGTGACTGAAATGAAACTAGCTCAATAGAATAAAGTAAAAGGTTTAATTTCCTTCAAAAAAAAAAATAATAATAATTAAAATAAGTGTAGGTTTCATAACTTGATCGAATAAAATGCAAAATAAGTACTTGAATCCAAATTTCATTCTCATCTCCACTACTTCTATAAATTAGGTATTCGACACCTAAACAACGCCCATAAATATAGTTGAATCACCCCTTTTTTCCTTCCCTTCACTCTTTTGTCTCCACCTTTTCACAACTCGTTTCTCTCTCCAAAATTAACACTCCTCTAACACCACCTTAAGCACCCAACTTTGCTTTTCCGAAAAAAAAAGGCGACAAACACCGCGAATGGTCGATGAGGATCCTTAATAGCATGTAAGTTTGTAAATTTGAACAATTGAATCGTACTTGTAAACTGATTTGCCCTACGTTAAATCTTCTAAATCATGGGCAAATCGCCTCATAGGGAAAATTGTCTGCCTAGGATGATTTCCACTTGAGGAGATGTTCTCCCTTGGACGATTAAGTGTCTAACAGAAATACTTTGTTAGTTAATTTTTTTAATTAATAGTTAGTCAACGTATTTAGTTTTGATTAATATAATTAAAATTTATAATTAGTCGTTGTTAATTTATGCTTAATTTTTCTTAATAAGTATATGACATTTAGCTGTGGGTTTGCATTTATAATTTGGATTTTTCATGAGGTACCCTTAAACTTTTGCAAAATGCGTAGGTACCCTCATTATTTTAATAATGCACAACATACCCTTGAACTTTTAACTAACTTTACGAGGTATCCTTATTTTTCCAAGTTAATTTCCTCCAAAGTTAGAAATTAAATAAAATAAACTATCAGTCATCTTAACCAAACCAATTAAATTAGCCAAATTAATTTTAGTTTACCTAAAACACTACACCCCCATCACGAAATAGTAATGATGTGTCTGGTATTTATATTATTTTCTCCCTAATTCCCTAATGATTTATGGATTAATGAAGGTATTTTGAGCCAAATTTTATGCTCATAATGCTATTTTAGTGTTTTGTCTGGTTTTGTGAGAATTTGTAGGAAACGAGCAATTTTTGATTGATTTGGTTACTTAAATTGGGCACTTGAGAAGACACGAGGACTCATGAGAATTTGGAGAATTATTAGGGGCATTTGAAACTTATTGGAAAAGGTTTGATGCCTCACATGCCAAGTTGGAGGAAGAAAAGAAGTGAATTTGAAGAATTGTGAAGTTTTTATGTGATGACTTTGACCACTTCTTACTATTTTGATCATATCTCCCAATAAATAAATTGGATTGATGTGATTCTTGTTGCATTGGAAAGTAGAATCAAAGATCTTTCCAACGGTACGTGGCACGCCATATGAAACATTGTGTAGAAAATGTTATAATGATTTTAAATTGACTCTGCGAAAAGTATTCAAAGATGCCACTTGCGTCCGCAACCTGGGGCAAACCTACCTTTGAATTGCTGAAATTTTGAGTTCAGTATGCAACTAATAGTTGCGTCCTCAAGTGTCCCCGTTGAGTCAAGTTTGCTGGGATTTTGTTTGTTCGCGTGTTTTTTATTATTAAAAAGCAATGGTGGGTATATTTAGCATGACTTACAAGGCAAAGGACACTTAGGCTATTTTATTTTACTTTTCAAATTTCTTTACACAATCAAGGGCTTAATTTGCATTCTCTCTGTAGATTAGTTTTATTTTATTTTTTTTACTTTTGTGAATTTTTAAATTCGATTCAATTTCAAGCTCAATTTCTTTCAATTGGTAATCCTTTACTTTCTTATTTTCAATTAATTTATTTAGTTCATGTTAATTTATTACTTCTTTTATTTAGTGTTGATAATTAGTTTTGTTAATAGTTTATGTTTATTTATTTATTTGTTAATTGTTTATTTAGTTTAGTTATGAATTTCTTCATGCAGTTTGTTCTAGTTTTTACAATTAGTGGTGAGTAGTCGTTTTTTAGGGTTTAGTGGATCCTTGAACTTGTTAATGGAATAATTTAGTATCGATGTATTAGATTCCTATTATTAATTAAACTACTTTTATTGTATTCTATTGATTAAAATTAAATTGTGCGGATGTTTAATTGTGGAAATTGATGTCGAGAGGTAAAAATACCACAATACGCCACTGAATAATAGGCAAAACGAGTCTAGGAAAGAGAAAGAGTCACTAGAGGAGTTTAGAGAGAGTGTAAATTCGAGAGAATTAGTGAGCCTTGGTTTAATGAAGTTAATGGAATTAGTTGCTTTCTGCTTAATTATATCATTAATTGTTTATGGTGAACCGATCACCCTAGATTTTAGTAATTTGAGTCTAATCCTGCATTTTCCCTTTATTTTCCGCTGTTAGTTATTTAATTAGTCCAAAACCTCAACCAAGGCCCCTTACACAGTGTTTACTTTTTAGAACTAATAGAATTTAATAGTTTTCCTGAGGATTCGATCTCTACTTTCCTTGCTGCATTAGTTAGAGTTGTTGGTTATTTTTTATAGGCGTGCAATAGCCTTGTCAAATTCCGGTGCCGTTGTTGGAGAGACAAGTTTTTAATTTTGTTAGTCAGGTTTGAACTGTTTTTTTTTTTCATATTATTTTGTTTGCCTCAAGGAACTATTCAGTTCTTTAAGGCAGTTTCTCATAGATGTTCGAAGTTTCTATGCTTATGCAGGTTCCTAATTTGTGTGCCTGAATGGGTTGACAATGACTCAGAAAGAACTCTTCATAAGCGCAACCATCGAAAGAGGTAGAGAAAATGGAGATCGAAACTCACCGAGTAGACATGAGCTGATTCGCCTCGATTTTTGTCTGAGCTAGCTATTACCCCGTTGATTACGCACGAAAAAGAGATGTCAAGTTCCAATAACCATAATAATAAAAATACACCACCGCCACTGCCACCTCCAGCACGATCGTTGAGGGATTATTCCCAACCTAATTCGACATCGGTAGGAGGTGGATATCGGGCGCTGAAAACAGATTTTCTTAACTTCGAATTGAAACCGGCTTTGGTCAATATGGTGGAACAAGATCAGTTTGCAGGATCTTTGATGGAGGATCTGAATCTACATTTTTCTAATTTACTTTAATACTGCCATACTATTAAGCATGCCGGTTTTACTTAAGACTATATTAGGAAAATGATGTTCCTGTTTTCATTAGAGGACAAAGCTCGTACTTGGTTGAACGATCTCAACATGGACATGATTACTAGTTCGGATAATTTAGCTCTTCCATTTAAAAGGAAGTACTACCCTTTGGAGAGAACTACTACCCTTCGAAGCAAAATCACGAATTTCAACCAAGAAACGAATGAGTCATTGTATGATGCATGGGAAAGGTTCAAAGAAAAATTTCAACCAAGAAACAGATGAGTCATTGTATGATGCATGGGAAAGGTTTAAAGAATTGTTGCGATTATGCCCCCATCATGGTCTTGAGAAGTGGTTCCAAGTCCAACCTTTCTATAATGGGCTAGGGAATAAGAGTAGGACATTACTGGATTCTACTGCTAATGGTCGGTTTTTGAATCAAGAGGTGGACGCTGCTTATGACTTGATTAAAGAAAGTGCCATTGATAATTCACAATTTGGAAATTCTAAAGGACAATCAAAGAGAGGTGGAAAACACGTTGGTGATGACAAATATGAGAGTTTGACTTCACATGAATCAATGCAGTAAGTCAAAGACTTAATAAAATTAGTACTCCATCATCTCAGCCTATGTTTGTAGTTACATTGGTTGCTCTTTTGAGGATGCACTGAACCTTTCTGCAATTTATGTCATAGTAGTATGGAGTAAGTGTGTGCAGTATAGGCTCACAAGAACAATCCGTTCTCAAACACCCACAATTCGAGTTTTAAGGAACATCCATATCTCTCCTACAAGAGTAACAATGTCCATAGTCCACAACCTTATTTATCTCCTCATCAATAACAACATCAGTTTATGAGGTTCCAATCTCAAGGATCGCCTTAACCACTGAGTTTTGTTGGGCCGTATTTTCATCCTCAACCACCACCACAAGCAAGTAACAGTGAGATCCCATAATTGAAGAGTGTGGTGATTCAGTTGCATAAGAATATGGAGGCAATGCAGATTCAGTTAACTCAGAAAATGGCTTACAATAAGTTAATAGAGACACAAATCGCTCAAATTGCTTAATCAACTGCTCAAAGGCCATCAGGCTAATTTCCCTCACAACCATCACCACCTGACCCTATCGGGGAAACACTTAATGTAATATTCTTGGGGAATGATACTTCATATGATGGTCCGCAAATGCCCACTAACGATACCAATTCTCATGTCGCAGTTGGAACCAATAACATTGAGATGTGGTGGCTGAAGATATCAATTAAGAGTCGATTATTGAAAAGGAAAAGTAAGCTCCACCAAAGAAGGCCACTATAGCAGACAAGTCTTTAGACACAATAACCACCAAGTAAGGTGTCATTACACTTTCCTAATAGGGTAAATAGGAGTAAGAAATATGACTATTTTAATAAGTTTCTTAACATTGTTAAGAATTTACAGGTAACTTTACCATATACTAATCTTGTCACACAAGTTCTACTTATTCTAAATTTTTTAAAGATATATTAAGTAGGAAACATGAGTTGGCTACGGTAGAGATTGTTGCTTTAACTGAAGAATGTAGTGCTATACTCCAAAATACGTCCCCAGCGAAATTCAAAGACCCTGGAAGTTTTTCCTTTCCAGGTAACATTGGCCTATTACTTATTGATAAAGTTTTGTGTGATCTAAGGGCTAGTTTTAGTGTCATGCTATTGTCTATATACAAGATGTTAGATATAGGTCTTTTAAAGTCCAATAAAATTACTTTGTAGATGGCGGATAGGACAGTTAAGTGTACCGTTAAGAGTCGGGAAATTCTTTTATCCCCGTAGAGTTTGTTGTGCTAGACATGAATAAGGATGCTGAGATCTACATTATCCTTGGTAGACCATCTTTACATATTGCGGGTGTCATGCTAGATGTGAAAAATGGTAGTCCAACTCTTTCTGTAGGAAATGATAAGGTTACTTTTAACCTTAGTGATGCTTTAAAATTTCCTGTAATAGAACAATCATGCAATGCAATTTATACTGTTAAAGAGGTTGCTCATAATGAGTTTCCTTGATCCCATAATAAGGATCTTCTAGAGGACTCTCTGTCTTTGGATTCTATTGCAGGTGATGGAGATAGTGATAATAAAGAGCCGCGTCAGGATCCAAAGAAAAAGAAATCACGCCCTTAGAAGTGTCGAAAACCTCAGAAGCCATTCCCACATGATAGTAAAGTGAAGAAGACAAATTACGAGGTTCCTAGCAAAGATCATGGCGCATTTGAGCAAACAATAACCCTGGGTTACTTTGGGTATTTAACTACATAGGGTTCACTTTTAAACTTTGATCCTCTTTGAGCTCTAAGGTAATTACGGTCACGCTAATAACCTTAAACAAGTGATTTATGGGAGGCAACCCATAGGATAGTATTTTTCTTTCTCCTTTTAGCAATGAGAACATTGCTGAGTTCGGCTCGAGGGAGGTAAGTATTTTATTACTTTTCTAGTTTATTTTTAACGCTTTATTATTTTCTTAGGACCGTTGCTTGATTTGTACTATCCATTAAGAGCGGGAGTTTACTTGCAACATAAAATGAATGTAAAACTTTCTTAGTTAAGTTATAGAGAGAGTCTAAAGTATTTAGTTAAGCCACTCGTTCTAGCTTGAGTTAATATGGGAACCTGACTATTCATGTACTTCTTTAGCTAAATTTTGAAAACTTTATGACTCTTGATTGTAGATGGTTTATATGTGTGAATTACTGGCCATGACTTAATCTTTAATTGTTAGAATTCCTTGTCTTGGTCAACTTTTTCGACCTTGCTTCAGTCTTGGATTTGAATTGTGTTAACAGGAGGATTTGAGCCTCAATTATGTATATTGTGAACATGCTATGGTTTTTGTGAAATAGATACCTTTTTAATCTTCGTGCACATGTTATGGTTTTTGTGAAGTAAATCCTTTGTAAAGTTAGTAGAGTATTCTATGCATTTCGTATTGACACTATGTTGAGTGAATACCCTTAAACATTTGTACAAGGCGTAAGATGTTGGATTTGGGTTCTCAAAAGCATTTCCATTTCATATTTGGTTACGAGGTGAGGGTTAGACCATCATTGTTTATATGCTCAAAAAAATGTGTAGGGTGATAACTCGTGAGTTATTCTAGTCATTGATTCATTTAACTTACTTGTTTGGCTTTGTTTGACTCATATTTAGGAACGTGTTACCAATTGGCTGGTTTTGATCCTTGAAAATTTGAATGTTTCATTGAGTTATGATGCTTATTATTTTGATAGGATGATGTTAGTTCTATTGTATTTGATCGGGATAAGCAATTGTTTGGCTTAGGGGAATTTGATATGTCTAATATTTATATTACTTTCTCCATGATTCCCTAATGATTTATAGACTAAGCGAGGTCATTTGAGCCAATTATTATGCTAATAGTGTTATTTTGTGTTTTATGTTGTTTTGCAAGGATTTGTAAGAAACGAGAAATTTTAAGTTTGATTTATTTACTTAAAATCAACACTTGAGAAGACACGAGAACTAATGATTTGGGACATTTGCTGTAATACCCCACATTTTCACGTATTTTAAGGAAGTATTTTTGTATTTTATACGTGTAATTTTAATACTTTTATTGAAAAATTATGTTCAATAAGAATATTAAATGGAAAAAATAATAATAATATAAGATGAGCTTTAATTAAGAATAATTTTTTTTGTGTTTATAAATAATATTTTATGTTTATAAAATATTTTAAAAGGCTTCTAAAAATAGAATTTTTAAGAGTTTCCTAATTTATTTTAAGGCAAGGGCCTAAAGATAATTTCCACTTTTTAGGATAAGTGTGGGCTTTACCAAATCCTACTTTGGGGCCTATAAATGCCCTTTAAAACCTAAAATTTCATATTTCATCCCTCATAATTGTCATTAGATTCAAAATTTAGAGAGAGAAAGAGAGAAAAAAAAGAGGAGAAGGATTACCGAAAAAAAAAAGAAAAAAAAAACTACAGTCGGTTTTACGGGAAAAAAAGAGTTCGTTTTTTCTTGGAGTGCATGCGCCGGAACCACTGCCAGAGCCCCGCCGGACCGCCGCCCTCGCCACCGCCAGCCACCACACGCCGACTGCCTCCTTCCCCCTTTTTCGGTATAATTTCCAAACTTATAAAAAAAAGTTATTCTCTTTCTTTTTGATTCAATTTTGCAAATTCATGTTCATATTTATGTTTAATCATGATTTTATAAGTTTCAATCATGTTTTATGACGTTATGATTTGTTTTAAAGCATGAATTAACTTGTTGTTCATGAAATTTTAGATTAGGGTTGATAAAGTTTTGATTTTTATGAGTTTTTATGATTTAGACTTCAATATTATGATCATGAATTGTTGTTGTGTGAATTTATGATGATTTTATGAAGTTTACATTGATTTTTAAAGGCTTTGAGAATAAAATAAATTATTGTCCAAATTTTGTAATCATGAAATTCAATAGAATAAGTATTATGGACATGTTTTGGCTTATGAAAAATTATTCTAAAGCGTAGATTGGTTTCATAATGATGTTAGTTGATTGTAAAAGAGTTTTGTCATGAATTTATGATGTTTTTATGAGTTTTTCATGACTTTAAAGTTAATTAACGAATCTAAAAATTTCATAAAAACAAGTTAAAGTAAGTTTTAAGTGTTCATATTATGCTAGTATGATCACATATTAATTCTATGATGTTACATATGATTTTTAGTATGTTTCAAGAAGTTTAAAAGTGATTTTAAGCATGTTTAACATGTTGTCCAAATTTTATAAAGTGAATAATTAAGCTTTTAAAGTATGTAATTAGCAAGAATTTATCATATAAAGTAAGTAATACATTGTATGATTGATTTGTGTTGTTTTTGAAGCTTTTTAAGGAGTTTTGATAATTTTAAATTGCTGTCCACTTTTCTAAAGTGACATAAAATTTATGTTAAGGTTTTATAAAGCATAAATAAGTATCGAAAACCAAGTAATCTTGCAATAGAAAATTAAAGTGAAGTATGGAATTGAATAGAGACCATATAAAGAATGTTTTGGCCAAGTTTCCAATATAGAAGTTAGTTTAGAGTTGTTGTAGAACTTAGTCAACAAGGTTTTAATTTAGTTTCGGTTTTCTTTATGCAGGAGACTTTGAATTAGTCAACTTTTAGAAGTTTTGGCGGAGCACCACTATTTCACAAGGTACGTAAGTACTAAAGACAAACATAAGAATTAGAATTCATGCTTGGATGATCCTTTATGTTATGAAATATTGTTATGCTTGTTTGAATCATGAATTGATGTGCATGACAAGTTTTATTATAAGCATGATTCCATATTATGTTGACATTCCATGTTGATTAGCAATATAAATTTTATAAGATTGAATTGGAATGTTATGAACAGTTTAATTTGACCAATAGTTTATTAATAAAGAAAGGAAGTTATTTTAAAGTTGGTTTGTTACTTAACCAACAAGGAAGGTAGTTGTGAATTTTTATTCACGTGATTAAAGGAGTTATGAGCAAATATTTTATACATGTTGTCATTCACAGTTTAATTTGTGGTCAAGGAGAAAATAAATATTTAGCCACTCAAAGTTAATGTGTGGTAAAGGAGGTTCAGTTTAATTAAAGGACACACATGAGATTTATTTTGAATCACCTTAAATTGAAGATAATTAATATGGCTTGCTTAATTTGATGCATACTTCTATGTGATGTTGTATGTGAGTCATAACATTGTTAAACTGGTTAATCACGTAAAGTGTAAGAGGATTTGCATCAAAACTCTTGGAACGTATATACCTTGAGTATGAACAATGAGGGGAGTCGTAAGGAACAGTGGTCTATGGCTTCTAATTGGAGTACAAGACGTTGTACTCTTTTATATTTGTAATGCGTTGGATATCCGTCACTTTATGTGACATAGGTAATACCTTCTTGGAGCTGCTCCCAAGTTGGTGCCCAATAGGACGATTTTAAAGGAAAGGAAACCCGTTCGATGCAGAATCCAAAAGTTTAAATATGATAGTTAATTTGTTGAGTCTATGCACAGGTGAAAGGTTGTCAAAGGTAAGTTGTGTGTATGTTTTATTTCATGTTGTTCTGTTGCATAGTCTTTAGTAGTTATGTACTCAGCTTTGCTGACTGTTTGTTTTATGTGCATGGTTTTGTCTTGGACTTGGCCCTACAATGACCCACTTGTTGGTGAGTAGTTGTCTAGAATAAGAAAAGGTACAGGTACAAGGGGGCATAAGTCATTTCATGCTGGGCTGGAGTGAGAGCGCTTGCTTTGTGGTTTTGTACTTTTATTTTATTGCTTATGAAGTACTAACTTTTATTTGGATGTTGTTTTATTTCTAAAGATATTAGTTTTGGTTATTAAGGGCCATTGAAATGGTTCCGAAGTGTAATAAAGTTTTAAGTTGATTTTTATTTTGGATGTTGTTTTGAATTTGGTTTTGAAACTTGATTTGAAGTTTAGTTTAAGTTGGTTTTGGATTTTAAGATTTCCGCTGTAGTACTTTGATAAATGCCTTAGCCGGATTTTAAGATTTTAAGATTTCTGCTGTTATACTTTGGTTTTTCTGTTACTTAGGAGTTTTAATAATTATAATTCCTTAATATTTATACTATGTTTTCCGGAAAAATATAAAGTAAGATGTTAGGAAATTCCAGGGTGTTACATTTGCAACTCATTGGAATAAGTTTGGTGCCTCACATGACAAGATGGAGGAAGAGAAGACATGATATTGAAGAATTGTTAAGTTAATATGTGATGGTTTTGACTACTTCGTACTAGTTTGATCATATCTCACAATATAAAAGTTAGATTGATATGATTCTTATTGCATTGGAAAGTCGACTCAAAGAGCTCCAACCGTAGGTGGTACGCCTCGTGGAACGTCCTGTAGTAAAAGTTATAGCAGTTTAAAAATGACACTAGGAAATGTAGCCAAAGAAGCCACTTGGGCCCGCAAGGAAGGGCTTGCGTCCGCAACCTAAGACAGACCTCCTACTAACTTGCTGAAATTTTGAGTTGCGTCCACAACTAATTGTGGGTTGCGTCAGCAAGTGACCTGAGTCACTTTTGCTGGGATTTTTTTACTTCACGTTCTTTATTATTAAAAACCCAATAAATGGTATATATCGGGCACGACTTACAAGGCAAAGAACATCAAGGCTATTATATTTTACTTTTCACTTTTCCAAACACAATCACGGGCTTAACTTTTTTTCTCTCTCTAGATTAGTTTTAGTTTTATTTTTTTTAACTTTTGTGGATTCACAAATTCAATTCAACTTCAAGTTTAATTTCTTTCAATTGTTAATTTCTATACTTTCATATTTTCAATTAATTTATTTAGTTCATGTTAATTTATTGTTTTGTTTATTTAGTTTTGATATTTAGTTTTGTTAATTGTTTATGTTAATTTATTTATATGTCAATTGTTTATTTAGTTAAATTATGTATTCCATCATGCAATTTGTTCTAGTTTTTACAATTATGAGTGTGTAATCATTTTCTAGGGTTTATGGGGTCCTTAAACATGTTAATGGAGTAATTTAGTAACGATGAATTAGTTCAATATTAATAATTAAACTACTATTATTGAATTCTATTGATTGCAATTAAATTACACGCAGGATTAATTGCGAGTTAGGTAATTATCAAAATTGATGCTGAGAGGTAAAATTACCACAATAGACCACTGAATCATAGCAAAACGAGTCTAGGTAAGAGCGAGAGCCGCTAGAGGAGTTTAGAGGGAGTCTAAATTCGAGAGAATTAGTGAGCCCCACTTTAATGAATTTAGTGCAATTAGTTGGTTTCTACTTAACTATTTCCTTAGTTGTTCATGGTGAACCAATTGCCCTAGGTTTTAGTAATTTGAGTTCAATCCCGTATTTTCCCATTATTTTCTATAGTTAGTTATTTAATTAGTCCAAAGCCTCAACCATGGCCCCTTACACAGTTCTTACTCTTTTAGAGTTAATACGATTTGATAGTTTCTGAGGATTCGGTCCCTACTTCCCTAGTTGCATTAGTTAGAATAAGTGTTGGTTATTTTATATAAACGTGTAATAGCCTTGTCAACTACCCGCTCACCACTACCTCTATTTAGTCACCGCGCCACCACCCGACACCCGTGTACTGTTCATTGATGCCACCAGCCCCCGCCATAAAATCATCAGCATGAGACCTCCAACATAAAATCAACACATGAAAATTCTAACATAAAACCACCAGCATGAATCCATTTATTTTTAAAAGAAAAAAGCTCCATTCAACCACCACCATGGAATAAATTTGAATGAATTTGGTGTTTGGGTGTATCAGTTGCAGCTTTTTTGAGGTATTAATCATTTCATGTTATAAAAATAAATCCAAGTACAAAATAATGATAATATTATGAACAAAAATAATACAAAGTATGAAGAACAAAATAATATGTACATAATATATATATATATATAATAAATATATATAAATAATAATAATAATATATAATAAATTAGCCAAATAAAAATTATCAAATAAAAGAAGAGTTGAATTGAACTGAACTGATTAGAGCTGAACTAAACTGAAATTAAACAGAAGTAAACATGCCTTTAGTTAACCGAAAAAGTGATTGAAATCGATCTGCATGTTGGAATTGAAGTCAATTTTGAGGAAATTTAGTTTAAATTTGTTGTAGCTTGTCGATTTTTGCTATAGTTTTTTAGATCTGAAATTTCACTTGTATTTATTGTTGCGCTATAATGGAGGTTTCATGTTGGTGCTTTTATGGTGGTGGTTTTGTGTTGAAGGTTTTAAGGTGGTAGGCTGGTGGCGTCGGTAAACAGTGGGTGTTGGCAGTGATTAGGTGACTAGGTAGTGGTAGTGGCAGTGGCGGTGACTAGGTGGAGGTGGTGGTGAATGGGTAGTACTTGGTGATGGAGGAGTGTGGTTAGACTTGTGGAGGGTAAATTAAAATTAATTTGGTTTAGTTAAATATAAATAATAATTTATTAGATTTAATTTTATAATTTAGAGTTAATCAAACAAAATTTAGCAAAATAATACTACATCATGTAAGTTCAAGGGCATATAGTGTGTTTTTTAACAACAAAGATACCCCATGCATTTTGTAAAAAGTTCAAAGGTACCTTGTAAAAAAAACCATTTATTATTAGTTGTTAAAGATTAATTAATATTGAACTATTTTTATAATAAGTACATTATAATTAGTTGTTGATATTTTATAATATATATATATACTTAGTTGTTAATATGAAGCAAATTATTTAATTAATTAATGATTTTTGTTTAGTAATTTATTTGTTAAGTACCATTTTATTTTGATTAATAGGGTGATGTCGGTGACGAAATTGATTATTGACATCATTTCCAGCATGATGCAGATTTTACTATCCTTGATTAATCAACTACGTGGGTTATACAAATACCTTTTCATTTGGGATTCTTCTTGGAAACTGCATCTCAAAAATTACAACGAGATGGGCGCAATGCAATATGCAGACCATTCACACCGGGGAAAATCGTGTGCCTCGGACCATTCAAATGCCTTTTTGCATTGAGGTTGATCCGGCGCAACTTGTTTTCCAGGCCTTTGGGAGGACATTGTGGTGGTGGAAAAAGGGCTAGAGTGGTGGTGGTGGTGGAGGAAGGGTTTAAGTGGTGGTGTTGATGGAAGAAGAGCTATAGAGAAGGTGCTGGAAGAGTGAAAGAAGTGAGAGAAGAAATAAAAGGGAGTGAATAAAGGAAGAGGGAAGATAAGGGCATTTAATGTAATTCACATAATTTTGCAGGGGTTCATAGAAGATTTGTCGGCGTTGCTTAGAAAATTCGTTAGATACTATTCAAGCATTTCACCCTAATCATACTCACATAAATGGTAGTCCTACATCTAATATGAGAAGCCATTTCACGCTTCTTAAGGCCAAGTTCTTTTAAATGTATCTTCAATTCAGTTCAACTTAGTGAAGTCTAAGGCTATATATGTATTTATTTTAGTTCAACTCATATAAGTTCGGAAAAACTAGGGATGCGTAATTCCTTAGCATCATTTATGATTACTTTGTTTTTATTTACATGATTTATGAGTCTTGGATCTGATCATGCAGAAGAAGCAAGTTCTTGAAGCAAAGGTTTCTTGATTAACTAAAAGATTCAATCGTGGATGGTTCTTAAAAGGTTTTCAAGGTAGAACAGATATGGGTAATACACTTGCGTGCTTATGTTCAGTTTTCGAAGATCTAAAGCACTTAAAAAGTTTCGTGTTAGTCACATCTTGTCAGTTAGTTAGGAATTGATTTCCTAAAATCAAATTATTTTGTAAGAGTTAGTTTTCAACGATTCCTACTTTGTTGAAAGGTTTGATTAGCCTGATTTTCTAGTTAATTAAGGTAGTTAATTTATTTATATATATTTTGCTAACTTTTTGATTTTCAGAAAAAATAACCTTTCGTTCTTGGGATCTGCGCCTCGTCGGACCCCACTCGCGCCCAGCCGAAGCCACCGCGCACCATCAGCCGGACTACCGACGACCTTCCTCCTCCCCTTTTGGTATTTTCGGAACTTTTATCAAAAAAAAAATTCTTTTCCTTCTTTCTTTTTGATTCAATCTTGCAAATTCATGTTCATATTTATGTTTAATCATGCTTTCATAAATTTTAATCATGTTTTAATAAAGTTATAATTTGTTTTAAGGCATAAATTAATTTGTTGTTCATGAGATTTTAGATTAGGGTTTATAAATTATGCAAGTTATGATTTTTATGAGTTTTTATGATTTAAACTTCAATATTATAATCATGAATTATTGTTGTGTGAATTTGTGATGATTTTATAAAGTTTAGATTGATTTTTAAAGGCTTCGAAAATAAAATAAATTGCTGTCCAAAATTTATAGTCATGAAATTCGATTGAATAAATATTATGAAAATGTTTTGGCTTATGAAAATTATTTTAAAGCATAGATTGGTTTCATAATTTTGTTAGTTTATTGTAGAAGAGTTTTGCCATGAAATTATGATGTTTTTATGAGTTTTTCATGACTTTAAAGTTAATAAATAAATCTGAATTTTTTTATTAAAAACAAGCTAAAGTAAGTTTTAAGTGTTCATATTATGCTAGTATGATCACATATTAAATCTATGATATTATATATAATTTTTAGTATGTTTTATGAAGTTTAAAAGTGATTTTAAGCATGTTTACAATGCTGTCCATAAACTTATAAAAGTGAATAATTAGGCTTTTAAAGTATGTAATTAGCATAAATTGATCATATGAATTAAGTAATACATTGTATGACTGATGTGTGTTGTTTTTGAAGTTTTTCAAGGAGTTTTGGTAATTTTATATTTCTGTCCACTTTTTTAAAGTGGCATAAAATTTATTTTAAGGTTTTATAATGTATAAATAAGCCCCAAAAAACAAGTAATCATATAATAGAAAAGTAAAGTGGTGTATGGAATTGAATAGAGACCATATAAGGAATGTTATGGACAAGTTTCCAATATAGAAGTTAGTTTGTAGTTGTTGTAGAACTTAGTCAGCAAGGTTTTAATTTAGTTTCGGTTTTCTATATGTAGGAGACTTTGAATTAGTCAACTTTTAGAAGTTGTGGCGGAGCACCACTATTTCACAAGGTACGTAAGTACTAAAGACAAACATAAGAATTAGAATTCATGCTTGGATGATCCTTTATGTTATGAAATATTGTTATGCTTGTTTGAATCATGAATTGCTGTGCATGACAAGTTTATTAGAAGCATGACTTTTTATAGTATGTTGACGTTCCATGTTAAACAGTAATATAAACTTTATAAGAATGAATTGGAATGTTATGATTAGTTTAATTTGGCCAATAGTTTATGAATCAAGAAAGGAAGTTGTTTTTGAGTTGGTTAGTTACTTAATAAACAAGAAAGGTAATGGTGAATTTTTATTCACATGATTAAAAGAAGTTATGAGCAATTAATTTATACAAGTTGCCACTCATAGCTTAATGTGTGGTCAATGAGAAAGTAAACAGTTAGCCACTCAAAGTTAATGTGTGGTAAAGGAGGTTCAGTTTAATTAAAGGACACACATAACATTAATTCTGAATCACCTTAAATTGAAGATAATTAATATGGCTTGCTTGAATAATTAGATGCATGTCTTTATGTGATGATTGTATGTGAGTCATAACATTGATAAACCAGTTAATCACGTAAATTGTAAGAGGACTTGCATCAAAACTCTTGGAACGTATATACCTTGAGTATGAACATTGGGGGGGGGGGGGTCGTATGGGACTGTGATCTATGACTTCTAATTGGAGTACAAGAAGTTGTACTCTTTTATATTTTTAATGCGCTGGATATCCGTCACTTTATGTGACATAGTAATACCTTCTTGGAGTTGCTCCCAAGTTGGTGCCCAATAGGGCGATGATTTTAAAGAGGAAACCCATTCGATGCAGGATCCATAAGTTTAAATATAATAATTAATTTAGTTGAGTCCATGTACAGGTAAAAGGTTGTCAAAGGTAAGTAGAGTGCATGTTTTATTTCTTATTTTTTGTTGCATAATCTTTAGTAGTTATGTACTCAGCTTTGCTGACTGTTTGTTTTGTGTGCATGGCTTTTTCTTGGACTTGGCCCTACAATGACCCACTTCTGGTGAGTAGTTGTCTAGTAAAAGAAAAGTTGCAGGTACAAGTGGGCATAAGTCATTTTATGATGGGATGAAGTGAGAGCGCTTGCTGTGTATTGTAGTTTTACTTTAATTTATATTATATTGCTTATGACTTACTAACATTTATTTGGTTGTTGTTTTATTTTCTAAAGACTTTTACTCTTGGTTTTTAAGGTCCATTAATATGGTTCCGAAGTGTAATAAAGTTAAAGTTGATTTCTATTTTGAGATTGTTTTGAAGTTTAGTTTTAAATTGCTTTTGGTTTTAAGACTTCTGCTGTAGTACTTTGATAAATGGCTTAGTCGTTATCACGGTGGCGGTAGTACTTTGGTTTTTCCCATATTTAGATGTTTTAATAAATATAATACTTAATAATTATAATATGTTTTTTGGAAAAATAAGAAGTTAGGAAATTCCAAGGTGTTACACAATCCCAGCAACCAAGACACTCAAAAAGCAAATGGTCGATTGAGGACATCCCCTCCACTCTACCCCCCCCCCCTTGTGCCATCCTCCAAACACACTCTTGTCTCTCATCCTTTTCCATATCGACCTCACCATCTTCGGTCACCCCCTCCCTTGGCTTCTTCCACCCTTTCCCCACTTTCTTTGCCACGACCATCATCACCTTCGCGTATGACTTAGTCAATGACGCATCTTTAAGCAAAGTAAAAGTTGCCAACCTCAAGTCCTTTGAGTGCTGTTCGTGACATAAATTGAAAATATGTTATGCGTGATGAATATCAAGCTCTAATTGACAACAAGACCTCGGATTGGGATCCACAACCTTCTAATTTTAATATTATTATGTTATGATGGATTTTTCAGCATAAAAAGAAAACTGGTTCTTTTGAGCAGTATAAAGCATGTCTTGTAGGAGATGGGAAAAGTTAATAGAAGGGTATTATTATTATGATAATAATATTAGTCCTATGGTTAAACCCACTTCCATTCACGTTGTTCTTGGTCTTGCTATATCGAAGTCTTGGGGTATACACTTATTGGTTGCCAAAAACACCTTCTTGCATGGCAACTTAAATGAAACTATGTATATACTTCAACTTATGGGTTTCCGAAACCCCAAGCGTCCAGATTATGTCTGTCGTTAACGCAAATCTCTCTATGGTTTGAAGCAAGCACTCCAGGCATGGTATCCGTGGTTGGCAGATTTTGTGGCTACTAGTTGCTTTCTCATAGCTAATATGATAAGTCTTTATCCATTTGTCGCCACAATAAGGGTATTGCATACATTTTACTATATGTTGATAATATTATCTTCTCTGCTTCTTCTAGGTCTCTTCGCTGCTCTATTACATCCACGCTTAACTTTGAGTTTGCATGAAGAATTTTGGAGAGCATTGAGCTAATTTTTAGATAATATATTATCGTCACCCGTCACAAGAATGGTCTCTTTCAAAAAAAATATGCAAAGGTATTATAGATCGAGCTTGTATATATGTCCAATTGCAAACCCTATACTCCTCCGCCCTGTTGATACTAATGGTAAGCAAAGTGCCTCTACTAGAAATGCTATGACGACCCAAACAAGTACCATCAACTTGTTAGGGCTTTGCAAGACCTTACTGATAGAGTATATAAACTATTCCTGGCAGTGGCGGAGCCACATTGGTGCATGGTGGGTCACGTGACCCATCATTGCCCAGAAAAACTACCTTATATATATGATACAACAAACAAATTATTATTATGTATTGGTGGCCTAGTGGATAAGTTGTTTGGCTTTGTATGGAAAGTCACATGATTAAGTCTTGCAAAAGCCAAATTTTACAATTTTTCCATATTTTTATAGTTTTCTTTAAAATTTAGCCTTTTCAATTCAATTTTTGCACCTTTCTAATTTAATTGCACTTTCATATAGCCCACTTGCATTTGGTTAAAGTGTATACTTCATATATTTGTACAATTATAAATTTTTAATACAATAAATTTTGGATTTTTATTTTCTTTTTTTTATTTTCTTTTTCGAGGGAATAAATTTTGGATTGAAATCATCTATAAATTAGATCCAAATTTTTTTGGGAGCACTCAATTTTTTCATGTTTTATAGTTTTCTT
The DNA here is from genome assembly GCA_016808085.1 of Suaeda aralocaspica. Classification (NCBI taxonomy): domain Eukaryota; kingdom Viridiplantae; phylum Streptophyta; class Magnoliopsida; order Caryophyllales; family Amaranthaceae; genus Suaeda; species Suaeda aralocaspica. The sequence goes on from PYUH01000281.1 coordinate 328,742, forward strand.
TCTCAATTTAGCTTTTACATTTTTACCCCTTTCTAATTCAGTGACATTTACATATACCCCAATTCCATTTGATTAAAGTGCATACTTCATACGTTTGTTCGTTTATTATTTTTTTTAATACAATAAATTTTGGATCGAAATCAATTATGTAATAGATACGAAAACTAGAACACAATTTTATGGGGGTACTTTCGTAATTGATGGTGACCCACCATTTCGGAGATCCTACCTCCGCCACTGATTCCTGGGCTTCAACCATTAGCTTAATCTTTTAGTTGAGTTGGTCCTCTAATATGGTATCAGCACCAACATGACACAAAAGTCACGGATTCGAATCTCATCCACCCCTCCCTGTAGAATTATTAAGCGCAAGGTATGGGGGGCCCATGCTTCATCCACACTTCAAGCCCAACGGGCTCTTGTGTGAGTGGGAGTAATAGAGTATATAAACTATTCCTAGGCTTCAACCATTAGCTTAAGTTTTTGGTTGAGTTGGTCCTCTAATACTTACCTTCACACGCCTGGACATCTCCCATGATGTATAACAAATGCTGATTCACACATGATCCTCATATTGAATACATGGCTGCTCTTAATTGAATCATTAGGAATGTGCAAGGAACCATTTCTTTCAGCATGCACATAAGTTATACTAGTCCTCTGCAAATACACTTTTGTCATGGATGCTGATTGGGGATGGAGGATGTCTCCATACATACTGAACAGGTTGTCGCACACCTCTCAAAAATAACCGAACAACATTAACTAATATAGCTAGGGAAGTAGGGATCGAATCCTCACGGAATCTATTAAATCCTACTAGCTCTAAAAAGCCTAAAGCGTGTAATGGGCCTTGGTGGGAATTTCGATAAATGGGTTCTAGAACTAAGAAGACTAAAAATAAAACTAAGGAAATGACGGGAAATTAACGATTAAACTCTATTAATGGAAACCTAGGGCTATCGGTTCACTATGATCAATCAACAAACTAAATTAACGCTCACTAACCAATTCATTGGCATTCATTGCACTAGGGCTCACTAATTCTCTCGAACTTAGACTCCCTCAAAACTCCTTTACCGGCTCTCGCTCGCATAAATTCGTTTTTGCCTATTATTCAGTGGTCTAATTGTGGTAAACTTACCTCTCGGCCTCGATTTCATCAATAACCTAACTTACAACTAAATCTGGCCACAATTTAATTGCAATCGCTAGAAATCAATAATAGGAATTCAATTAGAAGCCAAAAACTAATTAGAAAACTTAATTTAAATTCAAGTCATGATCATAGATCCCCTAACCCTAGAGAAAACGACTACTCACAAATAATTGAGGGAACAAAAGCAAAATTGAAATTAAACAACATGATCAAGAACAAGGAATTAATTAACTAAATTAATTACTAATAAAACTAAATTAAGAACAAAAACCACAAAACTAATTACTCTAGACTAAAAACTAAGAAATTAAAGTGAAACATGAAATTAAAAGGATTGAAAAGCATAAGGAAAGAAATTACCAAAATATAGATTGAATTGCATTGAATGAAAGCTTGAATTCATGAACAAAATAATTAATCCTAAAATTCTAGAGAGAAAAAGTAATTTTGGAATCCTAGGTCTAAAAATATGATAAAAAGTAGTTAGCTTCGTGCCCTCTTTACATTCTATATATATAGTATTTGGGTTTTATTAAAATAAAACCCACGAAGCAAAACCGCGCAGAGAAGTCAATCAGGGCGAGAAAACGAAGACCTGCGCCCGCATAGAGGAATGACCTGCGCCCGCAGCCTTCACGGTTTGGGACTTCTGAGCTCCCTGATCTATGATGCGGGCGCATAGATCAAAATAGTGACTAAGGGTTGCGCCCGCATCTTGCTTGCATGCCTATATTTTGACGATCTTTCTTATTTCTTCGCTCGATTATTCGAATCTTGTTCGTAGCTTCTCGTAACTTGGCACGCATCCCGAGGCAAGTACATTTTGACTCGTTTTAGCTTCAAATGACTTCATAACTCTCTATTACGCTCCTATAACATATAAACAAAACCGAAAACTTCGCGTAATAACCGAAAAAGTATAAAATAATCGTAAAAGGCTCTAAAAGTCAACTAAAGAAGCTAAAACCGTTCCATAACATAACTTAACATCGAAATATGATATTTAATCAAAACAAAGCCATAAACTTAACTATTTAGCACAAGAATCAACCGAAAATGAGGGAAAAACACAACATAAAACACATATATCAAATTCCCCCACACCGAACCTTTGCTCGTCCCGAGCAAAACACAACGAAACTGACTACACCCCATAAAAACAAAGTAAGCATTATAACTAAAGAGAACATCCGAAGACACATGGATCAAGGCCAGCCAATCAAGCATCCAATTACCGTTCTTCTTAAATACGGGTCAAACAAAACCAACCAAGCAAGTTTAATGAATCCATGACTAGAGTAGCTCACGGGTTGTCACTCCTCACAATTAATGATGACCTTATTACAATGAAGCTCTAACCCTCACCTCCCAACCAAATGTGGAATGCAATGCAAAATGTGTTTAAATGCAATTTTGAGAAGCCGAAACCCACATCTCACACCTCATGCAAGTGTTTAAGGGTGTCCACTCATCCTAAATGTCGACTCGGAATGCAATTAATACTCTACGACCTTGACAAAGGATTCACTTCACAAGAACCATAGCATGTGCACGAAGATCAAAAAGGACTTTAATATGCTTGGAACGTGGCTAGGGTGATGGGTAGGATAAAAATTTGCGATAATGTGGTGGAATGCGGGGTATACGCATATAGAATTAAGGAAAACCGTCAATAACTCCAAAGCAATCGTCAACATTCTCCAACATCCAATTCAACCAAATCAATCCAAACTTTTCTTTATATTCCACATCAACACCATAAATCTCATAATTCAATCATCAACCACTATTTCACAAACTTTAAACTTCTATTTTTTTTTTCATCTTCTTCTTTTTTTTTTCGATCTTTCTTATGCTTTCATAAAAAAAAATTTTTTTTTCTTCACTTTATTTTTCATGCATAATAAAACATAAGTTCACGACTCTTAATGATTTGTTTTTTTGCTTAGAATTCAATAAACAATAAACATAATCATCACACTTACATAACTAGGCCATGAATAAAATATGACTTTTTAATTAACTACAACAGCCTAGACATTGGTATGCAGAGCCTTATATGTGAAACTTTATAACTTAACTTTCATCAATAACATTACCACTATTTCACCATCAATCCTCCATAACAACCATCAAAAGTTACTTTAACAACATCACAACCACTTCAAATCCCCCAAACCAAGTCTGCGCATATAATAAATTATGTAGCAAGGCTAATAAGGCTTGTAATGTGGCTAAAAATACAAATGAAAGGGATAAAAGCTCAAAACATAGGATCAAGGGAAAATATATAAAAGTAGGAATTGAAATTTTGAAGGCTAAAAAAAAGAAATGAAGGCCTTTTATCATGTGCAACATACACAAAACCACAATTAAAGTTACTGTAATCCAATGTCAAACCCAAGATCATAATTGCACCAGGAACTAAGCACACATGAAAGAAAATATGAATGGGTTTATATTCAAAAGTGGCTCAAATCCTCCCATTAACAANAAATCCTCCCGTTAACACAGTTCAAGTCCAAGACCCAAGCAAGGTTGAGAAGAGTTGACCAATAAAAGGAAATCAAGCAATCAAATTCAAGTCATAGCCAACAAATCACACATGTGGATCCATCCGCAGTCAAGAGTCATAAAGTTTTCAAAATAAGCACAGGGGTACAGAAGTAGTCAATTCCGACAATAAAACCCAACTGGGACACGAATAATACATTAAGCCAATTCTCTCTAAAATTAAGCCTAAGAAAACAGTACAATCTTTTTGGTCACATGTAAACTCCCATTCCTAATGAATGGTACAAACCATGCAACAGTCCTAAGAAAGAAATAAAACTAAACTAAGAAAGCAGTTAAAACTAACTAAGCACACAACCATAAAACAAAGGAGAAGTTGGAATGATCTAACCAAGCCGGTATCAATTCATAACAGGAGTCCAACTAAGTACTGAATCAATAATACATCCCGCTCGAATTATATCCTGAAAAAGGAAAAGAAACAAACCAATCTCCAAAGAAAAAGGTAAAAGAAAAAAGGAAAAAGAAAAAGAAAAAGAAAAAAAAGAAAAGAAAACAAAGCAAAAAAAGAAAAAGAACTAAGCAAAAAGTACAAAAATACATATATCCTCCCCCCAAACCAAATTTTTGTCCCGTCCCGGGACAAATAACCATACGAAGCAGAGGAAGGAGGCGAAGCCGAGCTCTACTGACCGGAGGGGGTCCCCAGTACCTAGGATAGTACTGTCATAGACGGCTGATAGGGTAAGAGGTGGGTCAGTGTAGGGTCGTATGTAGGTGGCCATTAGGATGGTTCGGAAATCCCTGAACTGTCCCAGCTTCAACATTGCTCGTGTGGTCCCCCCACTGGACTTTGTAGCAAATCACATCAGAGCGGAGGCTCGAGTGAATGATCTATCCTGTCGAACCGCTGCTGGTTGTAGAGATGCATATCATCAAATCGGTTCATCAGGGGGGTCATGTCGGATGTGGAGGGGGGGTGACCAGCATAGCTATGTCGTGGTGGAGCTGGTGGATGCTGGGCCTGGCCGCCTGCTTGCTGGATTAGGTTAACCATCTGCACGGCCCTTTTCTCTGAATCTGATCTCTCCTGTAGTGGGATGTTGTCAGGTGGGATCCTCCAAGGGTTCTGGCCGTCTGGGTGCTCCTGGTAGGTGAGGCTAACATAGGCATTAGGCAATTAGCACCATGAAATTTCCCGAACACACCAAACAAATTTCTCTCTGTGCCCTCTTTGATAGTGTCTAAGGAAGTTAGCAGCTCTCAGGGCACTCGTGTCGAGGTAGGGATTTTCCTCGATCGGGTTTAACTGGTGGATCTGCTTCGTATGACCTAAGGTGTGGATCAGCCATGTAATCATGCCACCGATATAGATAGTACCGATGTTAGTGATCCCCTCTGCAATTTCAGCAAACCGACGGGCTAGAAAGAACCCGAAGTTATAATGGAGAGGCTGTCTAGCATATCCCTTTGTCACCATCCATAATAGTCTGATCTCATCAGGGTAAACTTGCCCTAATTCTCCTCTAGAAAATAAGCAGTAAACCACGAACCGCAGGAAATACCGAAGGGCAGGGTGTTGTACCTCTGATGCTTTGGCGGTGGTAGAAGTGAAGGTGGAGCTGCCATCAGTGATTCTCTCCCACCAGGCTCCCTCAAAGTACGGTCCCCACTCATGCTCAGCTATAGACCAAACTGCATACTCGGGGTTCCATAGAAATCGCTCATTTAGTTCATCAACATCCATCTCATAGTGCTGCCCGAAAATGGTGAAACTAATGTGTGTCTTTCTTTCAACACTAGGAGTCTCCTGGGAAACATGGAAGTGGTAACCGGATAGGAACTCCAAGGTGAGCTCCCGGTATGTGTGTGGGAGCTGCTGGGTTTTTCCATCAGGGCAGGGCATAATGGTGTTGATCCAGTTTCCCCATCCGATCCGGTAAGCCATTCTCATCACTTGATCGGTGATACCAAGCTTGTCACATGTTTCTTTGTGGAAGAACCGGGTGGACCTGATTGTTCTTTTGGAGAGCTTATCAAGCCGTTTCTGTCTGTCCTGACGGTTTTGAGGTGGTGTTCTGGAGGAGGATGGTTGCTTTCCCTTTGAAGCTGAAGAGGATGCCCCGGTTTTCTGAGACTTCTTAGGGCCTCCGCCAAGTAGTTTGCCAATTGATTTCCTCATGATCCTACAGGACATATGCAGGAGAGACAGAGATTAGCATTCCATTAAATCAAGTCTCGAAACCAAAATCATGTCAATCATGATCAAAGAAGGAAATCAAGGCATTGTAGCCATCATATAATCAAAGTTACAAATAGGATTCTGCGAAAATTTTGGCATGACCCGTTTATAAGTGCAACTAACCCAATGAGAACTACAAAGTTCTAATCAACTAAAGCCAAGAGTGCAACCACAAAACATTCAAACTTAAGCATTACTTGCATACTATGCCTCCAAAACCAACATGTCCAAGCTCATATTCATAAAAGAGCATCAAGTGCAACACCAAAAACCAACTTACGCCATTATATAAACTCAACCATTGAATAATTAATGCCTTAACACATCCAAACAACTTCAATGAGACTTTAAGAGCAAAGAAGAATGACTAGTTAAGACAAGTAGCAACTACTTAACCATTTTAAAAGCATAAAGTTCAACATGAAAGTTGCTAGTAGAAATTCATGAGTAAAGCTATAGTTCTAAGTAAGCAATGAAGTAATCATAAGCATGATTTTAAGCATTCTAAAGACTTTAAACATGAATTGAACTAGTTAACACTCCTAATTAACAACAACTTCATGAATGATCATTGAAAATTTCATGGAAATCTTGCTCAATCCATAAAGCACAAAAACTTCCAATTACTTATAACTAAAAACTCCAAACATGATAATGAAGCATAAAAATAACTAGTAAACACTCATGAACAACAACAATCAAGTTTAGAGTGACCAATTAAATTTGTAATAAAAATACCCAAAAATTGAAAATTCATGAAAACTTCATATAAATTGGATAAAAAGGAAATTATACCTTAGTAGATGATAATAGAGCAAGAAATTATCAAACCCAAGTTGAATTCAAATTTCGAACCCTAGGTTATGCAATTCGTGATTTTTTTCCAAATTTTAATTCCAAGATGTTGTTTAGAGTATTGAGAGGAGTGCTGTGTTAAAATTTGAAGTGATTTGGAGTAGTATGGAGTGAGTTATAGTGATTTGAAGTTGAAGGTTTTTGGGGTTTTAATGGTGTGAGAGAGGAAGAAGAAGATTAAGAGTTTAGGGAATTTAATNATTTTTGGATAATTATTTTTTTACTGCAAATAAATGAGAAGAATAATACCTTAGTTACAAAATGTTTTTTTTATAGTGTCCATTGCACTTCAATTGAAAAGGTAATAATAATAATAATAATAATAATAATAATAATAATAATAATAATAATAATAATAATAATAATAATAATAATAATAATAATAATAATAATATAAAGATAATAATAATAAGGGGGGCGAAAATATAACACGGGTAGGATATTATAAGGCCACGCGAGGAAAAGAAAAAGGAAAGAACGAACGGATCGGAAGCCTGCAGGTGCTTGCTGCGCCCGCAGGGTGAGTCCGTAGAGAAGATGTTGAGCTTCTGTTTTAAAATGCGGGCGCATAGAAGAGTATGGGTTTTGACTGCTGCGCCCGCAGGTACTCTCTACAGCTCTATTTTGCTGATTTTTTTCTTTTTCTCCCTAATTAATGAATTAACTTATAGATTATTATTATTAATCAACACTTAAGCACGTTTTAACTCTTAAACTCTCCTTAATTACCCCAATTAAACATTAAACACTTAGACCCTTAGCTAGACTTCATAAAATCAAAGCAAAAGCTAAACTAAGCTAAACTAAACTACGAAAACACACAAAAACACACAAAAACATGCAAAAAGAGAAAAGAAGGGATAGAAAGCTCGGGTTGCCTCCCGAGGAGCGCTCTTTTAAGGTCACTAGCTTGACCATGGCTGCATTAGTGATCAAGGTATCTTGGGATCATCGAGTTGGATGACTTCAACCAAACCGATGACATCTCCTTCATAGTATGGCTTTAACCGTTGAACGTTAACTTTAAATATTTCACCGTTTTCACTTTGAACTTCAACATAGCCAAATTTGCTAACATTTATGACTGTAAAGGGGCCACTCCATCTAGATTTCAGCTTTCCAGGGAATAATCGAAGTCTTGAGTTAAACAATAGAACCTTATCACCGACTTGAAACTCTCTTTTCTTGATTCGTTGATCGTGCTATTTTTTCGTCTTTTCTTTATAAATTTTGGCACTATCATATGCTCCTAGCCGAAATTCGTCTAATTCATTCAACTGTAGCAACCGTTTTTCACCCGCAAGCTTAGCATCCATGTTTAATTCCTTGATTGCCCAATAAGCTTTGTATTCAAGTTCTACTGAAAGATGGCACGATTTTCCATAAACTAATCTATATGGGGAAGTGCCAATTGGAGTTTTAAATGTTGTTCTGTACGCCCATAAAGCATCATGAAGCTTGCTACTCCAATCCTTTCTCGATTTCGCAACCGTCTTCTCTAGAATTGACTTGATTTCTCGGTTTGAAACCTTGACTTGACCACTGGTTTATGGGTGATATGCCAATCCCGTCCTGTGGTAAACACCGTATTTCTCTAGCAACTTATCCAACCTTTTCTCATGAAAGTGCGTTCCCCCATCACTGATGATAGCTCTAGGGACTCCGAACCTAGGAAAAATAACCTGCTTAAACATTCTTAGAACGGTGTTAGCATCACTATGGGGAGAAGCAATTGCCTCCACCCATTTGGAAACATAATCCACAACGACCAATATAAAACGATTACTGTCAGAAGAAGGGAATGGACCCATATAATCAATACCCCAAACATCGAAGATTTCAACTTCTAAAATACCTGTTTGAGGCATTTCATGCCTTTTTGAGATATTATCTGTCCGTTGGCACGAATCACAAGACATGACAAAGTCTCTAGCATCCTTGAGTATCGTAGGCCAATAGAAACCGGATTGCAACACCTTAAACATTGTTTTGGCGGGTCCAGCATGTCCTCCATAAGGTGATGAGTGGCAATGGTGCAGAACTCCATAGACCTTCCAATCTGGTACACACCTGCGATATAAGCCATCTGCACACTCACGAAACAAGTTAGGGTCATCCCAAAAATAACGCCTAACATCATGTAAAAACTTTTTCCGTTGCTGACAAGTAAGATCGGGAGGTAACACTCCTCCAACTACATAATTAGCATAATCAGGAAACCATGGAGTGTTAGAAATCATAGCCAAAAGATGGTCATCAGGAAAAGAGTCATCACTAGGAGTTGAAATATCTCCATCTTCATATCGAATCCTAGATAGGTGGTCTGCAACCACATTCTCTGCACCTTTCTTGTCACGGATTTCTAGATCGAATTCTTGAAGGAGCAAAATCCACCTAATAAGCCTCGGTTTTGCTTCTTTCTTGCCAAGTAAGTACTTTAAAGCTGCATGGTCAGTGTAAATAATAACTTTCGAACCTATAAGATAAGAGCGAAATTTATCGAGAGCATACACTATAGCAAGCAGTTCTTTTTCAGTTGTTGCATAGTTAATTTGAGCTGGATCTAAAGTCTTACTAGCATAGTAAAGCATGCAAAATCTTGTCTTTCCTCTGACCTAACACGGCACCTACAACATAGTCACTAGCATCACATATAATTTCAAAAGGTAATTCCCAATCGGGTGATTGAATGATTGGTGCTGAGATAAGTGCGTGTTTGATCAAATTAAAAGATTCAAGGCATTCATCGGTGAAATTAAACTCGACATCTTTTAATAGCAATTGTGTTAAGGGTTTAGCAATTTTAGAGAAATCTTTGATGTATCTACGATAAAACCCTGCATGACCTAGAAAGCTTCTAACACCTTTTACACTTACTGGTGGAGGTAATTGTTCAATAACTTGGATTTTAGCTTTATCTACTTCAATACCTCTTTCAGAGACTAGATATCCTAAGACAATCCCTTTCGTCACCATAAAATGACACTTCTCCCAATTGAGGACCAAATTCACCTGTTCACGTCTTTTAAGTACTTTAGCTAGGTTAGCCAAACATGAATCAAAATCAGTACCATAGACACTAAAATCATCCATGAAGACTTCCATGCTAGACTCTATGAACTCAAGAATATAGCCATTATACATCTTTGAAAGGTAGTAGGGGCATTACATAGACCAAAAGGCATTCTACAGTAAGCAAAAGTGCCATAGGGGCATGTAAATGTAGTTTTGGATTGATCATCAGGATGGATAGGTATTTGGAAGAATCCAGAATAACCATCTAGATAACAAAAATATTTATTAGTTGCTAGCCTTTCTAACATTTGATCAATAAAAGGTAGAGGGAAATGATCCTTTTTGGTGGCAACATTTAATTTCCGGTAATCAATGCACATTCGCCAACCTGTAACAACCCTAGTGGGGATAAGTTCATTTTTATCATTTCGCACAACAGTTGTTCCCCCCTTCTTAGGGACTACCTGCACTGGACTTACCCATTGAGAATCTGGCACAGCATAAATGATACCTGCATCGAGAAGTTTGAGAACCTCTTTCTTCACCACTTCCTGCATGTTAGGGTTAAGTCTCCTTTGCCCTTGTATACAAGGCTTATGGCCATCTTCTAGATGAATTCTATGCATGCAAAAATCAGGACTTATTCCAATTAGATCATCAAGTGTATAACCAATAGCCTTTTTGTGAGTTTTAAGCACAGCAAGCAACTTTTCAAGTTGACTATTGGTAAGTTTAGAACTAACTATGACTGGATATAACTCGGCATCATCTAGAAAAGCATATTTTAAATTAGGGGGAAGAGGTTTCATTTCGGGCTGTGNCATTTCAGGCTGTATTACCTCTTTGATGGCATATGATTGATGAGGCAATGATTGATACCTTTGGCTCTCCTCTAAAGTCATCTTCTCATTGTTCAATTCGTGGCCTATAGCATCAATTTCGGAATCTCCTTCACCTGCATTAGCATCCAAACACAAAATGGCCTCTAGGGGATCCTTTGTGAGGGATCGAGGCATGTCATCCAAAATAATTTCACCTATAATATCGATCCTATAACATGACTGCTCTATCTGGGATTTTCATTACATTATTAGATTAAATGTCACTTTATCATCCCCTACAGAAAGGGTTAAACTTCCGTTTTTAACATCAATGACGGCACCTGCAGTATGTAGGAGGTCTACCTAGAATGATGGGGATATGAGCATCCTCATCAATATCAAGGACAACAAAGTCAACAGGAATGAAAAATTTTCCTACTCTAACAGGTACATCCTCTAAAACACCCTTAGAGTATTTTACAGTTCTATCTGCCATCTGCAAAGTAACATTAGTAAATTTAAGTTCTCCCATGTCAAGCTTCTTACAAATTGATAAGGGCATCACACTTACACTAGCTCCCAAATCACATAGAGCCTTATCATTACATAGAGGACCTATATTACATGGAATTGAAAAACTGCCTGGATCCTTCAACTTAGGAGGAGATTTGTTTTGAAGGATTGCACTGCACTCCTCAGTGAGTGCAACTGTCTCTGTTACATTCAACTCACGTTTCCTGCTCAAAATATCTTTCAAAAATTTAGTATAAGTAGGCACTTGAGTAATTAAATCAGTAAAAGGCACAGTAACTTGCAAATTTTTAACTATGTCAAGGAATTTACAAAAGTGATTATCATTCTTACTCCTGGTTACCCTGTTTGGAAAGGGTAACGACACCTTTCAGGGAGGAATCGTATCAGTAACTGAATCTGCTGATGGAGTTTGGTTCTTTGATGCTTCCTTCTCCTTTTCTGCAGCTGCTTCCTCAAGGTCTTCAATAACAACCGAACTAGTCTTCTGTGTTCCATCTGCAGCCTTGTTAGCATCATCATCAGGCATTCTAGGACCTTCATAGTAAGTACCGCTCCTTGTTGCAATGGAATTGCAATGATCACGAGGTGGATTGCTTGATGAAGCATTTGATGGAGCAGGTTGAGGAGGAAGTTGGCCTTGTTGCCTTTGAGCTGATGATTGAGCAATTTGTGCTACTTGAGTCTCCAATTGTCGATTGTGGGCCTGCATAGCTTCCATGGCTTTCTGCATCTACATCTTCATGTTCTTTAGTTCTGAATACTCATTGCTAGATGGCTGTGGAGGTGCTGGGAGTGGTGCTGGAGGTGGTGGTCTATTGAAACCTGGTGGTTGAGGTAGAGCAAACCGTTGAATCTGCTGTTGTTGCTGTGGTACAAAATGAGGCTGCTGCTGCGGATTTTGAACATTGCTAGTATTCTTGTAAGAGAAGTATGGATGATCTTTCCAACCAGGATTGAAGGTGTTGGAAAATGGGTTATTCTTGTAAGCTTGAAATGCGCATACTTGTTCCATAGAACTATGACATGCTTGCATACCATGCCCAAAAGAACCACATTAATCACAAAAGACATCTGTAGCTCCCGAATGTGCGGCCATTGCAGCTACTGTCATTGGATTGGAGGATGGTGTGTTGATTTTGTCTAGCTTATCATGAATTGCATTGATTTGTGAAGCCAAACTCTCATATTTGTCATCTATCACATGTTTTCCTCCTCTCTTAGCATGTCCTCTAGGATTACCAAATTGAGAATTATGAATAGCAATCTCCTCAATTAAATCATAAGCAGCATTGACTTCTTGGTTCATAAATCGACCACTAGCAGCAGAATCAAGCAAAGTTCTACTCTCAGTACCCAAGCCATTATAGAATGATTGCATTAAAAACCATTTCTCAAGTCCATGATGAGGGCACATCCTCAATAAATCCTTAAATCTCTCCCATGCATCATAAAGAGTTTCTTCTGTTTCTTGGTTAAAATTCGTAATTTGACTCCTAAGTTGTGCAGTTCTCTCCGGAGGATAGTACTTCCTTTGAAAAGCAAGAGCCAAGTCATCCCAACTATTAATAGTATCCATGTTTAGACCATTCAACCAAGATCGAGCTTTCTCCTTTAATGAAAATGAGAACATCGTACGTCGTATGTAATCTTGAGATACACCAGCTTGCTTGATTGTATTGTAGTACTGAATGAAATTATTTAAATGTAAGTTCGAATCTTCTTTCATTGTGCCTGCAAATTGATTCCTTTCAACCATGTTCACCAAAGCTGGCTTCAATTCGAAGTTCAGGGCTTCTATATCAGGAACTCGGTATCCACCTCCCACTGTTGCAGAGCTCGGCTGAGAATAGTCTTGTAAGGACCTTGCTTGTGGTGGTGGTGGCGGTGCATCATCCCATGGTGGGTTATTCTCGTTGAACTGTGATCCTGACATCTCTTCTTCTTTATCTGAACTATCGGAAATGTTCAACTCAGCAAATAATTGTGTCAAATCAACCAGTGTTCGTTCGGAAAGAATGCTTCTTCGTGATCTCCACTTCCTTCTACGACTCCTCTTATGCAACGATCTTTTCGGTTCAGGATCAATCCAAACCGGCATACAATCTAATACCTGCACACAATCGAAACTCGAAACCGAAATGAAAACTACCTCAAAGAACGTGAAGGCTCCTTGAGGTGAAGAAATAAAACTGAAAATAAAAATAAAAGAACACTTTAAACCCGACTAATAGAATTAAAAATTGCCTCCCCGGCAACGGCGCCAAAATTTGAACAGGTTGTCGCACACCTCTCAAAAATAACCGAACAACACTAACTAATATAGCTAGGGAAGTAGGGATCGAATCCTCAGGGAAGCTATTAAATCCTACTAGCTCTAAAAAGCCTAAAGCGTGAAATGGGCCTTGGTGGAAATTTCGGTAAATGGGTTCTAGAACTAACAAGACTAAAAATAAAACTAAGGAAATGACGGGAAATTAACGATTAAACTCTATTAATGGAAACCTAGGGCTATCGGTGCACTATGATCAATCAACAAACTAAATTAACGCTCACTAACCAATTCATTGGCATTCATTGAACTAGGGCTCACTAATTCTCTCGAACTTAGACTCCCTCAAAAATCCTTTACGCTCTCGCTCGCATAAATTCGTTTTTGCCTATTATTCAGTGGTCTAATTGTGGTAAACTTACCTCTCGGCCTCGATTTCAACAATAACCTAACTTACAACTAAATCTGGCCACAATTTAATTGCAATCTCTAGAAATCAATAATAGGAATTCAATTAGAAGCCAAGAACTAATTAGAAAACTTAATTTAAATTCAAGTCATGATCATAGATCCCCTAACCCTAGAGAAAACGACTACTCACTCATAATTAAGGGAACAAAAGCAAAATTGAAATTAAACAACATGATCAAAAACAAGGAATTAATTAAAACTAAATTAATTACTAATAAAGCTAAATTAAGAACAAAAATAACAAAACTAATTAATCTAGACTAAAAACTAAGAAATTACAAAAAAAAACATGAAATTAAAAGGATTGAAAAGCATAAGGAAAGAAATTACCAAAATATAGGTTGAATTACATTGAATGAAAACTTGAATTCATGAACAAAATAATTAATCCTAAAATTCTAGAGAGAAAAAGTAATTTTAGAATCCTAGGTCTAAAAATATGATAAAAACTAGTTAGCTTCGTGCCCTCTTTACATTCTATATATATAGTATTTGGGTTTTATTAAAATAAAACCCACGAAGCAAAACCGCGCGGAGAAGTCAATCAGGGCGAGAAAACGAAGACCTGCGCCCGCAGCCTTCACGGTTTGGGACTTCTGAGCTCCCTGATCTATGATGCGGGCGCATAGATCAAAATAGTGACTAAGGGCTGCGCCCGCATCTTGCTTGCATGCCTATATTTTGACGATCTTTCTTATTTCTTCGCTCGATTATTCGAATCTTGTTCGTAGCTTCTCGTAACTTGGCACGCATCCCGAGGCAAGTACATTTTGACTCGCTTTAGCTTCAAATGACTTCATAACTCTCTATTACGCTCCTATAACATATAAACAAAACCGAAAACCACGCTTAGTAACCGAAAAAGTATAAAATAACCGTAAAAGGCTCTAAAAGTCAACTAAAGAAGCTAAAACCGTCCCATAACATAACTTAACATCGAAATACGATATTTAATCAAAACAAAGCCATAAACTTAACTATTTAGCACAAGAATCAACCGAAAATGAGGGAAAAACACAACATAAAACACGTATATCACATACTCATCGATCTACTTCCGTGTATTGTGTGTTTCTCGTTGACAACTTAATGTCATGGTATTCTAAACGTCAATCTACGATATCCAAATCTAGTGCTGAATCTGAATATTGATGGATGGAGAATGTAGTATCTGTATCGTGTTGGCTATGCAATATATTACTTGAGCTACATAATCCAATTAGCAAGGCCACACTAGTCTACAGTAACAATGTAAGTGCTATCTCCCTTTTTGGAAATGTTATTCAACACCAACTCACTAAACAAANCTAACCAAACCGAGATAAACATCCTTTAGGGGGGGGGGGGGGTTGACATGCGCTCTAAGGGCTTGTTTACTTCAGCTTAAAATTCGTTAAGTTCAGTTCTTCTCTTATTTTGCTATTCATTAATCCTTCATAAAAAAAACTTTCAGTTTAGTTTAGTTCAGTTCAGTTGTTTTCAGCTGAAGTAAATAGGCCGTTACTGATTGGACCTGAACTGAAAGTTTTTTATGAAGGATTAATGAGTAGCAAAATAAAAGAAGAGTTGAATTAAAATGAATTAAACTGATTTTAAGTTGAAGTAAACAGACCTATTTGATGACTTCTGAGCCGGTCTAAGTGTCCGACAACCTTCCACTTTGATTGAGGTTGCGTTAGAGATCAAGTAAAAAATGTGTAATTACCTTATTGTTTTTTAATATAGTTAATTACCTTATTAGCCTTAGACTAACCCTATGTTGTATATATTCAGTCAAGTTGGAATGAATAATCTCACGGCATTATACTCATTCATTTAGGTTTGAGGCAAAATTTCCTATTAGTAAACATGATTCTCAACCACTTGAATTTAATTAACTTCAACAAGGAGTTCGTTCACCTTTCATGCATGTCACAAGGAGCCAAGACAAAAGTATTTACTGTGGGTGATAATTCATATTAAACAATTTTAAATGCATCATTAAGTAGGGAACACATGACTGAAAACAGATTTCTTTAAGATTTTATCTTCACTTGCACTGAAAATTACCTGATATTCTGTTTTTTTAAGTCATGATTAAGGTGAATGGTCTCTGAAAATTCAATACTAAATAAATTGATTAATATCTTAAAAAATTATTTTACAATTATTTTATATAATAAAAACTTATTCATTTTAGTTTAATTAATTGAATTAAGATTATTGTGAGCATTGTTTATTGCCTTACTAGTGTCCAATTACGCTGTAAAAGTGTTATATGCAATGATTGATACTCTTTTTTGGTTTAGGTTGGTGTCAGTAAAGTGAAGATATCTTTTCTTTTTTTCGTAGTTTTACATTAAAGTTACTTTTGTTAGAGTTTTAGAGCCTATGTACATGTACATGCATTCAATATGTACCAGACAAAGGGTTTTATTTGTTTATTTATTTGTTTGTTTGTTTATTTATTTGTTTATTTATTTTAGTTTTCGAATTATTTGTATCAATTCAAACCCCTTGGCAGGTATTAGGATTAGAGAAACGTTGAACGCATTATAATAATGGCTATTTTGCTCATATTTTTAGCTTGAATTTAAAGTTTTCCTTTTATTGGGCTCAATTTATATCAATTCAATGTTCTCCTTCCGTTTTTTTTAATATTGTAATAAAACTTTTGTACATTTTTTAAGGAAGTGATTTGAGGGTTTAAACAACTATGTTAGCAAATATTTATAATACAAGTAAGAGGGAGGTTAGAACTTATCATTGTGAAAACTGTTTTTTAATTTTTTTTTTTTCATTTACTCCTTCAAATTGCCTCTTTTAAATGCGTGCACAAAAAATATTTTTACAACTAAAAACATAAAGGTATTATTTATGTAGAGTACCTGTAGTACTCTTTTGGCTATTAATATTTTGGGAAAACACAATTATAGTATTAGACTTTGCACTTTCTAAAAATACTCCTTATATATGAGAGTTTGTGAGTCGACTACTATATGGGTGTTTGGTGGAGAGAGGATTGTGGGGTAAAAAGAGATTTAAAGAGAGATTAAAGTTTTGACCAGTCAAAAACTCTAATTAGAGTGTTTGATAAAGGAGAGTTTTTAAGAGAGTTTTTAGTACAAAATTCAAATGAAAACGTACTCTAATTTGAAAAGGCTGGGTATAAGAGTTTTTTCATTAGAGTTTTGATATAAAAAATTATAAATGACTATTTTATCCTTATAATTAAACAAACCTAACTCATTTTGCAATAAAAGCAAATATCCATAAATGTCATTTTAAATAGCTAGAATAGTACAAACCACAAAACAATTAGTTAAATTTTAACAAACACATTTAGACAAACAATATTTAAATAAACTGTCAAATCCTTTGAAGAAAAAGTCAATCCTCTAGCAACAAATTCTAAACTCTATCCTCTCCAACTCTACGCGATAAAAGGCCTATATTTGAAGCAAAAAGAGTAATATATACACGTCAAAACAATGTGAGTAATTAATCTATGTTTTGCCAATACTTTCAGAACGTATCATAATGTGAGTAGTTAATCTATGTTTTGCCAATATTTTCATAACGTATCATAGTGGCATATAATTGTCATTTGGTATTTAGTGATTAGTGTTCTAAATGATTACACATTTTACGTTGCAACATGCCAACATGCATGCAAAATGTTCCAAAGTTCCAAAACATATGTGCTAAAGGGCTAATTGAACTACGTTACTGTGTTATGTCCCAAAAGGCCAAAATATCATTATCAGCATATTATATGCAAACTCATATAATCATACTCATTAGTTTAATAAACTTTATCACTTACTTTTTAATTGATATTTACTAATAGTCCATAATTTATTACAACTTAAAAATAATATGTTTTTTTTTGTGCTAGGGAGCCACAGGGACGGGGATGAGAATCAATCCCAGGATCTTTTGGAACCGGGAGGGAAGCTTTTACTAATTGAGCTACCCCTCACTCTCTAAAAATAATATGTTTTATTATTATATTATTCAATAGTATAGAAATTGTGTAAAATTGAAGTTATTAATTAGATTAGTTTATATGTTAATTATGTTTTCAAATTGGATAAAATCAGCACGTTATCGCTATAAGTCTATTAAGTATACAAATGTATGATACTTTACGCTATAATGTGATTAGTAGATTAATATTTAATTAGTTCTTAATTAGGCTATAATGTAATTAGTAGATTAATAATTAATTAGTCCTTAATCAGGCTATTCATTGAGCTCATTGACTTATTTATTATGTGCAACGATTTTAACGACTGAATTTTAAATTTTAAATATATATTGTATCCCGAATGAAGAAGGGAGTAAAACAAAAGCAATGATGCATGTGCAATTGCACGTTTGCTAGACTTCAAGTAATCAATTTTAAATCAAACCAAACTTGATGACTTGTTTGCATTATAAAGATCCAACAATGCATATATAGTTATATAGATGGGTGTGTTCTCTTTATAGGATTACAATCTAATTCATTTTATTTTATTTCAATCTATTTTTTCTTTTTGGGTCATCTATTCTAATCCCGACAATTCATTATTATTATTATTATTATTATTATTATTATTATTATTATTATTATTATCATCATCATAGTTCAACGGATTAGTATAAAATTTATGGCTTTCTAACACAAAAAAAAAAGTGTTTTTAACAACCCCACTTACAAGTTTGTTACTGTAATATATTTTTGCAATTTTTTTACACTAAAATTTAATTAGTTCAAATAATTATTAATTCTAATCTAATTCAATCTATTTTAATCCTTTCTAATCCTCGCAATCCTTTCTTAATTATTCTATTCCCGGCAATCCATTCTTATTCATTCTAACACATTCCATTTCTGCCCAATCCCATGAAAAGAACATACCCATCCTCAATTTCGTATAATCTAAATTAATAACATTTCAATAATTTTTTACTCTGTAATTATACTATTATGTTAAAGGATTGCTTGTTATACACGTATACAAGTATGAAGCCACCCAGGTAAATATCTAAATATCGTGTAAGTATAGAGTAAAATAGAAGTTAACATTGAGTTTCCCTTCATCTATTTGATTCAAAGTGCTCCGATCTAAGCCGCTCTGATATCAAATCAATTGAATTTTTAACAAACTTTGTCCTTCATTAAGGACATAATATAAAAAAAAAAAAGGTGTTATATGATTCATATTTTACAAATGTTTTAATTAATTTTCACAGCTTAGTTAAATTTGAAATTGAAAACATTTAAAGAAAAATAAAAGCAAATTAAAATAAAAAGCAAGGTTTATTCTAATTTGAATTATTTTTCAATTAGCACTTAAGTTAAAGTGAACATTGCCCATATTAAGAGCATTGCCATTAGAGGGTCAAAAACATGCTCACTTACGAATATAGAGGGGAAAAGCTATGCTTGTTGTTGACAAGTTGGAGAGCAAAATCATGGAAGGGGCACGTGATTGTGCATTGTATAGTATTTTGGGGCTCCAACAGACATTGGTAATTTGGTACTATTTGGCAACTCATTTGTACCACTTTAAATAAGTAGGTGTTAAACTTTTAAATTACCTCAAATTAATAGTTGTGTTTGAATAATGAACTCAAATATAATTTAAGATCGAATTTTGATTGAAATTGAGTTGCTATTAATAGTAGCAACGCATTTAATTAGGTGCTAAAAATTTTCAGCTGCCTTTTCACTTCAACTTGTTCCAACTACCTTATCTCTTTCAGCTCTATTTCAGCCTAGTTCCCATACATAGCCTTCCAAAGTTGCTCAACTGACTAGCGGGACCCACAAATAAGATTTTTATTTAAATGATGTAGCCTTCAAAACGATGCAACCAAAGGGGAAATACATGGGAAGCCATGTCATTTCAACGAGACATCCAACAAAAACACTGACGTTAGTTGTACTGCTGGCATCAAGGCACGTGCCAATGGTGCTCTTCCACGCGCGTGTCCTTGCTGTCAGTGGGGGTGCTCAAAATTAGATCCGGAATTTCTCCGATCTATAAATCTGGATATCTGAATTTTTGGAATTGGAAAGTCAAAAGTTTCGACTCTATGAAGGAAGATTGCGGACTCGTACAATGCAACTCAAGCATCAACGCCTAGTTTGCTTGCTATTAGAAATGCTAAAATGTTGGAAATTTGTTGGAGAAGGATCATCCCTCACATAACTAAATGGACAAGTTCTTATGATAAAGCTTGTAAGATAACAGGTAGCCCGTACAGCAATGAGGACATAATCACAACTTCTCATAGAATATTTCAATAGACATCTAACCCAGCAAGAAACTTCACAATTCTGTATGCTTGGAACATGGTCAATTTTTATCCAAAGTAGACACTGAAAATAAAGGTAGTCAATCTTGGCAGTGAAAGAGAAGAAGAAGAAAAATAAGAAGGCAGTGGTAGTGACAAGATCTATGGATTTGACATGCCTTTTTTTGGTATTCCAAGATCTTCCAACGACTTAAATGTATTGTATCATTCCCCTTTTCTATGATTTGTTGAAAGGTAAGTCTTCTTTTGTTAACTTCATGGTTAATGGGAATAACTATGACATTGATTATTAACTTATTACCTCACATATGGCATCTATCCTAATTGGGCAATTTTCATTCAAGAAATCACTCATCCTTAAATTAATAAGAAATCACTCAACTGCAGGACAAAGTGTCACTCGTAAGGATGTAGAGCAAGCATTTGGAGTCCTACAAGCAAGTTTTGCAATTATTTATCAAATGTCTCGTGCTTTAGACGAAGATTTCATGAAGTATGAGCGAAACACAAGCGGATGCTACACGAAGATGATTGCTTAGAGCGTTTGATGAAGGAGATTTCAGTATCCAAACTAGACCATCAATAAACCTAAACACGTACTTGGGCAGGAGCTTCATTGTGAACCAAACAAACAATAATTCTTTGAAATATGATTTGATGGAGCACATATAGCACAAATCTGGTGGTGGTCGTCATTATTAGTTTAAATAACATGTGTCTGTTTAAATAACTTAAGGTATTTATGTATGGTTTCTATTGTTAATGAGTTTTGTTGTTGTTAATCAGTGAGTTGTATTATGTAATATAGATTGTTATCTTTCTAAAGTATGTTAGCTTTTCAAATGCATTTGTATTATTTTTTAATTTATTAATAATTAGTTAGTAATTATTCTAAAATGAATTATGATCATTACAAAACATTATTTCCTAATTACAACGATTTGTAATTATGAACTACATTTATGTAGGTAAGTTAAAAATAAATACTCGTTTGTAAATTGAAATAGTAAGAAAGGAGTTTGTAAAAAGATAAAGGAGAAAGAAATGTGGTGGGGTATAACAAAAAGTAGGAGAGAGAATTTTTTGGGGAATTTTTTTTTTTTTTTTTTTTTTGCTTGTTACTATGATAATTATGTTCACAAAAAAAAAAACTGTTTAGTAAAAGTGGATTTTTAGAAAGAGAAAGTGGTTCCAGAGAGATTAATGAGTATTTTTCCCCCTCTTGTGGCAATGATTTTACACTCTTGCTTTGTTCTCAATTTATTATATTTATCAACAGTAAAGTTATATTGGCTAGATAAAAATTGATTATTCTAGCTAAATTCAATAAAGATTAGTTTGTTCAGCAACTATCTACTGATCAAAGCTTTATAAAGAAGGAAAATTTGATTAAAATAATCCCAACTTTTAACAATAATTCATTAAAAGACCCCGCTTTGGTTTATCCAATTTTAAACTCAATTTTATGCCTCATTTTTCGAATTTGATCCAACTAACTGGTAACTTATTGAATTGGTTATCAAATTTTCTTCTTTTGCTAAAATGTTGACCTATGTAAACTTATTGACTCATCTTTCGGCTTCTTCTGTTTTGTAATTTCTATTGTTGATCTTTTGTGTTCTACATAGCTACTTAAGCTCCTTCCTACACCTTCATCAATAACAAAAAAAATATTAATTATAAAAATAAAATAAAAATTCCTAGTGTAAGCAAAATTTTAGGGAAATTTTTTGCCCACATTTTTTTCTTTCTTTTTTAAAATTTATTTATTGTATTTTTATCTTTATTTTCATTTTCTTTTTCCTTGTTTATTTGTTTCTGATAGAGTATAAAACCAATTCGTGGGCCTCAACTATCAGCTTAAGCTTTTGGTTGAGTTGGTCCTCTTATATGGTATCAGAGCCAGTGTGACACAAAGGTCACGGGTTTGAATCTCATCCACTCCTCCCTTCTAAGTAGAATTATTAAGCACAGGGTATGAGGGGGCCCATGCTGCATCCACACTTCAAGCCCAACGGGCTCTCGTGTGAGGGGGCGTGATAGAGTATAAAACCAATTCCTAGGTCTCAACTATCAGCTTAATCTTTTGGTTGAGTTGGTACTCTTATAGTTTCTATCTCTCTTTCTCTCCTTTGTAGTTACTTAGATCCATCATCCATAAGAGAGTAGAGCACCTCCATTCATTCATTCATTTATCCTCAATATTATTATTTTATATTGTAGAGAGTATAAATAAATAAATCCTTAATTATAATAAACAAAAAATCCCTAAACCAAACACAACATTGTTTCTTTATTTGTTTATCTATATTATAGTGGTGATAATTTTATAAAAAAAACAAAATAAAATAAAATAAAATAAAATAAAATAAAGAGAAAAAAAGGAGGTAGAAGTAGTTGTATATGTTGATGATTGGAAGAAGAAAAAGGGAAAAGGGATATTTGGAGTGATGCAGTTGCACTTATCACCGTATATGAGAAGCATAACAATATCGAGCAACAATGGTTTCGTAGAATTCCCACAACTACACAACCACCATCTTCATCTTCGTCATATATAGTCATCTTCTTCCTCCTTCATCTACTCTAAATAATCCCTTCCTTCTTCTAATTCCACCAAACAACTTCTAAAATTTTCAACATTAGCATCTTCCAAACAATGCACTCAAATCAACACTATTCACTGATTAATCTCTCATTACAAATTGCCATAATCTTTTCATACTCCAAACAATAATCGAATTCAATTAATCAAAAAAGGTCAAAACAAATCAAAAAATATAATCAGCAAACAAATAATTTGACAACTTCTGATTATGACGTATTTGAAGACGGTGAGTGGTGGAAAGGTGCTGCCAAAAGGGGTTTAGAAAGTGTCAAATTATAACAAAATCTAATTATAACTTATTGTACTAATGAGATTAGTTGTTATGGTTTTGGTTGTTATAACCATTTAGTTGTTATTTTTGTTATTGTTGAGTTTTAATACAAATGAGGGAATATTTAGAACAATAGAGATGATATTTAGAACAAGTTAGTTTTTTAAAACATTAGTATTTTCTCTTTATTGTAACTTATGCTCAATCCCCTATGATTCTTTGCTTAACAAGTTTGTTTTTTACATTAAAAAAGTATATTTGATTATATGTACACAAAAGAGAGATGGTTGAATTTTAATACACATGAGAGAATATTTAGGACAATAGAGATGATATTTAGAACAACAAGTTTGTTTTTTTTAGAACATTAGTGTTTTCTCTACGATTCTCTATGATTCTTTGACCTTGTTTGTTTCATGCTACGATTTGATTGAGTTATAATATAAATGAGAGAATATTTAGAACAACTAGTTTGTTTTTCTCGAACAATAGTATTGATTTTTTTAAATGTTATAGAAAATGACTTTTTATTACACTTGTTATAGAAAATGGAAGAAGAGGTAATCAATAGCTCAAGCACTAATATAGAAAATTCTACAACTCCTACTCCTCCGATTGCAACAACACCAACTACAACAAATACTACTATGACATTTACTCTCCGTGCTTGTTTCACCCCAAGGGGTTCAAAGGAATGGATTCCTTGCTGCCCTACTGAGGTAAAACCTATTGTTGGTATGCCATTTGATTCATTGTTAGAAGGTATTCAATTTTACAAGTCATATGATAGTTTTTGTGGCTTTGTAGAGAGACTTGGAACTGAAAAAAAAGATAAGGATGGTAATGTCATCTTGAAACACATCTATTGCAATAAACAAGGATACAAAGAAGATGGTGATAGTCGATCTAGAATTTTGAAAAAGGAGGAAGGTAATTGTGTGACTAGCTTTAACTCTCAAAGAAAAAGCACTAATCGTGCAGGGTGTGATGCAATAATTGGTATTAAGAAAATGAAAGATGGTAAATTTATGGTTTATCTTTTTCATGAATCTCATAACCATTTATTTGCTACTCCTACAAGTATAACACTTTCTGAAAAGTTCAAGAAAAATAACCCTTGCCCACAAAAAATTTATATTTGACAATTCAAGATTGAATATAGGGCCAAATAAATCTTTTCGGTTAATTAAAGAGCATGTGGGTGGCTATGATAATGTTAGGGCCACAATGGTTGATTTTAAGAATTTTAATCGAGATGTGAAGTCCTACTTACGTGATGTTGATTCTGCAATGTTTATCAAAAACTTAAAAGAAAAGGTTAAGAACAGTGGTGGAGGTTTCTTCTTTGACCATTGTTTAGATGAACAGAATCATCTAATGAGAGTGTTTTGGGCTGATGCAATAAGTTGGAAAAATTATTCAGTATTTGGTGATATGCTTTCATTTGACACAACATATGATACTAATAAATACTCTATGGTATTTGCCCCGTTTACCGGAGTAGATCACCATCGAAAATGTGTTACATTTGGTATCAGTTTACTAGCTAATTGATAAGTGTATTTTATTTTTTTTTATTTTACCCCCTTTTTTGGTTTATTTAGACTCTAACCTATGCTCTTTCGAGCTATTTTGGCTAACATTTGGTTGTATGGAGTTGTTTGTGCTTGTTAGTGACTTTTTGCAGGATTTCGGAGATTTTGCATTGTTTCCAAGGCAATCATATGAAGTTACAACTAGATACTAGAAGCCATGGGTTAGAATTGAAGTAATCAAGAAGCTATGATGAAGCCTGGAGTAGCTAGAAGACGAGCCGACTTGATTTAGGCGAAAAAGTCATTTCGCCCGGGCAGTCGGGCGGAATTTACTTAGCATTTTTCAAGAAGATAGGGGCGAAAACACTAATCGCGCCCGATCGGGCGGATTGCTTCCAAGGCCAAAATCATTCGCTTCGTGAGCCCGATCAGGCGGATTTCGCCCGATTGGTCGGGCGGATTGTCCGGAGCCCGTTTTTCACTCCTTTTGACCCGAGCATTGTACTTTTTATATAAATAGTGTTTGTGTTAGGTCTTTTTAACACAGTAGAGACTAGACTAGAAATTATTTTCTCTCTTTAGGATTTTTCATTCAGTTTCTCTCTAGAATTTACTTTTGTCAAAACTCAATCATTCATTCAATACAATTGCAATTTCAGGTTCTTCTTTATTTTCTTCTCTTGTTTTTATTAGTTTAATTATTTTCCTTAGTTTTAATTGTTAGTAGTATTTTAATTTTAGATCTTGTTTTTGTTTTAGTTCTTGCTTTTGAGTTATTCTTGTTCTTGTTAATTAGTTTAATTGCCGTAGTCATGTTTTTAGTTCCAATACTTATGATTAAATTGGATCCCTTAGTTTCTATTATGCGTGAGTAGTTCCCTTTCTAGGACTAGGGGATCCATGGGTTGATTTTGATGCTTGTTCTTAATTGTTAGTTTGGTTATTAATGTACTTGAATTCCTGTTGTCAACTTTTATTGCTTTCAGTTAAATACTGGCCAGGTTTAATTGTTAGTTTGATATTGTTGAAATCGATGCCGAGAGGTAAGATTACCACAATTAGATCATAAGGACAATAGGCAAAACGAGTCTAAGTGAGCGAGAGCCATTAGAGGAGTTTTGAAGGGGACTAGATTCGAGAGAATTAGTGGACCTTAATTCAAGGAAATTGATAATCTAATTGGTTAATTGTGTGCAATTCATTTGTTAATCTATGGTGAACCGATGTCCTAGACTTAGTCATAGATTTATTCCCTTAATCAAATTAGTTCTAGTTTTAATTAGCGTTTGAGTCTTAATTCAAAATTCAAAGGGCCTTTATACAGTCTAAACTTTTTAGAACTAATAGGTTTAATTGGTTCCCTGTGGATTCGATCCCTACTTCCCTAGCTATATTAGTTAGTGTTGTTTGGTTTATTTTTGATAGGTGTGCGATAGCCTCATCAAATTTTGGCGTCGTTGCCGGGGAGGCAATTTTTTAATTCTATTAGTCGGGTTTATACTGTTTTCTTTTTATTTCTCTTAGTCTCAAAGAACTTTTTGGTTCTTTGAGGCAGTCTCTCATCTTTGCTCGGAGTTTCCATTGTGTGCAAGTTTATAGGTTTATGCAAAACGACCACGAGCCTGATACTTTCATTTTCCCTGAGCCCGAGCGAGTATTTTGGAAGCGGTTGAGATGTAGTAGACGCCGAATATTTCTTCCTCGCTCTGTGGAGGAAACTATTTCTGACTTGTCTCAGTTTTTCGAGTTCACCTTCAATCCGCTGTTTGAAGGGTATTTAGAGGTTGAAATGGCTGCCGAAGGAGAAGGACAGGGTAGAGGACCACCACCTCCACCACCGCCACCTGCGGCCCGTTCATTGAGAGACTATTCCTTGCCTAGTACGGAGTCTATGGCTAGAGGTTATTCAGTACCTGATACCGATGCTGCTAATTTTAAACTGAAACCGGCTCTTGTGAATATGGTTGAACGAAATCAGTTTTCAGGGACATTGAAGGAGGATCCGAATTTACATTTACAGAATTTTCTTCAATATTGTGATACTATCAAGCAAATAAACGTTTCTAAGGATTACATTAGGAGGAGAATGTTCCCATTTTCGTTGAAAGACAAGGCTAGAACCTGGTTAAATGATCTTAATATGGCCACAATTAATTGTTGGGAGGATTTAGCTCTTGCTTTTCAGAGGAAGTACTATCCACCACAGAGAACAGCTTTATTGAGGAGTCAAATTACTAACTTTAATCAGGAGACAGATGAGTCACTTTATGATGCTTGGGAACGGTTTAAAGAGTTATTGAGAATGTGTCCTCATCATGGGCTTGAGAAATGGTTTCTGGTTCAATCATTCTACAATAAGTTGGGTAATGAGAGTAGAGCTTTGTTAGATTCTGCTGCTAGTGGTCGATTCATGAACCAGGAGGTCAATGCTGCATATGAACTGATTGATGAAATTGCCACTCATAATTCACAGTTTGGTAACCTTAGAGGGCATTCCAAGAAGGGTGGAAAACATGTAGTTGATGATAAGTATGAGAGTTTAGCTGCACAGATCAATGCCATAAGTCAGAAGCTTGATAAGATTGGTACTACAGCTCCTCCACCATCACCTGTAGCTGCACTTTCGGGATGTACTGACCCTTTCTGTGATTCCTGTGGTTCATTTGGTCATAGTTCCCAGTCATGTACCAGTTCAGTAGAGCAAGTGTGTGCCTTTCAAGCCTACAAGAACAATCCATATTCTAATACATACAATCCGGGCTGGAAGGATCACCCATACTTTTCTTACAAGAACAACAGCAATGTCCAGAATCCTCAGCAAGCCATGCCACCTCAGCAGGCACCCCAGCAGATGCAGAGATATGTACCACCACACCCACCAGGTTTCAGCAGGCCACCACTATCAGCACCACCAATGCCAGTTCAACCTAGTGGAGAAATCTCAGAGTTAAAAAATATGATGTTGCAAATGCAGAAAAATATGGAGGCAATGCAGGCTCACAACAAGCACCTGGAGACTCAGATAGCTCAGATCGCACAATCAACTGCTCAAAGGCAACCAGGCCACCTTCCATCACAACCTATACCTCCAGTATCACAGGCATCACAAAATCCCCCGAGGGACCATTNCAGGCATCACAGAATCCCCCGAGGGACCATGTCAATGCCATTACTTTGAGGAGTGGAACTGCTTATGAGGGCCCGAAAATGCCTACTGATGATGTTAATTCTGATGTTGCAGGTGGAGCTGAAAAGACCAGTGATGTGGTGATTGAAGATTTGGAGACAGTTCCAGCTAAGGAGGCCAAAGCACCTAAGAAGAAGGTAGATGACACATCGATTGATACGATCCCGAGGTCACAGGTTAGGTTACCCTTCCCGAACAGGGTAACCAGGAGTAAGAATGATAATCATTTCAGTAAATTTTTAGATATTGTGAAGAATTTGCAGGTTACTGTTCCATTTACTAATTTGATAACCCAAATTCCTACTTATACTAAATTTTTGAAAGATATTTTAAGCGGGAAACGTGAGTTGAATGTGGTGGAGACCGTACTACTCACGGAGGAGTGCAGTGCCATATTGCAAAACAAGTCACCACCGAAACTAAAGGACCCGAGAAGTTTTTCTATTCCTTGTAATATTGGCCCACTATTCATTGACAAAGCATTATGTGATTTAGGAGCTAGTGTTAGTGTTATGCCTTTATCTATTTGTAAAAAAAACTTGATATGGGTGCTTTAAAGGTTACTAACATCACCTTGTAGATGGCAGATAGGACAGTGAAATACCCTAAAGGTATTTTAGAGGATGTCCCGGTGAGAGTCGGGAAATTTTTTATTCCTGTTGATTTTGTTGTGTTAGATATGGATGAGGATGCTCATACCCCAATTATACTTGGTAGACCTTTCTTGCACACTGCAGGTGCCGTTATTGATGTCAAAAATGGTAGTTTGACTCTATCTGTAGGGGATGATAAAGTTACCTTTAATCTTAATGCTGCTCTTAAGAGTCATATGATGGAACAGTCGTGTTATGTTATTGATGTCATTGATGAAATTGTTATTGATGATATGCCTCGATCCACTACAAAGGATCTTCTGGAGGCCGTTGTTTGCCTTGATGTTGGTGCAGGTGAAGGTACAATTGATGCCGATGAATTGGTCCAGGATCTCACTGGTGAGGAATTAAATCCGGTGGAGAGCCGGAAATTTATTGAGTTACCACAAGAGGTTTGTTCTGTTAAAGAGGTAACCCAACCTGAGATGAAACCCCTCCCCTCTAATTTGAAATATGCTTTCCTAGATGATAAGGAGTTGTACCCAGTTATTGTCAGTGCTTCTCTTACCGATAGTCAATTAAATAAACTTTTGTCTGTGCTTAAGTCTCATAAAAAGGCTATTGGTTATACTATTGATGATTTGACTGGTATTAATTCTGATTTTTGCATGCATAGAATTCATTTAGAGGAAGGTCATAAACCTTGTATACAGGGTCAACGTCGTTTGAATCCTAACATGCAGGAGGTAGTGAAGAAGGAAGTTCTTAAACTTCTAGATGCAGGTATTATTTACTCGGTGCCTGATTCCCAGTGGGTAAGTCCCGTACAGGTAGTCCCTAAGAAAGGGGGAACAACTGTTGTTCGTAATGATAAAAATGAATTAATTCCTACTAGAGTTGTTACAGGATGGAGAATGTGTATTGATTATAGAAAACTGAATGTTGCAACTAAAAAGGATCATTTCCCCCTCCCTTTTATTGATCAAATGCTGGAAAGATTAGCTAAGTATAAGTATTTCTGCTATCTTGATGGATATTCGGGTTTCTTTCAGATCCCCATCCACCCTAATGACATGGAGAAAACGACTTTTACATGTCCCTATGGTACTTTTGCTTATCGTAGAATGCCTTTTGGTTTATGTAATGCACTAGCTATTTTTCAACATTGTATCATGAGCATTTTTTCTGAGTTCATAGAGTCTATTATGGAAGTCTCACTAGTACAAAATTTACATTTTGCTGCGCCTTATTTGCTGCGGTTTTTTGGTGTTTTATAAAAACCG